>CM068958.1:38269215-38279515 GCA_035128595.1 Eptatretus atami | reverse complement strand
GTGTTTTTCTCCGCAACCACCTGTCAGATTGAGACGAAATTTTCAACATTGGTGTGAATACTCATGTAGAATGTTTAAATGATAATTATGACGTCGTAGGTCACGTGGTGTGGCAGCCATATTGGAAAAACGGAAAAACTTTGGACCTTTGTAACTCTGAAACCGCACAAAGGAAAAAATTGAAACTTGGCACATAACAAGTACTCCTCATGTGGAATGAGTGTGATTTTTTATGACATCATAGGTGCCTTTGTTATGATGCCATAATTGCATATGTAGAACGACACATCCGATCAGTATGAAAATTTTTGAGGGTCATCTTGGGATAAAATGGTCCACAAATTTTTTTTATTACGTCATCAGTCAGGTGATTCGGCAACCATATCGTTTTTGGAAAAAAACCTTCAAAAATCTCCATCTCTGAAATGGCTGAACCAGTCATCACTGCCAGCATTTATAAAGTGGCAGTTCTAATTATGTCTCTTCTTAATTAGGTAAGATAAAATACACCACACAAAATGACACAAACACCATACCATGCACCACACAAAACAAGTCCTGGCGAGGGTTTGCAATCTCTGATTGCTCTTTTTCTTGTTCCTCATGGATAGGCGGTCATATTTCTAAAGTTTCGCCTCGATCTGTTCAGCCACTTGAGAAGAAAATTTTTGTATGTTTTTATTTTTTTTAACAATATAGCTGCCGAATCACGTGACTGATTGTGTGGTCATTTTTTTATGTTAATCATTTTATCCCAAAATGACCCTCAAAATGTTTTATACTCATCAGATGTGGCGTTCTACATATGCAATTGTGACTTCATAATGAAGGCACCTATGACATCATAAACAAATCACTCTTATTCCCCATGAGTACTTGCCGTGTGACAAGTTTCAATTTTTGCCTTGGTGCAGTTTCAGAGATACAAAGTTCCAAAGTTTTTCCATTTTTCCAACATGGCTGCCACACCACGTGACCTATGATGTCATATTTATGACACAACATTCAACATGAGTAGTTGCACCTATGGTGAAAATTTCATCTCAAACTTACAAGCGGTTGCGAAGAAAAATATGAAAGTTCTGTGCGGACAAACAAACAAAGGGACCCAAACGCAATACCCTCTCCTTCGGCGAGGGTGATAACAAATCCTCCAGCACACGACATTTCCGGGGCACCTTAGGTGCACGGTGATGCCGCCTTGCAGCACATGGAGACGGAATTGGGAGGGAGCGGTGCACAATAACTTATTGATTAATTGCATAATTAAAATACATAAATAAAAATCGTAAAGTAATTAATTTCTTCATCAATTGGCTAATTGCATACCTAAACCATCACTATTTCATCTGAATCTAACTTTTTGAAAATTAACTAATTCATCGAAATATGAATAATTAATTGGTTAATTAAATCAAAAATACTCTTCATCGCCAAATCACTTGGTCACCGTCATGTCCAAATATCAGCTTCCGAGCTCAAAAGGTGCCTGAGATATTCCCAGGATGCGAAACAAAATAAATAATTAATAAATCGATGGCAATTAAGTAATTAATCAATTAATTGATCAATCAAAAAAATTAAAAGTATTATTTTCCCAAAGCACATCTTCACTTTTGTCTCCAAATTTCAGCTTCCGAGCTAAAAGGATGGCTGAGATATTGCCCACACAAACAAGAAAGAAAGAAAAAAAAACAAGCGGAGTAAAAACTGAGTACTCCCTTCCTTCGCCGCCCGGCGGTAACGTCGTGCACCGCCTGGATATGGAATTGGGAAGGAGCGGTGTACAACACTCACAGACAGAAACTAGAAAGTTTATAGAACACCTTACCCCACACAGTGTTGAGTCAAAAGGCCAAGGGTGGGGTCTACAAGCAGAAAATTTGATTGGTCGAGATGATGTAAAATGCCATAATATTTTGTCCAAGTGCTACTTAACGGAAGGGTTTTGAAAGTGCCAAGATGGCAATTTGTGTTCTGCAGTGTTGAAGTATATAATTCAATTTAAATAAATAAAGATTTTAAAAGTTGTTGAAAATAAAATTCTAGAAGTTTATGCCGTTGCTTTAGCGTCTTTTATACCACCTTATTTAGCGCGTTACATTAGTTATTCATGCCTGTTGTTTGTGTCTTTTATGATGTCCTTAAAAAGAGTGTTTCCTGTTTGGAATGATTTTCAATTTTTGTTTGACTGCCAGACAGGCAGACAGAACAAATGAAATTATCTCACTCCTCTGTGCACGTGTGATCGAGACAAATTCGGAGCCAAAGTACAAATTAACTGCAGGTTTGTTTTCTGATTCGTGTTCAAAATAAAACATTCAATAGAAATCAAGTTGTTCCTCAATCATACACTGACGTTTATAGACAGACAGACAGACAAAGTGAACCAATTGCTTTAACCATGCTTTTCACTTCGTGCGTGTGGGGTAATTATTTTTGTGAGGTCTGTAATCTGATGTATTGTTCGTTCCCCAAACTAGTATGGAATGATAGAAATCCAAAATATAAACCACGTATCGCAATCGTTCAATACCATCAGCAGCAACTTGAATGACCTCCAGAACATATATTTCTTACTCAACGTTGAAACAGTTGTGGTTAAAGTTCTTCCCTAAGGAATCATTGAAATTCAGCGACACAGCCATTGAAAATAATAATTAAATAAGTGCATGTACCCTTATTCCTATTTATTCCCTGTGTGATGAATGTGCTGTATGAAATAAATATGGGTTATGTGGTGTTCAAATCACTGGGTAAGTGCATATAAAGAGCAGTTGCAGTTGTGAAGGTCATTTACTCTCCAACATGAGGAAGTATACAAGGATCTAAAATAAATAACTTCTCAAGAGGCCTGATGATGGCAACCTCGTGGGAAACTCAAGGAAGTGGTTAGGCTGATAAAGTCGTGATGTTAATCACAGTTTGGATATGAAATATAACTTGACTACAGACAAACCGTGCATCAAACAGAAGTAATGAAAACAGTTAATCTGTGACCGACTGTAAATAAATCCAATCACTTCCTCTGAGCCCTTTATTTATATACCATGTGCCTACCTCCTCACCCTTCTAAAATTTGCCTTTAGACTTCCATACATCTTTAATAAATACATTGTGGCTTTTGCCTCAACAAGAGAATCCACGACATCTGATCGTACAGCTCATAGGGTGCTGGGATCCCAGTTGCAATCACATTTGCTTTCTTTAGTTTGTTTATTTTCCAGTCTTTGTAAACCTGGTCAAAGCATACCAATATTTCCTAATTTCGTTTTCTTGTATGTGACATGTGCACAATCTAATCCCCAACCTATCCATGAGTAAGTGGCAATTCGATAAGTGTTTCGGGTTGAAATCCATACAAGTCCTTGCTAGTAAGAGAAAACTGCAGTGAATGTAAAATTCGTTTGACTAATGTCTGTCTTGTGTTGCAAAGTCAAGTAAACCTCCATCACATTAATAACAGCCAAAGCATAAACACACTTGTTAAAGAAATATGAAAACCAATGATAGGTGCTGTAGACATAATATGAGCAACTCTGTCATCACTCATGGCGAAACATCAATTACAGTCCCATATATGAAAGGCTGAAACAGAATAAGTCATTGATATGGGAGAGGGGTTTACTGCTCATAATGTACCATCAATCAGAGATGTGCAAAGATTTAAAGAATGAATGAGAGACAAAATGAATTGATATAGTAATTATAAAACATAAAACAGAATTTCTGCTCTTAATTTAGGCAAAATAAAGCACTGGGAGGAATGAAATGGTTTAAAAAAAAAACAAAAAACACGTCAACATTAAAATATTGTAGTTTTGAAACTTTATTGTACAATTTACTAAATCAAAGCAGATTAAATCTGGAAAGCAGACAGGATATGCATAAAAGGACAAGTTTTTTAAAAAAAATTAACTCATAGAATGTCCTTCATAAAACTCAAATGGTGCACTGTGACATCCTCAGGTCTGTACCAGTTTTATCATAAATCCATCTAACACTCAAACCCTTGCATGAGGTTTATGTAATCCTTACCTGTAAATCTTTAGGATGAGAGTTGAAACAGAGATGTGATCCAAATAAAGCTCAGGATATCATAATAAATCTCCCTCTCACTCTTTCTCTCTCACATACTCTGCATTTCCTCTCGTCATTCCGCCTCTCACTGGATTTGAGCTCCCTCTCCCTGTCTGCTTTCTCCGCCCCGTCCCCCACCTTTCACTACCTCCCACATCCTCCTCGTTTTTCCTACTTTGTCATCTCTACAGCTATGGGTGAACATGTGTGTGCACATTCATGTCACGCAATGTGCACATGGAAATATATATATTTGATTTTATTTGATGTACGATAATCTTTACAGAGTGTTGGTACTACTGAAGCTGTTTCTTGGCAAGGGTTGTACTGGAGCGGTTGCCATTGCCTTCCCAATGTTGCTTGTCAGTGCTCGATCCATCAAGCAAGGTAGTAGCATGTACCATTTTTAAAGTCTTTGGTATGACTAGGCTGAGGATCAAACCTCTGACCTCCCAGAGTCAAACCGCTGACCTTTCACTTTTGTGATGCTATTTCCCCATTAAACATTTGTTGGAAGTTAAAAGTGAGCAATATAGGTAGATAATAATTCACATTTCTATGAAAGTCAATTTAATATCATAGTTAACTTCAAGTACAGTATATAAAATAATTAGGGGTAATTTAAAAAGTTTTATTTTTCCTGTACATATTATATATATATACAGTATATTATGATGTGCTCGTAATATCCCATCACCATAAATAAAATATGAAGAAAAGAGTTTTATGGATTTTTGGAAGTCATTGGCTGAAAGGCCCTTCAGCTCATTGGTCACGGCTCTCTGGAGCTCTTCTATTGATGCAAAATGAGTTCCTTTCATTGGAGTTTTGAATGTTGGTCAGATTGGAGCAACATTCTCACCCTTTCGACATTTTCACCGTTTTGGCAATTGATGGGCGTTCCTAACTGTCCGTCATCATTCACGTCCTTTCTCCCTTCCGCAACCTCTTGGCCAACTCAAACACATGTGATCGCGACATTGCATCTTCCCTGTACACAAACTTCAACTTGTTCGAAATGTCCGTGCCACTTTCGTTTAGTTTTACCAAAAACCTGATGATAGTTTTCTTTTCCATAAATTTGTCGTTCATCTTCGGAACATAATTGTGACACTTGTAACTTTAACAAAACTCCAGTATGGCTACAAAACATGGCCAATCGATATGACGGCTAACACAGTACGAACAGGAAGATTAAGATGCACATACAATTAGGAAACCCAAGCCAGTGCTGCCACCTGTCGAGAGAAAAAAAGTATCAGTCCTGGAACTTTATTGTCAAACCGTGTGTGTGTGTGTGTGTGTGTGTGTGTATGCAACTCTCTTTCCATAACTTTTAACTTTCCTCATGCCTATATATGTACATCTGTCAATGAAGGTTCTTGAAGTCCTCACAGCAAATTCAAGGATTGCAGTTAAACTCTCTTTGGGCCCATCATACCTCTATGACCAACTGATAATTTTGATGACAATAAAATTTAAGTTTAACAAGAAAGTTAAAAAATTTAAACTGATGATTAACCTATTACCAAAAGCCTGGTATTGGCTTCGTGGTTAGGGTGGTGGCTTGGGATCCTAAGGTCCTGAGTTTGAGTCCTGTTTCAACCATTGAATTAACACCAGGGGGTTGACTCAGCCTGTCATAACCTTCTGAGGTTGGTGAAATGAGCACCAGTATATGGTAATAGGGGCACTGCATCAGCGGCATAGCCGTGCCCCTAACCAATGATGCAACCAGCAGCCAAAAAAGGCTGCACACAATGGAACCTATGGCCAATCAGGAAACAAACAACTGAAGCAACCCCTTACTCAGATATGATGCAAACCTTAACTGAAGCCTTAAATGATCCACATAATCAAATATAATTTTGAAATTTAACCTTCTTGCTGCTAAACTATAGAAAATACCGAATAAGGCTGTGATTTGTTTTGTGGTAATAACATGCGATTAAAAAATTATTCACCCTAATGAACAACAAGAAAAAAAATATGATATAACCAACATTCTCTCATCATATTTCAAACGAGTCAGCCATGACGACAAAATGACCAACCAGAGAAAGAGGTTAAAATTAAGTCCTGGCTTATGGACTCAGAATGCTAATGTTTGAAGGTACAAATCCTTTTCACAAATAAAAGATCTTGCAGGATTACACTTCGATAAAAGCATCACAAGCAGCCAGGCACCTCAAAAACATCAATGGGCCTCAAGGCTTTTTGTTATATATTTTATTTGTACATTTATTTTCTGCCGACTCTGCTACGTGCCACTTAGCCCTCTGCTGAAATCTGTCAATAATATAGATGGAGATAATGGCCATTTTAATGCCAATCATAGCATGCTTCAAACAATGATCTCTACTCCTCAGCAAACCAAGTTTGCAGAATTGTTGGTTGTAACGTGATACGAAGGAGTGGGTGGATTTGATTTGGATAATTCGAGGAAACTTACTGGAATTTCGAGGGAAATGGTAAAAAAAAAAATCAAAGAACTGTTTAAGTCTCACTATCTTGTTGTTCTCTTCCACTGAATGACTCTTCAACTTCACATCCATCCATCTACAAACTAAGCATTTATGAGAATGCCTGCCATTCACATCCTGATTATATTCTGAATGGAGCTTTATCCACAACACAGAAATTTTGGTGGGTGGATTCTTACATCAGAGCATGGCAATCTGTGTTTCTTATCAATGGAAATTTTCTCTTGTGGTATAACTTGCTAGGCATTGTGGCTAGCTGATATCACAGTATGGTGTGGCTGGCTGGTGTAGCTCGGTGCTGTGGCTGGCTTGTGTAGCTTGCTGGTACACATATGAGGATACACACAAGAATACATGTAAGACTCTTTGGTGTAGGAGGATGCCATTCAGCCCACCATTCCTTTGCTGCACCATCCCCAGAAGCCATCATCCATCCAAACACAAGTTACCTACAAGTCCTATCAATATAACTGTACCCCTCAATCTCCAAAGGATCGATGTTTCAAATTACAAGCATATTTTTTTCCACAATTCCATAAAAAATAAATACAAACATTCACATGAAGAACAACCAAAAGAGTCCACAAAAACACACACAAAGCAAAACTAGAAGGGCACTCAGTAGAGCGCATACCTCCGCCAGGCTGATTCGTTTACGTTTTCTATCCCACTGAGAGGCCAGATCTGGATTCGGACCTGAACTAAAATTTAACGAGCTTGTTCTTGTCACCTAACCAATTGATCCACCAAGTTTTGTCCGAATCCGTCGATAACTTTTTGAAACATCGTGCTATATATAATTTTAGCCCTATCACTCAATGGTGAAGAATCACTTTTTTAAAATTCTCAGATCTGGATCCGAATCCTCACCAAAATCGAATCAATTCTTCCTTGTTACATACCCAACCTGCCCACCAAGTTTCGTCTGAATCCATCCAAAATGACAAATTAGATTATAATAATAATTAATGAGTGTGGAGGAGGTCTCTGTAAAAAACAAAATAGACTTGTCATATGCAGAACCCAATTAGTTAGATATACTTAATAATAAAGATAGGATTAGAATGTAGGAGCAAGGAGTAAGAGAAAAAGAGGGCAAAATATGGGTTTGGGGGCAGGGAGGGCGGTCCAGCAAAGGCCGACAGAAATTACACCATTATCTTGAAAATAACCTACTTCAAAAACTCATAAACACAATAAAATATTTATGAGTCCATTCTACACCTTCAGTGACCTGCAAAAGTATTGACCCTCCTCCCAAGTTTTCACATTTTGATGCCACCTGAGCTTATTTCATGATGCTTTCAAATCAAATTTAATATAAAGGGTCTTCACAAACTACTCCAAAGTGATAAAGCTAAAATGTAGATAAAATGTGAATAAGTTAAATTAACAGAGAAAATCAGATGATTCTCAGATCCATAAGTATTCAAACCCTTTCCTTAATTAACCCTAAATCATTTTAGGAGCAAATTATTTGTTTGAAAGGTTACAAAATAAGTGTAATAGGTTTCACCTGTGTGTGATCAGTGGTTTAACTCTAAAAAAATTAAAATCTCCCATTTATCTCAGGGGTTTTAAGATACAACTCACTCGGTCAACCAACATGGCAAACATGAAGACCAAGGAGCTTTCCAAAGAAGTCAGACATAATGTGGTGGAGAAACACCACTCAGGAGAGGGTTATAAGAAGATTTCAAAGTCACTCATTATCCCTTTCAGTGCAGGAAATCCATCATTAAGAAGTTGAAGACGTATCATACCATCTAGACTCTACCCAGATCAGGTCGCCCATCCAAACTCAGCAGCCAGGCAAACAGTAAATTGGTTCAGGATGTCACTGTAAATCTAACAATGACTTTGAAAGATCTGCAAGGCTCTATGTCCAAGATGGGGATCAGTGTTCATCAATCAACAATATCCCGTCCCCTTCACAAAGCCAGCCTCTCTGGACAGGTGGCAAGATAGAAGCCATTACTGAAAAAGACACATTTAAAAGCTCCGATGGAGTTTGCGAAAAAAGCAACTTAATGACACTGCAGGCACATGGATAAAAGCAAAGATTTCACCATCTCACTGTGCAAAGTTGGTAGAGAACTACCCAAAAAGACTCATAGCAATCATTGCTGCAAAAGGTGCTTCCACCAAGTACTGACCTCAGGGGCTAAATACTTTTACAGCCAGTGATTTTTGAATAGTACATGTTTTTTGTAGATATTTCTGACATATAACCTCCTTCAACTATAAGTTTAGTTTGATCTCTTCAGTTACGAATAAAAAGTTCATTTGAAGCAAAATGTTTTTACATAATTCGTAATTTATCTAAATGTGGCATTATTGGTAGGGGGTGAATACTTGTGGAGGCTACTGTATTCAACAATAATGATTTCAACTTACGCTTAATCTATGGAAGCCAGAAGTTGACTTAAGATTCAAATCCAATGAATTCTAAAATTGTGGTCCATAGAAATTTGAGTTATCTTTACAGATTTTGTTCTTATTCGTGGAAGGTGGAACATACTGGTTTGTCTTGTAGAATAACCATTGACTTCATGCTTTTTAATAAACAATTGCACAAAGTTAGTTGGGAATTATTTTCCACCTCATGAGATCATAATAATTCCCAAATAAAACAAGTATAATTAATTTATCTCTTAAAATTGAATTTTCAAGAAATAAAAAGTTTCTTTGAGATCGATAACCTCAATTATAAATAAATCTCAAAACTCTTTTTTCAATCAATAAAATCTTATCTATCTACAACTTTAAGGAATTGTCCCAAGCAAGTAAGCAATAAATCAGTTGAGACAAGATCAGAGTAGAATATAATTTTTGCAAAAAAAAATTCTAGAACTGCTAGCATTAATCATAAGTTAAATAATTTTATTAGTATTTCTTAGGGGAAAAAATTGGAAAGAAGTATTTCTTGGGGGAAAAAAAGTTATTTAATTTATTATTAATGCCAGCACTTCTAGAAAGTTTCTTGCATAAATTACTCACATATATTGTCCACAACAACTTATGGTCAATTAAAACACCAAGAAATGTGGTGTTTTCTACTTTACATAAACCTGTTTGTTTAATAAAAATGGGTTTCTGGCAGCATATAAATTGTATTCCTAACAACCATGCAGTTGGTTTTATTTACATTCAGTGGTAGCTTATTAGCCATTATCCAAGCAAAAACACATTCCAGTTGAACAATGACAGTTTCATTCTTTGGTGGTGGAGGAACAATGACATTGGTGTGGGATCGGGGGAGGGCTCGTCACACTCCACATGTTTCGATTTACCTGCCGATCACATCACGTGTCTTCTGTTTGAATGGTTTGCATTCGTGGAAACAATTGTCTGGGTGGCAGACAGACAGATGCTCTTTGCAGATTGTGCGGTTTTACCGTGTGAGATATAATCCGCGGCTATGCCCACCATAACAGTCAGGAGGTGCATCTGATGTATAAACGGTGAATGTGGTCATTGTTGGTTAGATATTTACCGGCATGCTGTCCTAATGAGGGCAAATAAGCCCAAAATCAGGATAGGTGGCTCCATTTGATGCTTAACTGATGTTGACCATGTAATCTTTGTCTGTTTCACAGTCGCTGGGCCAAGGCCTTTGTGTTGGATGTGACGCTTTGGTTTAGGACTATGTCCAAAGGGGATCGGGGGAGTGCTTGTCACACTCCACGTGTATTCTCTCTCTCTCTCTCTCTCTCTCTCTCTCTCTCTCTCTCTCT
>CM068958.1:38241473-38262454 GCA_035128595.1 Eptatretus atami | reverse complement strand
GCTCACAGACTTCCTCTCCTGTTGCAGCCAATGTGTGGCTCTCAATGGAATTCTCTCATCCCCTCTTCCCATCCAGGCTGAAGTTCCTCAAGGCAGTGTTCTTGGCCCTGTGCTTTTTCTGGTTTTCATTAATGATCTCTCAGATTCCCTGGAAAATTCTCATTGTATCCTTGCTGATGACTCCACCCTCTGTCATACCATCTCTCATCCTTATAATCATCAGTCAGCAGCCTCTTCACTCTCTGCAGACTAATTCTAACTCATTAGAAAACTAGAAGAGCACTCAGTAGAGTGCATACCTTCACTTGGATCCGGATACAGATTCGGATCTTCACCAATATCTAATTAATTTGTTCTTGTTCCACACCCAACCTGCCCACCAAATTTTATTAAAATCCATCCATAACTTTTTGAGATACCATGCACACAAAGAGACAAGCAAACAAACAGGGGTGAAAACATAACCTCCACCACCAAATAAATCAAATCTACCACATTCTTTATGGAGCGTTAATGCTTCCAAAGCTGTGTCTTGGAAAGGGTTAGACTGCGTGGTTTGTCGTTGACTTCTCAACAGTCATTCACAGTAAGAATTTGTGATGTCCTCAGGATGCTAGCGCTAACTCATCTATGATTTGTGAAAGACACTGTGGGATCTTTAATGTCCACCAACAGAGGCAAGTGTGTTTACCAACACACTATCCTACAAGGTTAGACTGTTTATAAGTGAGACTCGTAATTTATTATACATGAGACTATTTCCTTTTGATGATGATGATTTTGATGAATCTAAAAATAAGGTGATTTTGATGAATCGAAAAAAAATCACCAATTTTTACACCACTTATGTAAGAAATATACAACTAGACAACTCATAGAACACCTTACCCCATGCAGTCTTGATTAAAAAAAAGGACATGGTCATAGTCGACAATCAGAAAATTTGATTGTCGAGGTGATGTAAAATGCCATAATATTTTGTCCAAATACTGCTAAAGGCTTTTACACCTTGACGATTTAGCCAGCGTATGCCGATTTATGAAAAATTTGGCTAAAACGCTGGCACACGTCGAATACGTTATGGGTACGTTATGTGTACGTTAGGTGCACGCTGAAAAACACTACCATAGGTCGTATTACGCTGGTTTAAAACGTTGTACTTTTTGGTTGTCCAAAAAATTTTGCATGCTTGAAATTTTACGACGTACTCGGCGTTTGGCTCACACATTCCGCTACGCTGGCCATAAGTTGTAGACACGTTATCGATCGTTGACACATGTTTATTGTATTTACTCATAAGTCGAAACACGTAGAGGTAACATTCGCGTACCCGAAACTTATTTCTAACCTATGAGTAACGTTTTGTAAGCACGCTACACGAACGTTGTTCACAACTTCGCAACACGCTACTTGAAAGTTCCTCATATGTCGAAACACATCAAAGTAATGTTTAGGATACCCGTGACTTATTTATAACCTATGAATAACGTGCTTGGAATTATTAGCTATGCATACGCTAGACTATCGTTGGGCATAGGTGTGGACGCCTAAAACACGATAAACAATCGTTGGTATAACTTATGTATAAGTTATCGAAGCGTTCGTGTTCATTACTAGTACATTATGCATTTTTCAAAGTCGTTTTTAATACTTAAAAAGTAAAACAAAGAAATATTTCATCGTGGGAATGAGGAAAAAAAATTGCCGAAAAGAACATCGAACAATGGTGCAAAGTAGTCTCCTATTCGTGGACGATAAAAGAGGATCCACATTCACCCACCCCTCCCCATCACGCTCACCTACTACTACTGACATGGACCTACTACTATACCAATACTACTACTACTGACAGACATACTACTATACTACTACTACTGACATAGACATACTACTACTACTACTACTACTACTACAACTACTGTCACGCACACCAACTACTGCTAATAGTATTACTACTACTGATACTACTGGCATTGACATCTACTCAACATGGAGTCTGGAACAATGATGGGTTCCTCTTGTGAAGCCCATTTGTATATACCAATTCCCCTTAATGCTGCCAATACGCCATTATACGGTAGATGTAAGTTAGAAACGCGTTCAGTAAGTGCGTGGTCGTCCGGAAGACGTCAATCTAATTCGTCACATACGACAATGTGCGTTTGAGATACGTTACACATAGGTTCATAGCATGTTACTCAAAGGTTAGAAGCACGTTATACTTAGTTCAAAGCATGCTACACATAGTTTAACGCACGTTACTCATAGGTTCATAGCACGCTAGTCATTGGTTCAAGGCAAGTTACAAATAGGTTCAATGCACGTTACCATAGGTTTCAAGCACGTTAAACATAGGTTCAGAGCACGCTACTCATAGGTTAAAAGGACGTTACCCATTGGTTTAAAATTAGGTTGCGGGTATGTTAAATATTACCTTGACGTGTTTCGACTTATGAGTAACCTACAAGTAACGTGTGTCCGTCGTGTGTAAACGATCGCGGAGCGTGCCAGGAACATATGACAACGCATGCGGAATGTGTTAGCCATACGCCGAGTACGTCGTAAAATTTTCAGCATGCTTGAAATTTCACGACGTATTACACGTACCACGTAATATGACAGCGTACTTCATTGTTTTCCAGCCTACTCTTAACGTATACACACTTACCTATACCGTATTTGACGTGCGCCTAGCTTTAGACACATTTTTCATAGGCCGGCATACGCTGGCAAAATCGTCAAGGTGTGACTGCGATGTTGACACTTCAAATTCTCAGGCGGTTATGATTTAATCGGCGTGCGGCAGGTTCTTAACAGGCTACGCCACGAGTTCGCCGGCGATATGTTTAGCGCGCTATGCGTAAGTTAAACTATCGTTGGCATAGGTTGTGAACGCCGACAACAGGCTAAGCATTCGTTGGTAAAAGTTATCAATAACACAACGAAACGTTCTGTGCCCGTTACTATATGTTATGCATACGACAACACGTTATGAATACGCCCAAACTTTAAAAAACAAACATCAAAATTTCAGCGTACGCCAACGTTTTAAATACATTTTTATACGTTGCCATTGCTAGTTAAAACGTCAAGGTGTGACAGGGCCCTAAACAAAAGGATTTCAAGAGCTAAAAAGACGAATTGTGGTCTACAATCAAATTTGCTGCTTGTAGACCTGACCATGTCCTTCTTTCTCAAGACTGCATGGGGTAAGGTGTTCGATGAGGTGTCTAGTTATATATTTCTTACATTTAAAGTAGATAGTTCAATTGAAATAAAATAAGGATTTTAAGTTTGTAGAAAAATTAATTTTCAGAATTTTAATGCCGTTAATGCAGTGTCTTTTACACCACCTTATTTAACATGTGAGATTGGTTATTTGTGCCTGTTGTTTGTGTCTTTTATGGCGTCGCTAAATGACAGTAAGTTTCCTGTTTGTAATGATTTTCCATTTTGTTTGGCAGACAGTAAACAAGATATCTCCTCTCTGTGTCTGTGTGATTGAGACAAATTGAGAGCCGAAGTACTACTAAACGACAGGTTTATTTTCCAATTCATGTCAAAATATAACATTCAATTGAAATCAAGTTGTTCCTCGATCATAAACTGATATTTGTAGACAGACAGACAAACAGACAAAGTGAATCAATTGCTAAACTCCGCTTTTTGCTTCATGTGCGCAGCATAAACCTGCTAATCCTGGGTGAAGCTTCCTCCACAATTGCAGTACCACGTAAGCATATGTTTTTATAATGGTGGATTAACAACTAGTTATGGTAACTATTGAATCAGAGTGGTCTGTTAAAGACAAAATGCTGATATAGGAAGCTAGATGATATATATATATATATATATATATATGTTATATATATGATATATGATATATATATATATATGTATGTATGTATATATATACATATATCATTATACATATTATAATGTATATATTATATATATTAATATACTGTATATCTTCTTCTTCTTCTTCTTCTTTCGGCTGCCTCCGTTAGGCTCGCCACAGCGGATCATCCGTTATGATCCGCATATGATTTGGCATAGGTTTTACGCTGGATGCCCTTCCTGACGCAACCCTGGTCCTCTTATGACACAGGGATAAGGATTGGGTTTCGCCATGATTCCGGGCTGCCCTACACCCTCTCAGAGCACGGCCCAGTGCAGAGGTCCCGTCCTCGAGCGATCCTCCAACCCAAGCCTCCGAGTAGCCGGATTACAGGCGCACGCCACTACGCCCGGTTAAATATACTGTAGTACATATATATATATATATATATATATATATATATATATATATATATAATATAATATACTGTATATATATATATATATATATATACATTTTGCCGTTTTCACTTCACCTTAAAAGGTTTAAGATGAATATCACCAAATAAGAGTATTTACTCAGAGAACAAAAGAGAATAAATGACACAGAATGAGGAACAAGAGAAAAAATTAAAATAACCTGAAAGTGAAGAGGAACTAGGATTTTTATCGTTTGAGGATAAATTACAACGTGTGCAGAATTGTAGTTTGAGATGTTATAACAGATTGCAGAACCTGATCTTGCAGTACTAAAGCATTCTGATAGCATTTGTAATATCCAGAAGAATTTACAATTTGAGAAGAATTTCCAATATCTGTGAAAGTAAAAGATAAACCAACGGGAGTCTTTTTCGTCGACTAAACTAGAGGAAGGTTCACACATCTTGTTAATCCCTGATAGCAAATAACATTCCGCGTTGTTGTGAGCCAGTCCTCCAAGTGACATGTTAGATTTAACTGATGGTGATGTCAACAACTGTGTGTGTGTGTGTGTGTGTGTGATGTGTGTGTGTGTGTGTGTGTGTGTGTGTGATTTCCAAACTAGCCAGACTAATTATAAAGTCCATTGAAGGACGATTGTATGGCTGATATATATGTAGGTTGGTGGTATTTTGGTGCATTGAGACTGCCTTGGGTACCACCATGAGATGGCAACTGGCATAAGCTGTTCAGCTAGTTTGAGGAATCATTTAGAATTTGGCCAGGTTCGGAACAGAATGGAGTACTCCTTTCACAAGGCACTGTGGGATCTTTCCTGTCCACCAGCAATTACCTGACAGCTGAGACTCTGACCAAATGTTACATCTAAGGGACAACTCCCTCAGTGGATGAACCCCCTACCCACGAAGCACCTGAATAACAATTTACAGTTGGGCTGGGAATCAACCCCAGATGAAGTGGCCTTTTCTTTTGCTTTACAGGAGCGAGGCTCATGGAAGATAAAGGTATAACTGACAGTGGGACAAACATCAAGGGAAAGGATGAACAGGAAAACAGGAGAGGGAGGAAACACTGAAACTAGCAAAAGATGAATACACTACCTTTGAGCTACTGTTTGCCTTGGCAGTATGGTCCTAGGCCAGCTAAGAAAGCCCTGGCAGTATTGTCATCTTCCAACTGTGAAAGCCCTAGCAGTATGGTCATAGACTAACTATGAAAGCCCGAGCAGTATGGTCATAGACTAACAAGACTCGGGTGCTTATGAATCCCCCATTGGTGTACACAGGAATACACATGCAGAACTATTGTGGACAATCTAAACATAAGGTAAAAGGTCTACTGTGCAACATAATGCCATGTTGAGCAAATGCTTAATGAAAACTGTAGGTAGACAAGAACCTAGAGGAAAAAAAAACGTTAATGTTTTGACAAATATGACTTTAGAAGACCATCATGTACATGAGATAAATGTCTCTTCAACTGGAGTACAAAGGCCTCCGCTAGCAGGCACGAGAGCTCTGCTTGCCAAGGATCAACTGTCACTTCAGCAAAGAAGTTTGAGAAAGTTTCTTTCCCCCTTTTTGCAGTTACTTAAAAATGTCAATTCCCTTGAGAGGAATCGATCTGGATTTAATGGAATACAGAGACAGAGCTCAGTGTTCATGCTTTTAATGTCACCTAAAGTGGTATTAAATCAATTCATTAGCGTGGAGTGAAATGTAATTCTCCAGCGCTGCAGTAGGCCGAGGCCTACTGCCCATTGTGAGGACAAAAGACACACAAGTTCTTGGTAAAAGGTCAAAGGGGGTAAGAGGGTCTCAGTCTTTAGGTAATACTAGATGGACAAATCATGATTGTTATTAACATCCAAAATGTATCTTCTTCCCAAGTCAAAAGCCAATTACTGGTCTGTTGTCTGAAAACTGCAAAACAACAACAAAGGAAACTAGAAAGAAAAATCAGAGATTACAGATACTCACCAGGACTAGTTTTGTATGGTGTATTTGGTGTGGCAAATAAATGGAGGGACGTACTAAATGAAAGGTCGTTGATAGCAAATTAAAGATCTAACTGGTCCAATACTCTAGTTGTAAAGGTCAAAGGTCTGAAAAGGTCAAAGGTCTGAAAAGGTCTAAAGGGTTGAAAAGGTCTAAAATGTCTAAACTAAAGGGTCTTAAAAGGTCCAAGGGGGTCTAAAGGGTGTAATTTAAGATTTAAAGGGTCAGAATTGTCTGAAGGGCATTAAATGGTCTTAAGACATCTAGAAAGGGTCAAAGGGGTCCACAGGGTATTAAAAGGTCTGAAAGATGTGAAGATCTAAAGGGTAGAAAGGAGTTTAAAGGTCTTCGGGGTTCGAAAGGATCTAAGAGGTTCTAAAGGGTCTTAGAAGTCTAAGGGTTCTAAAAGGTGCATTGAGGTCTGTAGGGTCATAAATAGTTGTCGGGTCTCAAGGGTCTAAAGGATGTTTGGTGTCTAAAGGGTCTTAGGGATCTCTTGGGGCTTCGGGATCTAAAGAGTCTGAGGGGTTCTTAAGGGTCTAAAAGGTCTTCGGGGTCTAATGGATTTTATGGGTCTTAAAGTTCTTCAGGGTCTTAAAAGGTGTTAGTGGTATAAAGGATTTTAGAGGTCTTCAGGGTCTGAAAGGAACTCAGGGGTCTGAAGGGTTTTATGGGGCTGAAGGGTCTTAGGGGTCTCAAAGTGTCTTCAGGGTCTTTGGGGTCTCAAGGGTTTTAGGGTTCTAAAGGGTCTTAAAGGTCTGAAGGGTCTAAGGTGTTTCATAGATTTTAGGGGTCTTTTGGGTCTATATGGGTTTTATGGTTCTAAAGGGTCTTAAGGGTCTTAGATGTCTTAAAGGGTCTTGAAGTTTGAAATGGTCTTGGGGGTCTTAAATGGTCTTGGGCTTGTATAGGGTCTTAGGGGTCTCAACAAATATTAGGGATCTCAATGCTCTAATGGGTTTTGAGGGGTCTAAGTGGTGTTAAGAGTTTTATGGGTCTTCGGCTCTTAATGGGTCTTCATTATCCTTAGGGTGTTTGTGGTCTTCATGAGTCTCAGGGATGTAAAGGTTCCAGAGGGTTTTAGAGGTCTTAAAACGTCTTCGTGTTCTAAAGGGTCTAATGTAATTAAAACACAAACTCATGTACCATGCAGACAAACAAACAAACGAGAAAGATGTCATGCACAGCACGATACTTACGAAATCCATAAAACAAATTTTACCTTAAAAAATAATTCGTGGTTGAATTCAATGACCAAATACACAAATCCTCTTCAAATTTCAAGTCAGTCAGATTAATATTGACAATTTTAGAAATTTGGCCTTTGTGGACTTTTGGCCGATGTCGACTTTTGGCCTCTGTCGACCTTTTGATCGATGTTGATCTTTTGGCCTATGTTGACCTCAAAAATACTCGTTCATTGAATTCAGTGACCTGATTTGCAAATCCTCTGCAAATTTCAAGTCAATCGGATGGAAATTGATCATTTTCGAAATTTCTCTCATGTTGACCTTTCATCTTATGTTGACCTTTTGGCCTATATTGACCTCCAAATAATAGGTGGTTGAATTCAGTGACCTGATATGCAAATGCTCTTCAAATTTCAAGTTAATCAGATTAAAATTGAAAATTTTAGAAATTCGGCCTATGTTGACCTCAAAAATAATAGGTGATTGAATTCAGTGACATGATATTTAAATGCTCTTCAAATTTCAAGTCAATGGAATGAAAATTGACAATTTTAGAAATTTGGCCTACGTTGACCTTTTGGCCGATGTTGACCTTTTGGTCAATGTTGACCTCAAAAATAATAGGTGGTTGAATTCATTGACCTGATATTTAAATCCTCTTCAAATTTCGAGTCAATTGGATTAAAATTGAGGATTTTGAAATTTGGCTAATGTTGACCTTTTGGCCGAAGTTGACCTTTTGGCCGAAGTTGACCTCAAATCTAGTTGGTGGTTGCATTGAGTGACCAGATATGCAAATCATCTTCAAATTTGAAATAAATCGAACGAAAATTGAGGAATTTATCAATTTGAAAAAGTTGTTGACCTTTGGCCTATGATGACCTTTTGACTTCAAAAATATATCGAACTCTGTCTGACTACGAATTCCACCATTTGGTAAAGTTTTGTGAAGATCATTTTTTAATTGTGACCTGTAGGTGGTTTAAGGTGAGCGGACAGCCAAACAAACGAAAACAATCAACATACTTGTCAAAAAATAATAATAATAAATTGCCAAATAACAAACGGACCCAAATGCAATAACCACTCCTCTGGCAAGGGTAACGAGACCGGCACTCAGTAGAGCGCATACCCCTGCCAGGCTCAACAGTTTACCTTTTGTATCTCACTGATAGGCCGGATCTGCATCGAACATTAACGGCTTAACCAAAATCGAATTCCCTTAAATTGTTACCTTCCCAACTCACCCACCCAGCTTTAGTCTAGATGCCAACAGCCATTTCAGGGCAAAGCGCTTTAGCATCATTATGAAGTTTTTGGTTGATTCATCATCTCTGAGCTATGCTGAATCAGAATCAGCTGGTGCCAGACTCGCACCCTTGAGGAATTTTTTTTAGAGGCGAAAAACAAAATGGGCACACCCGACTTTCGATAAATTCTGTTTTGGGCTATATCTTCACTTTAATGCACTTACAAACACAATTTGGTGTCTACTACATGTTTCATGCGACAGACAAGGTAAACGTTGATGTTCTTCAAGAATGGACGACAACAGATGGCGGAATTTGAATCTGGATGGCCAACAAGCTTCAACAAGACACGAACCAAGAAAGTGACCGGATGACTTCGACCAAAAGAGCATCAAGCTGGATGGAAGGCCAGTATATGATACCGAATTGATCTACACCCGAGTCATATGTCTCCAACAATACAGGGATATTGATATCAAGGATGTCCTCTCTTACGAACTGTCCCCTGTCCCAGCCTCCTTGTTCGATGAGAGCGGTGCGACGCGGGCTCAGTCGAAAGCAATCCTGAAGAGAAACTCCAAGTTGAGCAATCAAGTCGAATCCAAGGTGTTCCGGATGCTGTCATCGATGGATGCGCCATGTTATGGACTGTACATTGGCCCACAAATGGTACAGTTGAGCATTATGTGATCAACTTCATGGGAACCATCAAATACCACCTGGAGTGTTGTGACGTATACCTGATTTTCGACAGTACATCAAAATCAGCAAAACAAATGACGAGATCCAGTCGCGCAGGTCATGATTCAAGTCGAAAACATCAACACAATTACCACAACCCTTACGCGCAAAAAGTGGTCCTAAATGTAGCCTACAACAAGTACAACGGATCGATTTGATCTGTCAGTATCTGATGACCCACATTGTGGACACCAGACCAAACTGTATCACCGGAAAAGATCCACACCAGTAAAGTATGGAACAATTCCACTCTCCAGAGACAGGATCTGAAAACCACCATGAAGAAGCAGATGTCATCATCATCCATCACTTAGTTAGAATTGTGTCAGGTGTCAGTGGTGACTCACACATCAAAGTGGTCTGCGACGATAGAGATGTCTTTGTCCTGTTGATTCATTTCTACTCGAGGAAAAGTGACTGTGGATGTCAGCATGGAGGTCATGTGCTGGGAGGGGAATGTAGACATCGCCAAACAACACTGAAACACAAAAGCATCGCCAAATATCTGCCTGCTGTACATGCTCTGACCGGATGCGATACTGTGTCGTATTTGTTTGGCATTGGAAAGGCCACAGCGCTGAAGGTACTATGGGCGGACATCATCCACCTTACTTGGTCAGCTGGAAGCAGACGAGGAAAAGATGATATCTGAGGCAACTACCTTCATTGCTACTGTTATGGTTCCAAACTCAAGGTGATATGTCCACACACCGGTATCAGTTGTGGAAGTCTAAGATGGCCAACTCCAAGATTACTCTGCTCCGAAATTGAAGTCGTTGCCCCCATCGCATGAAGCCTTTGTTCAACATGTACAAGCGCTCATCATCAAGTCATTATATGGAAATCGCCACTCAGTCAGACTCTCCGAACTTGGATCCCATCAAGTATGGATGGCAAGAAGTGAGGACGGTGTGACGTTGTGTCCAACCACACTTCCACCTATGTGTCTGCTGCACCGTCACCATTCTGCAGCTGATCAGTGTGGATGCTCCACCAGCGGCCATGTTCCACCGGGAGGTGTGGTTGTGTGCCAGCACAGATGTCATGTTCGATGTTTTGCGGTTGTAATGCTGGATCAGACAGTTGTAACGAACAGACAAGGGCAGTAGCTGCTAATCACGATACGATGACGAAGATTGAACATATGTAGAACATTGCATCTTAACAAAGTTAATATTTGTTTGCCTAAAAATAAAAGGTAATTTCAAAATCATATACATGTACATACTTACTTAAGATATAACCCAAAGTCATAGTCAACTATCCACATGTATCCGGATATATTTGTGTAAAAATCTTATTCCAATATAATCATCTATTCATTGATCATTGCAAGTAAGTTACTTCAGCTGTCATTGACTATTATTGAATGTAGTATTAATTTTGAGGGTTCATCAAATTCAATTTCTTACTCGAAGTGATCAGTGGAACTGCAAAAAGAGCCATTTTTCAATTAAAATGGTGGCCATCTTGAAAATATGAGACAGGTCTTATATATACACCTTCAATTTTATCATTACCAGATTCTTGACCATGAAACATAGTAGTAGACACCAAAATTGTGTGTAAGTGCATTAGAAGTGAAGATATAGCCCAAAACAGAATTTATCGAAAGTCGGTGGTGCCCATTTTGTTTTTTGCCTCTAAAAAATTCCTCACGGGAGCGAGTCTAGGCCCCCGGCTGATTCTGATTCAGGATAGCTCAGAGATGATGAGTCAACCAAAAAAACTTCATAATGACGCCACAACATGCTTTTTCACATTTCCGCTGGACTACTTTGTCGTAACTCGTCCACAACTTTTTGAAATATCATGATGCGTATCGTTTTTGACCCCGTCTCTCAATGGAGAAGAATCACTTTAAAAAATAATTAAAAAATTCTCAGATTCGGATCTGGATCTTCACCAAAATGTAATCATTTCGTCCTTGTCACACACCCGACTTGTTCATCAAATTTCGTCCAAATCCGTCCATAACGTTTTCAGATATCCTGCTCAGAGACAGACAGACCAACAGACAGGGGTGAAAAGATTACCTCCGTCCACCTTCAATAGCCGAGGTAACATGTCTTATATGATAAAGTGCCAAAAGGGATACATTTATTTTCCGTTTGTTTTTACAGTGAAATAATACATCAGGATCACAAGGAAACTCAGACAAAACAGAATGACATTTGGCCGATCGTGCCTACGTCACATTCTCGTGTTTCTCTGGACTGCGGACGTCAGATAGGATCAAATGGACCGGCAGTAGGATGCCCAGCTAATATATCGTTTGCACGTACAGGTACAGATAACAGGTGTGTGTTTAATGGTGTGTATGTGCAATATGAAAATAAAACAGAGTTTACGTGTTTGCTATTTTTCATTGGTGAGCTGAAACCACTGACGTTCGAAGAGTGCTCTGTGCCAGCTTAATCGAGAGTGGTCACACACTCACTGGTCGTGTGGCATAACTAGCTGTTGATATATGTAACTACGTACTTGCAGAAGGTGGTGTCGGTTTGTTCAGATTTATTTAAAACAACAAACCACAAGTCTCAGTGTTGTTTCAGCGCAAAGCCTGGTGGTGGCTTTAACGGTTAAGATGGCCGGCTTAATAGCTTAGGGTCTTGAGTTCGAGCCCCTGTTTTTTTCCCGTTAAACAACACCAGGTGGGTTGACTCAGCCTGTCATCCTTTCGAGGTCGGCAAAAAGAAAACCAGCTTCCTGGAAACAGGGGCACTGCATCAGTGGCACAGCTGTGCTCCCAGCAATGCTGTGCACACAATCAGCAGCCACGGGCTGCAAAAGAAATAATAATAGTTTCAACCCCACTGGAACATGATGACTTCCTTTGGAACGGTGTTCCAAAGCTCAAGTGCCAGATGGAGAGCCAATCACCATTGATTTCCGATCTCCTACCTGTAGCAGCCGTTTCAGAATATGTGAGGAAGCTGCATTGATCCAGAGTGCATGAGGTGCATGTGTGGAGGGCTGATGGGAGGCACGTCATGGTGAAAGAGGTCTCATCAGGCAATGGGCTTCGTGTCAGGGGAAATGGTTGCTCGCACCTCGGTGCCATATCGTGACGTCATTGTGAGATGCACACCTGTGCATGTCATGAAGAAGTGGGTATATGGAATGCTATCCAGAAAACGAATTTAGAGAACACTCGGATTTTCTTCCCAGAATGGATTTGGAGTGACAAGCAGACAACTAGGATTTTGTATCCTCGGTGAAGTTGCTAAACAAGAGAAACCTCGACCTTCAAGAGCTATGATTAAAGTATCTCATCAGTAAAAAATCAGGATGCTGTATTGTGAAGCAAGCCGTCTTTCAGAGGGGGGCCTCAAGCAGTTGGCCTGTTTGCTATAACACCCTTTAAAGAAGCCGAGAGCACATCATGTAATCCGATAAGGTATTGATAAAGAACGGTAATCAGTTTGTACCTGCACACCGTACAGGTACAGTGCATATCACGTGGGCTATGGATACATGTCGTGGTGCATCATTGTTATCATGGTCATTTCATGGTATGTTGGTGGCAATGCTATGTGATGCCATCTAATGGTCTAACATATTGACCAGACCTTGCAACTCAAAAATGAAGGATATGGTGGATGTATGAACGCAAGACGACATGACTCGATGGATATGGAGAAATTGTACCTTCCTGATGGATCCACAATGCTTCCAGCGACTGCTGGAAATGATTGCTTCTTCTTCCTCTTCTTCTTCTTTTGTATGCAGCTCGTGGCTGCAAGTAGCATTCCCATTGGCTGAGAGCATGACTGTGCAGCTGATGCAACGTCCTCTATAGGTTAAAGCAGGAATTTGTAATTTCTTTGTGGTGCCGGCGATAGCTTGCCCACTCTTCGCGAAGGGCACCGTAGGATCTTTAACGTTCACCAACTAATGCTGGCAAACGAGATGCCCAGTTAAGACGTCCATCAGAGGAATGGTACCCATTAATGCCTCGCCTTGCCTGCGAGACACCAAGATGGCAGTTTGTAGCTGGGCCGAGATTCGAACCCAGGCTGGACAGTTCAGAGGCGAGTGTGCGTAGCTCTAGGCCATCATGCCAGCCCCAAATGATGGCTCGGGGCACAACAGTCACACTAGTGTCTCACAATGGGAAAAGGATGAGAACAAGCAGATAAGGAACACCATTGAGGTGAAAATATAGCTTTAACACCAGGTGGGATGACTCGGCCTGTCATCCTTCCAAAGTTGGCAAAATGAATTCCAGCTTACTGCAAACAGGGGGTCACTGCATCAGCGGCACAGCTGCACTACTCGAAAATGATGTAGCCAAGCAGTCACAGGCTGCATTCAAATAAATAAAAAAAGTTATGTTCGACTTCAAGTGGAATAACTGGTGTAAGACCAGGAATCCAAGGTAGACGAAATGGTTCCAATGCCATATCTTTAATGGCCCCAAATATTCCCACATTGTGGGTCCTACATATTCCCACAAAGCCCCCATCTACTTTCTCAACAATCCTCTGGAAGAAGTCCTTTCATTCAAGATTCTGGGTCTCACTATCTGCCATGATCTTTCCTGGGAAATCCACATTTCCAACCTGGCCTCCAAAGCCAGTCGCCGACTGGGAATCCTCCGTCGTGCAAAGTCCTTCCTCGGCCCACCTGAGCTCCTGACCACATACAAAGCTTTCGTCCACAGCCTGATGGAGTACTGCTCTCCCCTCTGGGCTGGTGCTCCTGCCTTTCACCTTTCTCGGCTTCACGCTGTGGAAACCAAGGCATTTAGGATCATTGGTATCTCCCTCGGTGAGGCTGAGTCTTTGGGTCTCTCACTCTCTCACCGCAGGCAGGTCGGTGGTCTTTCTGTCTTCTACCTTCTCCTCTCTGGCTGTGCCCCCCCCCCCTTTTCTTCTGTCTGCTATCTGTCCCGCCCATATTTCCGCAGGACGCTCAATGTCCACCAGCAACCCCCTTCTGGTTAAACTACCAAAATCAAGAATCACGACTCACCTTCACGCTTTCATTCCTCTTTTTCCCCACCTTTGGAACAAACTCCCACACTCTCTTCAATCCCACTCTTCCTTCCCTCCAGGTTTTCAAAACAGCTGTTCACCACCATCTCTGATCTTCCCCCAACCAAAACTATGATCTTTTCTACCCCCGTTAATCCACCCCAAACCCACCTCCTTCAAATTCCCTGCTTTCCTTCCTGAAAGTCCCAGTAGTGTCCATCTTAGGACACCACACACCTGTCCATTTCATGTCGCTTGATATAGGTCTTGGGTTGACTGTTGGTTTTATCGTCTTGCCTCAGTTGCCAACTTCCTGATGTATAACCGTCATGGAAATCCCATGAAAGACGAGTTTTAATAGGAGATTCGATCAAATCAGAAATCTTGTTGTTTATTGATTTTAAGCATCTCCATTTTTGCCTTTTTGATAGAGGGGGGGAGGGGGGTTATACCTGTTGTCGGGTTTGTTTCTACAATTAGTGCCCCCAATTTTTCATGGTACTCCAGAGTTTTTTCGACCCATCAGAGTACTAAACCACCATTTAGGTTTTTGTCTTCCTTTTTTTTTTCTGCCAATGTCCGAGCTATATCTCAGACGAAGCCGGCTGGGACTTTCAGAATGAAAATTTATATCAGTAATGGGAATAAAAATTAGGTCATGATCCAATTATACAAATTTTACATTTTTTACAATACCTCAACTAATTTTTGTGCAATCAGACCAGCATTGCCCTCTCTAGATAGACTATAGCAAGGCCTATTTACACTTCATTTACATCATACTCCTCCAGGTTAAAGGTCTCAGTCAAATGGCGGTCTGAAAAGAAAAGAAAAAAACTCGATTTTTGTCATCGCTCAATTTTGCCAACTAGCAAGTTTCCCATGCCAGCACGGGATTCTAAACGGGATCGGGATGCAGGCGGCAAAAATGCAACTGGAATCTTCTGTCATTGGGCCGGCAAGCTGGGAGAAACAATTCACATTTATTGCCACATCTGGTGCAATTTAAATGCTCTAATGGCGGTGAGGTGTTCCATTTGAAACTGTTTGTTCGATTGCTGTAGCTTTTTGATGCTAAAGGACGGTAATAAAAATTGTATTGGTGACAAAGCCAGTGACCAATTGCAAATTAATTGTAGGATGCGGAATCTCAAAGACACTTGGCCTACCAAAACGTTCTTGCAACATAATAAGTGTACGCGCATTGAAGTTCTGCACCTATTAGTGTGTTTGTTTCGCTTTCTTGACCTACCTTTTTCGGATTGTGACCTAATTAACAAAAAACACATTTTTGATCATAACTTCTGATCTTCTGATTTTCATTTTCTTAATTTACACTCTATTCCATCAACGTTGAAGGTCAAGGTCATATGATGGTCCGAAAAAAAACATACCCATCATTGTATCCTGGGCTTACCCTTGGCGATCGGTTTGTGATCACAGATATCTAATCGAGTCATGATGTTTGTTAATTCAATCAAAAGAAGCTCCACACCCCACACACAAAAAAGTTTGTTAATCGTTATTACAAAATAATGTTTCTAATGTTTTTTTTAGATAACTGATTAAAATGGAACATTTCGCCTATTGTTTGTTCCATTGATTCGGGCTGCAGAGGCGACTACATTCAATCAATTAAATCAGACTACATTTTGTTAAAAACAAGCAACAAGATTAACTTTGTGAGTTCGGATAACTTGCAATATTCAGTTTGCATGATGTTCTCATAAATTAAGTTTTCAACGCAATTTTGGTGAAAAACAAAATGAGATTCTGAATTTTTTATTTACTTTGGTTTCTAACATGCCAGCAACTCAGCAAAGGCTTCATCAATGGCAGCATCAATGAGATATTCATAGCTTGAAGGAAACAAACTGCTTAAGGAGGTGAAATCGGAGACAGGAACGTGTTCTAAAACGAGAACACTGTGCTGGGTAAAACAACGGCGTCGGTGTACGAGGGTTGTCCACAGGCTTGCAGGCCCAATTAGCCTGGGAATTCTGCCAGAATGTTCTCAGAAAGTGTGCGACGAAGACAGAGTCTGTGATTCTGGCTGGAGGAGTGGAAAAGCTGAACACGTTACTAAGGAAATTCACTATTTACAGCTCACAAGACTTGCTTGAAGGAACGAGCATGATCAAAATTGACCCAGGCATTTTGGAAGGATTAGTAGTTGTCACAGTTGGTTAACGGCACTGGAAACTTCAAGCAGACAGCGTTTTGAATGGTGGATAAGACATTGTCTGTGTCTACAGAGAAACTTTAATAAGTTGACTTCATTCTTCCACTTGGTAACCAGTAAACAACGCCAAGCATAATGAGATTCTCTAGGATGTTGAATTATGTAAGACAATCAATTATAATTTAATTCATTATTTCCGTTAAAGCACAAATCCATTCTGACTCAAATTTACTTTTTTGATCCCCATTTGCGAATCAAAATTTTAAGCATCGGGAAAGGTTCATGGACTGATTAATTCTTGGAAGAGTGTACTGAATACAAGGAGTGCAATGCCATGCCGTTCATAGATGTACGGACCTTCCCCTTGAAGGGTTAAGGCCCTGTCACCACCTTGACGATTTAGCCAGCGTATGCCTGATGTATGCAAAATTTGGCTAAAACGCTGGCACACGTCGAATACGTTATGGGTAAGTTTGTATACGTTAAGAGCACGCTGGCATACGTCGTAGTACGCTGGCTTTTTTTCGTAGTACGCTGGCATACGTCGTAGTACGCAGAGCTGTTAGACAAATTTTCCATGCTTGAAATTTTTCGACGTATGCCAGCGTATGACTCACACGTTCCGCATACGCTTGGCCATAAGTTGTAGGCACGTTACGCGATCGTTGACACACGTTACTTGTAAGTTACTCATAGATCGAAACACGTCGAGGGTAATGTTTAGCGTACCCGAAACTTATTTCTAACCTATGAGTAACGTGTTGTTGGCACGTTACGCGATCGTTGACACACGTCAACACACGTTACTTGTAAGTTACTCATAAGTCGAAACACGTCAAGGTAATGGTTAAGCCTAAGTCACATTTGCCACGGCGGCCATGGGGTCTCCAAAATCTACGGCCACTAGCAATTATACGGCGGTCGCAGTATTTCCACGGTCACACAATGTAGCAGTCACATATGTTTTTATTTTTCGGGGAGCCGCACGGCGTATAGAAATTGTGGAGACTGAAACGTGGTTGCCATACGGTCTTGATTTGATGTCGCACGGTGAACTTAAGGGCCCTGCGGCGGCCATAGAATTTTCAAGGCAGACGCAAGGTGCCCGCAAGGCGACCGCAGGGGGCCTAAGGCGAACGTGCGGGCAGACGGACGGTAACGAGTGGGTTCATTTTTTTTATTTTTTATTTTTTTACCAGTTTTTTTTTTTTCGGCTTGTCGAATTGCTACGGCGAACGTACAAATGAAAAAAGTATATAACTCCGCGTTATAATTCCACGGCGACCCCTACGGCCTTTAAAAGATCGCCAAACGGCTAGGGCCACCCTGAGGCCACCGCAGAAACTCTGCGGCCGCCGCACGTTTCTGTCAATTCAGAGGGCGTACGGCCGCCGTATAGTAAATGTGACTTAGGCCTTAGCGTGGATGTTCCAGACTCCCTGGTTTTTTTTGTTTTGTTTTTTTTCTTCAGTATGACGGTGATGTTGACACTTCGATTTCTTGTGCGTTATAATATAATATAATTAATAGGCTGCCGCTCAACGACTTAAATCATAACCGCACTAGAAATCGAAGTGTCAACATCACCGTCATACCGAGAAAAAAAAAAATTAAACCAGGGAGTCTGGAACACTGACGCTAACCATTACGTCGACGTGTTTCGACTTAAGAGTAACGTACAAGTAACGTGTGTCGACGTGTGTCAACGATCGCGTAACGTGCCTACAACTTATGCCAGCGTATGCGGAACGTGTGTCATACGCCGAGTACGTCGAGAAATTTTCAACATGCTGAAAATTTCTCGACGTATGACGACGTATGCCAGCGTACTACAATGTCTGCCAACGTACTACGACATATGCCAGCGTGCTCTTAACATATACAAAACTTACCCATAACGTATTCAACGTGTGCCAGCTTGGTTGGGAAAATTTTTCATACGTCGGCATACGCTGGCCAAAACGTCAAGGTGTGACAGCGGCTTCACACTTCGATGTCTAGTGCGGTTATTTATTTGAATCGTCGAGCCGCAGCCTATGAATAGCCTACGCCACGTGATCGTCGGCGATACGCTGCCGCGCTATGCATAAGTTAGACTATCGTTGGGCATAGGTTGTGAACGCCGACAACACGCTCAGCCTTCATTGGTATAAGTTATCTATATGTGATTGAAACGTTCTGTGTACGTTACTAATACGTTATGCATACGTCCAACACGTTATTATACGCCCAAAACTTAAAAAAAACAAAAAAAACATCAATAGTTCAGCGTCGCCAGCGTTTTACATACATTTTGATACCTTGCCATACGCTGGCTAAAACGTCAAGGTGTGACAGCCCCTTTAGGGGTTTACTTACCTTACAGGTACTCGAGTTGACAATGATGCTTTATTAGAGGTGTACCACCTTTAGTATCATGACAGTTGTTCTAATCCTCTCCAATGTCCTTCAGCTCATTCTTTGTCTGAGTGTTTCATATTTAAAAGATAGTTTCGGGGTACGGTTTTGGATTTTGTCTAAGTCGTTCAGAGGTTTCCACTTCGTGATTTTGTGTTGCCATTGTCAAACTTTCTTCTTTGTGTTCTGACAAAAAGTAGGTCCTTGGCTTCCTCCTTCTCCATCTCCCCAAGTTTCCTGCCTTTCTCTTTAATCCTCCACACTTGTTTTGTTTACTCATTCTGTTCAGCATTCTTCTTTTACGTCTTCCTCTTCATCTTTTGCCTGAGAGTTTCCCTTCACTTACATCTTTCACCTTCCCTTCTCATTCTGTGTCCCAACCATATATTCTGTATTCTGTCTATGGGACTGACTATGTATGCTGTGTGTTTCACCATCTACTTGCAGTTAAAGGGCTAGCCCATATTTACAAGGTTTATGTGTGTGCGCAACTGACTTGAGTGGTAATGTGACAGACAAGAACATTTGTGACATTGGCCAAGTTTGAACAAAATTGGACCACGCATGTCTGATAAATGGTTAGGGACACTTTTAAGGAACAAAATGGCCACCAATCGGCCATCTTGGATATGATCTCGAAAAAAAATGACGTGCTTATGGAAGACATCATTCAACATATGTGTGCCAAGTTTGAACAAGATCCGTAAATGCATTTCCGAGAAATGATTGAGGACGAGTTCAACATCGGGTTTTTTTTACAACTAAAATGGCTGCCAGTCGGCCATCTTTGATCGCATAGTGAAACAAAATGATGTGCTTATTTGTACCATTATGTGTTGTCTTTGTGCCAAGTACAAAATAAAATCGGTCCATACATGTCCGAGATATGGTTGTAGACGCACGCACGCACACATGGACACGAAAATTGAGACCAAATCCATAAAGCCCCCATTTCGGACGAAGTCCAACGGGGGCTAATAACTTTTTAACCAATGAAGATAAACGTTGCAATGTAATGGAGGAGTTAGTTTGTGCAAAAACTTGCTAAAAACCTAGAATGACACACTCAGAGACTTCACTTTAAACCCACTTGAATTACTCTCGTAAATCTTGATTCACCACCAAGCAAAAGAGTCATGAGAGATCCATTTACCATTTAACTTGCATTTGCTATGAAGGAGGGAGGGTACAATATTATGCCTGATATCAACTAAAACTTGCTACAAGTACTGGAGTTAACAATGATGCTTTATTAGAGAATGGATAAACAGTTGTGAATTTATAACCCCAAGTATTATTTTCTTGCCACAGTACTTTTGAAAATATAATATCTTATGGCCAGAATGATACGTCAGTAATCCACACCCCACACCCCTTTCCCCAACCTTGCAAAAGAAGAGGGGTAGACGTTGACCACCGAGGGGTCATACTCATATGTACACCCTCGTTATCTACATTCTATCCCATCATTTACGAAGTGCTGCACACCACTGGAACAATGATGTCATGTGACAAGCATAAATGATATTGACTACCAAGCGATCATCGACTGCCACCATGAGGGTTTTAAAGGAAGTGCATGTTTGTATCATGGAAATATGTGAACAAACGAATGGGGATGGCTTGACAGTGGGAAAGATCATGAATGAGTGTACATCATATTCTTGGAGATCTGAATCATGCTTTGGAAGATGCTCTTAATTGAGGTGTATTAACACATTTTGACAACTCAAGAAGCTTTAAAGCCTGTGATCCAGGGAACACTGTGCTGGCAACATGATTTGTTTTTATTTTTAAGTGAAAGGAAATAATAGCGTGAAATACCGGAGGACTGTAAAGTTAGCAGACTGGCAAGAGAATAGCAATGATTAAACGGGCATACACAAAACAAGATAACTATTGACCCTATGCACTAAGCGAGTGACGTCACAGCGGAAGGTAAGGCTCCGCCATATTGAGTGGCA
>CM068958.1:38226226-38241448 GCA_035128595.1 Eptatretus atami | reverse complement strand
CCAGTTGGCAAAAATCATGGCCACCACGCACGTGTCACGCAAACTTCTGGGCTATTTCCAGGATTAGATGATATTTCTAAGAAGAGGTACTGCGAAAAACTGAACGTGTGTGGTCTTAGTGAAGATACTTATATTATTTCAAAGAATAAATGGACAACAGAAAGGAAATTTTGGCCTCAAATCGTTTTCCCTGACATCTATGTTTACCTTGTTGAAACGCCGAGTCCTTACACTCAAGCCAGCCTGAAAGCCTTCAAGAGTATGGACGCTTACTCATATTATGTCGCCGGGTTTGTTAGTGACATAATCTCGACGAAAGCTGCCAAGAACTGTATTATCGTGAGGCAAAGGTAAGCCGTTTTCTTTCATTTCACTATTATTGTATTATCGTTGTGCTTGTTTTGTTCAGCAACCAGCGTCACTTTTTTTAACCTGACTGCTGCCACAAGTTAATTTCAAGTGAAGCTCTTGTCTAAATGCTAGTTTGTAGAAAATCTTCGTTCGCAGTTTGCTCATAGATACATTATATTTTCCCATGACAAACATCCGGTGTAATGCACACACGCTGCTGTGGATATTTCCAAGTGCTAGTTTTTAATGTATTATACATATCGATGTGACTTTCTGTAGTGAAAATGTTACACTGATTTTTTTTTTTCAAATTTCTAAAATGCGATTTAAAAACTATTTAATTTAATCTGCGATGTAATAGTAATAAGACAAGTTTCGAGGAAACAACAAAGAACTGCGCGCGTTAGACAGCAGTTAGAAAGGCGATCTAGCCTATCTCATTCTGTCAATAAAACAAGGGATATAATGCATTTTAATGATACAAATCAGACATATTTTGTAACCACCAGCTATTTAATACCAACTACTGAAATAACGTATCAGAAATTAGTTACATCCGGAGACAAAATGAAGGCCACACAACCAGTCATGTTCGCCAGGTCGCCATTTTTCTCTTCTCAGAAACGATATCCAAAGATGTCGTCGTCTACTTCGGCGGGAAAGCGGTAAAACTGCCCTCCAGAGCCTTCAGTATATCGCTGAGTACATCCCGGGGCACAACAACTCTTACCCATTTGCAGAAAAAAAAAATCACTTGCTTGGAAATAACGTGTAGTTGAAGTGGAGACTATCGGTTGTTATGGACGAGGTGATACTTTCTTGCCACTCAATATGGCGGAGCTGCCACAGTCACGTGACCGGTGACGTCATCTGAATAAGGCCTATTGGAACAGCAAATAATTATGCCAGGTTATTACTTCACAATCATTTATTAGATTTCAAAGAGGATGCTGATCCACATCTGGTAACAATCACAGCTATTAACCAGTTACTTAAACAGTGTGTGTGTGTGTGTTGTGTGTGGTGTGTGTGTGTGTGTGTATTGTGTTGTGTGTGTGTGTTGTGTGTGTGTGTGTGTGTGTGTGTGTGTGTGTGTGTGTGTGTTGTGTGTGTGTGTGGTGGTGTGTGTGTGTGTGTGTGTGTGTGTGTGTGTGGTGTGTGTGTGTGTGTGTGTGTGTGTGTGTGTTGTGTGTGGTGTGTGTGTGTATATATATCTTGGTGTCACCTAGGAATTTCAATTTATTGAAATTCTTGCCACCTGGGAAATTGATGAGGTGAGAGCTGATGTTATTCCCTCCAATTACTGTGAGAGACGTGATTGGGTCTTGTTATTTAAGACCAGGAGCCCGGAGGGGTCTGGGTAGCTGAAAAAGCTAACCAATTTTTTTATACATTCACTATGCTCTATATGCACCTCTATTCAAGGAAATGGACGTCTGCCGGGCACATCTGTGGCTGGGTGTGGCCAGGAGGGTCAGCGAGAATGGCACCCAAAAATTAAGCTAGATCAGCTCATCGTCTAACCACTTGAAACTCATGGCAAAAGTTCAGCATAACTCCATGTACCATGACTGACCGCTGCAGACATTTCATTGGTGGGGTGGTGTCCGCCAGACTAAATTAACTGGTACCCTTAAATTGAACCAGATCAGCTCATGAGCTAACCTTATGAAACCAAGTGCAAAATGTCAGTATAGCCCTACCTATCGTGAATCAGCACTGCCAGACATTTTCTGTGGTGGGTACCCCTGCCAGATGTCCCAAAATGACCACACCCCAAAATTGAACTAGATCAGCTCATGAGCTAACCTTATGAAACCAAGTGAAAATGTCAGTACAACCTCACATATCATGAATCAGCACTGCCAGACATTTCTGTGGTGGGGATAGGGTCTCTGCCAGATATTCCAAAAAAATGACCCACACCCCAAAAATTGAACTAGATCAGCTCAGGGGCTAAACCTTATGAAACCCAGTCTTAAAATGGTCACGATAACCCCTTACTATGAATCACATTAGCTCCAACATTTCCACACACCGATATTGACCTTAATCAAAGATCCTGTTAGCTCTCTATGAATAGCCTACTATACCTGCATGTGGGCAGTGAGGTCAAGTTCTAGCTCTTCAATGTACACACTTAATGTATATGTAGCCTAACTGTGTGTCAAAACTAGAGTCAACAAGGGACAGCAGTATCAGTATGAGAGGTAAGTTTTTCTTAATCATACTATATATCTCATCATAAATTAACCACCATTCATGAACTCAAATTTGATAACAAAGTAAACCTTTCTATTAAGTGCAAGATTATAAAAATAGATACACCTCGGGCCTATTTTGATGATGATGCAGATGTGATACACAACCTGCTGTTTGTTCTACACAATTCCTGAAGTTCATCTTTATCGGACTGTTTGTAACGAGCTACGTTTAGTCCTGGCCAGCATGGCCAAGCGTATACATAATCTTAGCAGTAACCTGCCCCTGGTTAGCCTAAACTCGGATGAGACATGAAAATGAATATTGACCTACACCAGGTCAATGCAGAGTTTTTATGCTGCTCGTGCTCTGATGAGGCCAGATGCATTTGCTTTTTGAAACCCTTTCAGGGCTGCATGTTTCAATGTTTAAAAGGGCTGCATGTTTAAAATAACAAGTGATGTTTAAATAAAGATACCGATAGGATTGTCGAGAATAATTCCTTTAGTATTGATTGAACATTCAGCGGCCTGTATGTAAAACTCAGATGTAAAAAAAGATATCCAATGGGTGATGGACACGACTCTGAATCAGCCGTGGATCTGATGCCCAGTACCAATAATTAAAAGCAAGTAGTTTATTTTCATGAGATATTCATTGTACATTATTCATAATTACTGGTTTTTTCCAGCTTCCTGCTAATGGGTTAGACATCAGAAAGTTGTAGAATGGATCGAGAAGATTTGGAAGAACCACCCCACGAATCAAATTCTTCATCTACCATTGCTCAGCTCAAAAGGTAAGCTCATTACTTTGTGTTCAACATTTGAGATTATTTAGATGGGAAGAGGACCAGCGACCAGATTCCATGGTTCCTAGACCATGTTTCATCAACACTCATAGATCCCATTTCTTTTCCAGGACAATGATGCTGAAGGCGTTCTGAAGACACACATATGATTCAAGATGAGGGAGATTTGGAAGAACCCAACCCAAGAATCAAATTCTTATACCACCATTGTCAGTCAAAAGTTAAGCTCAAAAAAAAACTTGTGTTAAACTTTTGGGATTGTGAGAAGTGTAGATGACCAGCCACAAGATTCCATGGTTCCAGGATTCATGTTATCAACACACATAGATCCCATTCTCTTCCAGGACAATGATGCTTGTGGTGCCTTATGCTGCTACATCTGTGAGAAGGCAAACTGACGAAGACAGCAAACTAAAAACATTAACGAGAAGACGTGGACAACAACCAAGAATGCTGCTGCTTGCGTAAAATCTTCAACTCTACTCTCTCTGGGGCTTATATGTGGACTGCTAATGGCAATGCATATGGTACATGCTTGGGAACCTCGGTGGTGTGTATTTCTGTCTACGCTGTCACTGAAGACTCACCAACAAGTGATGAAACCGGTCCAGTGGCTGAGGGGGTGTGTAGCATTGGGATTCTTATGTATGTACTACTTGTGAATGTCTGCAGCTGTAGCACCGCGTAGGTTGAAACAGCAAAGGGCTTACCATGTGTGCGTTAATGAGCATGGGGTCAATATGTATATTATATATATATATAATATATATATATATATATATATAATTATATTATATAATATATATATGCTGCTGTTGTAAGTTTGTAGAGTGGGGTTTAGATATTCCCATAGCCAGATACAATGTATAGATAGTGTGGTCCGTGTACGAGTAGTTAGCCCATCTCAATGTATAAGTGGGAAACGTTAGCTTAAGAATTCTCGTTGAATGTGCACCATATAGGGGGTGGTGTGTCGTTATAGTTAATTAGGGATTATGGTTCAGGAAATTGTGCATATAACCTCTATGTCAATCTTAACGGGGGGGGGGGGGGCACCAGGAGACCAGTAGGAGAGCGAGGAGAGGAGCATTTGTCGCCTCCAAAGGGTGGAGTTCAAGATCGCCTGGGGGGCGGGGCATTGTTCTTCGTTGCCCGAGAGAAAGGGAGAGCCTGATCGGGAAGTTGGAAGTCTGAGAGGATGGAGAAGAGGCTGAGGTAAAACTCAAGGGAGGAAAAGATATGGAGAGAAGTCTTTCTCAGTGAGTTCCCGTCCTGCCTACCTGCCTCTTCTCATTTTGTCTTCCTGCCTTTGCCCTGTGCTTCTTCGTCGCTCAGAGCCTGTTCGTCATCCTGCCCATCATCTCATCATCCCTCACCATCGTCCTGCCCATTGTCCTCATCGTCCCCTCATCGCCTGCTCATCTCTGCTACCACCAGAGCTGAGTCCCCCGGTTTTGTTCCTTTCCCATCCGTGACTGAATCTGGTGTGAGGTGCCTTAGTTTCTTTCGGTTCATTTTATTTATTATCGATTCCATGTCCCCCTTTCTTTTCCACCATTACCCGCCGTCGTATCCCTCTACCGGTCAATCATAACTGGTTCTTTTTATTTATTTATTGTGATTCAGGAATAAACATGTTGGTTTTAAAAGCTTTAAGGTTCTTGTGTCTCTCCGCAGTTCTCGTGCACGCAAGTCCGCCATAATTTGGAACGTCTCCACAGGAGTTTAAGCCCTTCGGAACATCATGGGATTTTAACCTCCCGCTGTGATGACCTCAACATTAGTTGAGCCATTGATGTTACTTTGGTGTGAGAGTGCAGATTTTTGAACCTTCTAAATTTATAGTTCATTGGTGTTGGGAGAGTGCAGGGAATCGCGCTGGAAATTTGACATACATATCAATTTTGTTTTTGAATTTCCTTGGCATGCGCGGGAAGAAAGCCGCTGCACAAAATTTGTGGATGTGCTGGAGATTATGGTTTGAGGAAGCAGTGAGGAGAAAGGAAGTGAGCCAAGGTTGGGGATTAGTGAAGAGCATCGGGTAGGAATCTCCCCCATTCCTGAGCCGGCGAGTCAGGAAGTGGGAGCGATGTCGATCCAGGTCATGTTAGAAAAATTTATGGAACAAATTAATAAAAATAATGAACAAATGGATAAAATGTTTGAACGAATGCATAAGGATCATAGAGAATGAATGGATAAAATGGATAAAGATCATGAAGGCCGAATGGATAAAATTAATAATCAAAAAAATAAAAATAGTGGACGCATGTCGGTAGAATGGATAGCATAGAAATAAAGACGATTTGGAAGAAAAAAAAAACGAATGACCTGGAAGAACATCACACTTGTGTGGATGTCTTATGCCCAGGAAGACACCGAACACGTGAGAGTAGGAAAGAGGTGTAGAAGGGGCTAGTACAGGCTCCATGGTGGGGCCGGCACCAGACTATTTGTGCCCGAGGCAAGGCCAGCACTTGCATCCCCCCAAAAAAATTGCCAACTTCGATTTTTAAAAACAGATGTTTTGTGGAAAACAATAAAAAGCACAAAACTTGAAACTGCTAAATTTATTTTACCACAATATTTTGCTTACAGTCAGACAGGAAAACAAACAAATAAACCAATGTCACCCGTAGGGTGATCCGTATCTTGCAAGGTGACCACGTGTGACTTCTTTAAGGTCACACTGAGTGAACAGAGCTGCTATCCACCAGGAGCGACTCCTTGAGGAATATCTGCCTACGGAGATTCCGATGAGAATCGTTCTACAGAGTAACCATGAAAATATGCGTTTGCCTCATAACGTCACCAAATCACATCATAATGTCTCAAGCTTGATATATCTAGAAGACACTCATCGAGGTTTCAATTTGAGGTACTACACGATATGGTTCCTAAAACTTGAAAATCTGACCTTGGGGTCAAATATGTTTGACCTTAGGCGTTAACCATGAAGGTCAAGGCCAATCGCCACCAAAAATTAATCAGCTGAATGCCAGACCATGAACTATATTCCCATGAAGTTTGAAGACGATCGGATCAAAAATTACTCCAAAAATAAGGGTTTAGTCGACTCCCCTGATTTGCGACAAAGTGACCTTGACCTTTGACCTTGACCTTCAAAATCTTATGCGCTGAAAGGACCTCTATAGGCCTCTGATATGCGAAGTTACAAAAATTTCCAATGAAAACTTTGCTCTGCAGAGTGATTTTACGTGATTACAGATAAAAAAAAACAACAACACAACAAAAAACACATGAAGGTCAAGGCCAATCGCCACCAAAAATTAATCAGCTGAGCGCCAGACCATGAACTATATTCCCATGAAGTTTGAAGACGATCCATCAAAATTACTCAAAAAATGAGGGTTTTGTCGATTCCCTGATTTGCGACAGTGACCTTGACCTTTGACTTTGAGCTTCAAAATTTTATGGCCTGAAAGGGGCCTCCATAGGCCTCTGATATGCGAAGTTACAAAAATTTCCAATGAAAACTGTGGTCTGCAGAATTTTTTTTTCGTGATTACAGACAAACAAACAAACAAACAAACAAACAAAAAAATAACATACAGACTGACTAACATATCTTGCAAAAACTTCGTTTTGGAAAGATAAAAACAGACAAACGGAGTTAAAAACGAAAAGTTTCAATTTCAGACACATCAAAATCTCACTTTGAAAATTTTGCCATGAGAGCAGAGTGGCTTGTAAATGAGCCTTTTCCTTTGCAAATTTGTCACCAATTCAACCAGATCAAGTGCTGATGCTTTGGCATAATTTGCATGTGTTTTCTTAAAACAATAATTTGCATAAAACTGTGACCCTTAAAGGTCAGTAATGCGCCCCTCTGAGGTCTGTGCCCTAGGCGGCTGCCTAGTTGGCCTTATGGTAGCGCCGGCCCTGCTCCATGGTGTGCGAGGCAACCTCCCTGGTTTGCAGTACAGCACTCACGGGTGTGCGGTTGGACCCAGCGGGGGGTTCTTCTGGCACGCCAGGGACCGACGGGGTGCAACGCGGCACCAGCTCCGAGATACGTACAGGTGGCTGAGCCTGAGCTAGTGAGCCAGGTGTCTGAGCCTGTGACATGTGGAGCAACGGGTGAGCCTGCCTAGGACTGCTGGCAAGCAGGTTCGTGCCTGTGCTGGTGAGTAAGGCCGGACCGCTGGTATGCAGGTCCTGGCCTGCCCTGGTGAGCAAGGCTACCCTTGTTCACCAGGGCAGGCCACCTGGTGAGATGGCCTGCCCTGGTGAACAAGGGTCCATCATCATGTGTGAACAGGTGTCGGTAGTTATTGTGCCGGTTCCCAGGGTGTTCGGGACGTTCCCTGTTGAGGTCAACTCAATGCCCGGGGTTATTGCTCCATGCCGCCTGGGGTGTGCTTTGGCTGCCATGGGGCAGCAGAAAAGAAGGAAAAAGTTGAGTCATAGGGCATTGAGAAAAGGCAGGCCACGATGGGCCTGTGTCAGTTGGTGCCCCATTTGGAATTTGATGATGCACGCACTTGCTCGTGTCCTGTAGGAGCTGTGAGTCATAAGCAGCTGTTAATGGAGAGGTTTGGAGAGTGGGAGATTCAAGGCCAGCAGCGGTTGCAGGGGGGGCAGAAAGGCTCGATAACAGTGTAGTTATAGGCAGTCGCATTTGGACACGCAAGGTCCACGTTTGGAAATTTATTTTAAAGCAGCCTTGGTGGGAGTTGGTCCCCAGGCTGCAGAATTCAGACCAGGGGATTTTAAGTCGGTCGGCCTTGAAGGAAATTACCCCCCTTGGAGATTGAGTTGGGCCAGGCAGCTGGGGAGCTGCACTGGCAGATTTTGGACATGGGGTCCGACTACAAGTGCTGTGGCATAACCAGCCCCCATGGGGAGTCTGGTGGAGTATGGCGTCCCTTGTCCATCAGGGTGCCTTCCGAGTGAGTGTCTCAGGCTGGTGGGGTCACCAGACCCTGGAAGGAGTCAAGACCTCTGGGGGTCTGAAGTGGTTCCTGCTGGGCACCGGTCATGGTGCACCATGAGGATCAATGGGGGGGGGGGGGGGAGGCGGTGTTGTGGGCCACGCTTTGGTGGTGGCACCACTGAGGACTGGTAATGACCAGAGGAGGTGACCGCCCAGGCATGCGACCTGGCAGCCTCTCTGTGAGGTTCTGAGACAGCCAGCATGTGGTGACCTGCCATGCTGTGCTGGTCTATGGACGCAAGTCAATCCGCATGGATGGGAAATGAGTACAGCCCACAACTATGGAGTGTTTCGGAAAAGCCCGGAGAGGCCAGTATAACCTTCCAGAGCATGTCCAATATGATTTATGAGCTCTCGGTTTGGGAAGAGAGCCCTGGATTTTAATTGGCATAGGTTAATGGGAAGAATGACTACAGCAGGTGTTGCTGGTATTGAACGGGCTCTCCAGTGGTGTTTGTTTTGTGGTTAAATTTACCCTTTCACCATTGTCAGGACTCACCATGCTTTGCTGTTTGGGGAATGCAGGTGAGTTGGGAAATTGGTATGTGTGATGGACAAGAGTGGCCATGAGAGCCAAGCATGTGGATCGGGTGGAAAGGGTTAAAATCTGTGTATTGTAAATAAAAAAGTGGGGTTTTTTTTCGAGTATTTGTTGATGATTAGTGTGTATGCAGGCCATGGCAGGTTAGGTGCACCAAAGCGTGTATTTCAGGTGGTGGAAAATTGTATGGCAACAGGGGAGGGAGTGACATTTGGGGTTTTGTGGGTGGGGAAGGTGTGTGTGTTCGCAGGTCCGGATGAGGCTCTGGAGGAGCGATGACTGCGACCCCTCCCAAGGCAACTCATCTCTGGCAGCCGGTGGTGTCTGGAGTTTGGGGGGCCTGTCGGAGGAGGGTTTGTGTGGGCAACCATTTGGATATGGAGACCCTTGGCGACCCATGGAGAGGCGAGGAGAGCTTGAGGCCAAGCATGCCTGTGTGTGTAGAGACCCTCCTTGATGGGACATACAGCCAAGGAGCTATTTGGCTCCTGGGGGCCGGGGGGGGGTGTGCAAAGAAGTTGTGAAGCCGGCGACTTGTTTTTGACTGTGGGCACAACAGCCTGGAGCACCCCACCATCTTGGTTGTGTAGGACCTCCTTGCTGACGAGTTGAGGGCCATACAAACAGTGTGTTAAAAGATGAAGCCATGGCATTGATGGAATGTGATGGTTGTTGTTGTTCTTGTTATGTATGAAAGTGGGAATGTTCCACTCGGTCCCATGTGACTCGATATGGAACATGTGCTCCGAGTGGAACATGTGCCGAGTGGAACATGTGCTCTCGAGGGCAGGTAGCCCATGAAATTGGCGAGGCAGTTTTCAAATTGGGTATTTGAGCTCAAGAGATATCCACTGGTGGCTGTGGTCAAGTATATGGGGGGTTGATTTATTTGAGGTCAATTGTCTTTAAGTCGGCATGTTTGTGTTTTTGCCAGACATTCTCTCCCCACCCCAGGACATTGGAGTGAGGAGACAAGAGGGGACAATCTACTGTACAAAAAATTGCACATTTTAAAAATTTTGCTTGCAACTAAGGGGATAGTACGGTAAGGTTAGGTAAGTTAGCGACAGCTTGCTTCCCACAACCCCTCCTAATTTATTTTGTTGAGGTTAATTATATGTGAATCTGCAAGTGTTTAAGGTTGGAGCTGTTACCCCTGCATTGAACTTTGCAGGAGCTCCGGTTCTAGGGTGGGGGGAGGGGCTTGTTATATTTGCAGGGAGGGGGGGAGGGATAGATATTCCCAAGACCTTATGGAAATGTATAGAATAGCATGGTCTATGTATGAGTCGTTAGCCAATCGATGTATTAAGTAGGGAAACGTTAGCTTAAGAATGGTCTCGTTTGAATGTGCACCATACAGGGGGTGGTGCATGGTAACAGTTAGTTAGGGATTATGGTTAAGGGAATTGTGCATATAACCACTATGTCAACCTCGACCGGGGGGCGCCAGGAGACTCGGCACGAGAGCGAGGGGAGGAGCGTTTGTTTCCTCCCAAAGGGAGGTGATCGGATCGCCAAGAGGTGGATGGAGTTATTCATTGCCACAAGAAAAGAGGGCGGAGCCTCATCGGGCGGTTGGAAGTCATGTGTGGTGTTTCGAAGAAGACAGCAAATACCTATTTGGGGCAGGGGGGGGTTCAAAAAACCCCTGTAGACACATTTAATGAGTGTAGATTTGATGCGGTTGATACACTTTGGTATATCATTGGTGATGAATGTTATGGTCAAGTTTCATCTAAATAGTGTGTGTAGATTCGGAGGTGAGAGAAAATACCTATTTTGGGGAATCAACCCCCCCCCTCTCCCCCGTGTAGACCCCACCCCCCTTAATGAGCGCAGACTTCGATGCAGTTGATACATTTTGGTGATGGAACACCATCAAAGGTGATGAAGGTTGTGGTCAAGTTTCATCGAAATTGTGTGTGTAGTTTTGGAGAAGAGAACAAATACCTTTTTTTGGGGGGGGGGGTAAACCCCCCCTCCCCATAGACCTTCTTAATGAGTGCAGATTTTGATATGGTCAATACGCCTTCATTAGGCATCAGATAGGAAGCTTGTGGCCAAGTTTCATCAAAATCGTTTGTTTGATTCAAGCAATAATGACGAAGTGTTTACGGACCGACTCACTCACTCACTCACCGACGGGCACTGCAAAATCACATAAGCTCACCTGGGTAAAGTCCAGGTGAGCAAATAATTACATGAATAACAAGGAAAAAAAGACATGAAATGCAATAACCCCCATTGTTTTAGTAATTTTGCTGGACCGAGATAAAGGGCTATCCCAGATATATTTACGACTAAAATGGCCGCCAGTCTACCAGTCAGCCATCTTTGATCAGATCTAAAAATAAAATTAGGTTCAAGTGGACGCCATTGTGTACTGTGCTTGTGTCACGTTTGAACAAAATCTGACCATGCATGTCTGAGAAATGGTTGGAGACGCATTTAAGTAATAAAATGTCCGCCAGTCAGCCATCTTGGATCTGATGTCCAAAAAAAATCGAGGTGCATACGTAAGCCATCATTCATTATCTGTGCACCAAGTTTGAACAACATCGGTAAATGCATGTCTGAGAAATGGTTGAGGACGTGTTCAATACCGGGGGGGGGGGGGGGGGGGGGGGGTTCCTGACGTTTTCGTTTTCCTGACGCTGATCCTGCTCACAATATTCTCTCAGCGAGGGAGCCTAGTGAGTGGAGGAGGCCAATGGGCCGACCATGTGCCTCATGGTTACAGCAGGTTGATCAGCATCTCAAGGGGATGGGAATGGGCCAGGCATCTGCCTGGGGGATGGCCAGACGGAGGCCCCTGGAGTACCGGCGGAAAGTGGACGCAGCACCGCGCTACTCTGACGCATGCTCCCATACCTGACCTGACCAATACCAGTGAGTTCATAACATCATATAGAAACATCAACATGAATAAGAATAGCAAGTAAGATATGGTAGATGGACGAAACAGCAAAATGGCTACTCATTTGAATTTACCACTCCAATTGCACAGGGTATAAATTACATTTTTTTAAAAAATATTGTTCTTCAACATAGAACGAAAGCGTTTCCCTGATGAAAGTTTTTGAAAAAGACCATTCAAGAAATGGCTTTCATTGGTACATACGTGCATCGTCTTCCTCTTCAACGCTCGCAAATACAGAGACTCCATACACATTGAAGATCCACCCACTTTAAACGACCTTTCTCAGTCTTGACTTATTCCGCACATTTCGATAACTATACGAAAAACCAAATCAAATGATAAAACACTGATCAGCAAGGAATTAGTCAACACCAGCATCACGCGTGAGCTAACACCAAATGAATTCAACTTCCTGAGAAGTACAATCTTCACATTGATTATAATCTATCCACAGCAGTGGTGTTTTCATCAAAAGTTAGCTTGTTATCAATAATAACGCCCAGGTATTTGAATTTGTGAACAATTTCCACCTTTTTACTATTTATGGTTACAGGTTCATGATTGTGACCTTTCCTAAAATCCAAAATGATCTCTTTTTAGTTTTGCACACACTCAGAGTGAGACAAAAGTCCCCACACCACTTATTGAATGCGTCAATATCATCGAAGTATGATACAAAGGACGACTGATGGGAAAGACAGCCAACAATGGTCTTATCGTCCACACACTTCATATAATTACATACTAATTTGAGAGTGACGCATACATTGGCGTACAGACTGAACAGCGGAGGTGATAATACACAGCTTTGTGGAACACCAGTATCCAAGATTGATAACTTCGATAAATTACCATTCACCCTCACCTGCTGAGGACAGTCTATTTAAAAAAACTTTCCACCCAGAGTATGATATCGCGGTTCAGGCACAGGTCGGTCATTCACTTTCAGAAGGGTAAGTGGCTGCATCGTGTTAAAGGCTGACGATAAATCGAAAAATAACACACAAACATGAAGGTTCCATTGTTGTCAAGGTGATTTGTGGTTGGATGAAGCAAACTGAGCCATGAGTCTTCAAAACTGCGTCTTCGCTATGTACGTAAATTGAAAAGGATCAAATTTGGGAGCTTCATCCGATATAAGCTTCTCGATCAATTTCTCCATACCTTCACACAGGATGCAGGTAAGGGAAACAGGTCTATAATAATCATTGAGCTGCCTTGGGGGAACATTTTTGGGCATGGGAATCATGATGGACTTTTTCAAGCAAATACGAACAGTATGAGTGGTTAAAAATAACTGAAACAATCGAGTAAAAACATTACTAGGTTCTCAACAGAACTCTTTCAAGATACAAGACTTCGTCAGTGTGACCACTCCTCATTTTCATAAATGCCAAGGTGAGCCAATGAAAAAAAGCCAAGAATTCACAAGGTTTCGGAAAAGCGATGATAATAGAAAACCTATACGCCAAGAAAACCAAGATGCCAAGGTGAACACAACGAGTAGCCAAGATCTTGTGAAAAAAGCCAAGGAGTGGTCACACTGGACTTTGTGCCATCTGGACCACAAGCCTTCCTTTTACTCAACCCCTTAAAAAGCACTTCAAGACATCAGATTCACGAATGACTGGAATGGGAGACGCTCGAGTATCCAGGTCCTCACAGAACGTTTCACATTTTACTCAGTTCCCTGGAACATCAAATCTTACATAAAAGTCACTCAATTCATCCGCAAGTTTTTAAATCAAGAACATCAATGGGCAATCTCCCATCATTCCCCTTCTCGTTCATGTCCATCGCATTTCTGAGTCCCCCTCCGAGGGGTACGAGCATCACCATCGTGCAGTTGTTCTTCAATCTTATCCCTGTACGATCGCCTACACTTTCCGATGACAGAACGCAGTTCTTTCTTTGCCACCCTGGGTCTCATGAAGTTCATCGGGGTCATGTGCATATAAAACAGCCCTTCAAACGTTTGGTATATCCTCCACTGTTTTCGGTTTAACCCTCTTGTACAGAACCGCCATCGTTTCACCTTTTCTCGATATGTAGGCAAGAGATGGATCGCAGGAGCACGCTTCTCCATATAGACATGCTCAATGTTGCCGTAACATTTGTTCAACGTCCTATTACCACAGGTAGCAACATTCACCTACTGACCAGGGTCACATCTGTTGAACCCCCAAGAATCAGGATGGATTGATCCACTGAATGGGTAGTCGCCCTATTGTGACTTTCGATGATTCGTTCCGATGCGCACTTAAAGTCCGGCCTTGGTGCGTACGCTGGAATAAGAGTGCACAGGTAGTAATGTCAGAAAGACACCGTCAGTACCTCCATGTCCTTGGAACAATACCATTCATGTACCATAAAATCTTCGGTCCAATTCAAATTCACCAGCAGACATAACCCACCACCTTTAGCCTTGCCCGATGATAACGCATCTCTGTCGGCCCAAACCTCAAATCAATCGAAGGACACATCATCACCTTCACCAATCCATGTGTCAGTGAAACACACCACAGACAAGGTCCAGTAGTATCGGACATACGTTTCATGTATGTACGCATGCTCTGTTTCAAAATAAATTTCAAATGGCAGTTCTAAAAGGACAGAAATCTTTACTGAATGCATATCGAGCAAAAACATGTGATCTAATTTTTACTTTATCCAAATCATTTTTGAGACATGGCAAACAACCTTTTCTTGATATTCCTCTGAATTGCAACCACAGATATGCATCACCACCAAATAAATACCAGTGCTGAAGCTTCACCAGTCAGAACGGAACGAGCGGCTGCCAATTGATGGCATCAGAAACTAGAAGGGCACTCGGTAGAGCGCATACCTCCACCACGTAATGCCTGATCCACGAGAACATATCGAGCCCAATACATTTTTGAAATATCATGCGACACAGTATCTCTCAATGGTGAAGAATCACTTAAAAAGTTAAATAACTCTCGTATCCAGATCCGGATCTTCACCATATCGAATCAATTCGTCATGGTCACACACCCAACGTGTCCACCACGTTTCATTCGAATCCGTCCACAACTTTTTGAGATATCGTGCTTTATATTAGTTTAGCCCGATCTCTCAACGGTGAAGAATCACTTTAAAAATTATCGGATCCATTTTCGGATTCGGATCTTCACCAAAATTGAATCATTTCTTCCTTGTCACACACCCTATGTGTCCACCAGGTTTCGTCCGAATCCATCCACAACTTTTTGAGATATCGAGTTATATATCATTTTTGGCCCTATTTTTAGGGTGAAGAATCACTTTATACCATTATATAAAGTTATATTGTTGCGAATCTGGAAGCCATGAGCACACAGACATTCAGGTTCCTATAGCTTAGCTATTTCGATCAGTATGTGTTTTCTAGTTAGAATCCATCCCCTAATCTAATGGGTGAATAAATGTAAATG
>CM068958.1:38192528-38209978 GCA_035128595.1 Eptatretus atami | reverse complement strand
CTATTAGGCTCTGCTCCACATACTCTTCTTCATTGTGGTTAACTGGGCTGCAAGCGTAATTGTTTGTATATTGCCACTCACTGATGTGAGTATTATGCTTCGTGTTGGAACACTCATTTTCAACCATTGGGTAAATTTGATAGCATTTAGGGAGATTATGATGGGGTGTTTTCACATTTGTGTATTGTCGGCCGTAATTCAGGGGCCGCTCTTTCGGCCACCTGGGGCTGCTAGTGGCTCGTGGCCTGTGCAATGAAGAACAGAGATGTATGCAGACTTCCCTCAGAAGAAGATCAACGCATTGATTCATGCCTCAGTTTTAAATGTTAAAAAGGCAATGTCACCGGGTCACACAGTAACAGTGAAAGAGGAGTTAGGAATTTCTCCACTTTGGCATGACAGACGTTCACATGATTTCACCGGGCGTAGGGGAACCGTGCGTCGACCCTGCGTTGCCCGCAGGTAGTCACACAGACCGCAAGGCCACCGTACGTTGAACACAGGGACGCCTTAGGACTACCCTACGGCGACCGTGGAAATAGTGTGGCCGCCGTAATTTTTTGGGGTTGGCAAAATTCATTTTTCATTGATAAGAGCCTACGGAAGCCGCACGAATAACGCAAGCCCACCGTACGCCCTACGTACGGTCGACGTGGAACACATCTACGTCACAGCTTGGCTTGTCGAATTGCTACGGCCAACGTAGAAATGAAAAAAGTTCTAACTCCGCGCTATAATTCCACGGCGACCCCTACAGCCTGTAAAAGATAGCCATACGGCGTAGGGCCACCCTGAGGCCACCTCAGAAACTCTGCGGCCACCACACGTTTCTGTCAATTCAGGGGGGCAGAGGGGCCGCCGTATCCTAGCCGTAGAGCAAATGTGACTTAGGCTTTAGCAACCGCGGACACTGGAAAAAGCACCGAGCAGGGTCCTCGCATCCACAGCCACGTTACCTACTCGTTGTTATAACTTCCTGAGCTTGAGTCCATACCCCAGTATTAGTAATTATTACTGCTGAGCTGGAGAGTGGTGCAGTGCTGGCTAGCCCACAGAGCCAATTAGAGGGCGGGGGTTTGGCAAAAAGTTCCTATTTATCTATTATGTACACACTTTGTTAGTACAAGAAAGCACAACTGGGCAGATTGGAAAATGTAATAATCTATTTATTTACACACACAAGCAATCAATCATCAACCACGTATTCATAAACAAAAGGCAAAAGGCACAGAAGAGCAGACTTAACCCTAACATGTATTCCCCTTAGACAGACTTACTTGGACAGAAGACATAAGACATATGGCCATCATTCTATCTGGGAAGAAAAGAGCCAACAAGAATTGAGGAGAAAGAAGTAGAATGGAGTGTGGGGGAGACCCTTCTTGACTTTATCACACAACCATGCGGGGTTACATTGGGCCAAATATTGGGAGGGGGGGGGGGGTTAGGAACCTGAAAGATGGGTGATGGAGTGTTGTAAGCATGTCGGAAGCGTGTGTGTATGGAGCTGTGAGACAACCCGGGAACTACACCACGCTTCTAGGTTGTGGGACGCTCGCTTCCGGCCCTCGCACGACTCGTTCCTGTGACTCGTGTCCCAGTGCAGCTAGGTCCAGCATGACCCACATTCTGGCAGCCAATCTTGAACAGGAAATGTGACACATTCACGGTGCCATTTATGCATCAACAACAGGCCCAGGGCATCCACAACAGATGCAAATGCTCCTTGTGTTCCGTCTCTGGAGTATCGATGAACAGTGGCACTGGTGCCTCGCCAACAGCTCCTAGCACGTCAACAACCACAGCAGCATCTCCTACGGTGTTAACAGCAGATGCAGCTACAGTAGCAGCTCCCAGGGTGTCATCATCATCAGCGGGAGCAGCAGCCTTGAACATGTTTGTGTTTCGTTTCTTAAAGCGGCTTCGGCTGGGCATGGTTTCGAGAGAGTCAATATCATGTGAGCATCTTCCACATTTGTGTGCATCCGATGGGGGTGGGGTGCAGTGCCGGCAGCAGAAAAATCCCACATCATTTTGTGATGAAGGCCACGCGTGCCCCCACAGCTCGTTTCACGTGTCCAAAGCGGCGACGAGAGCCCCTGCTCCCTCCCTCGCGCACAAACGTTCCATTGTACAATGCACGCTGTATCTTGCATGTGAGATGTGGTGTACATTACTGCGTATGGGAAAAGCATTGTACTTTATTTCGAACTTGAGAAGCGTTGTCCCACATGACAAATGTGGAAGTGCAGGGAAGCAATAATGGAGAGGGGTAATCCGATCGGCATGATGGATTAATAGTCTCTAATGGTGAAGTACAAATGAACAGATGGTGAATAATAAGACAGTGACCAATCGGATGAATATATGGTTAATTGGGACTAATAAAACAATGAGTGGATTTGAGTGGTAAGGAAGACAGATGCACCGAAGGACGAGAATAAACCTGCAGGGTTAAAAGAAAGACCGACGTGATGAAACAGTGGTTGTTGAATTGAGGTTTGGTGAAGCGGAATAATTGGTGGATTGAGAAAGGCAGAGGGGGATTGTTTGGAACGGACTGATGGTGGATCGAGTAGAAAAATTGAAAGTAGAGGAGGGTGGGGGAGACATCACACCAGGGACACACAAACTAGCATATCTCTCACCCAACCCCTTCGACAAGGGGAAAAGATCTACCGACCACATAAACTAATGAAATAACTCATTCTCAGGTCTCTGACGTGTACATAAATGCTCTCCTGCGGGGTACATTTCCAAAACCGTCACAATATTTGATTTTTTTTTTCATATTCACCTTCATTGACACAATCTTGCCTTCATGGGCACAAAAGTGGTCCTTAAATATCCGGCCCCGAAGCTTTATAAAAGCCACGTATGGGTGTGTGGATGATACGGTATATGGGCCGTAATAGCAGTGTGCTCAGTTAATAATGGTATGTCTGTTCAGAATGAGCGTGCGAGGCGAGACTATGCGCGGCACCCAGTGCCGTTCTAGTTTATGATTTTGTAAATGAGAGACATTGATAATGCAGGGTTTTCCAACATTAACAGTTACAAAGTCAGAAATAGTAAATTGCTTGTAAATCAACAGCTATCAGAAGAAAGTGACGATGGAGATAGTGATAAATAGAATCTTTATAAGTCAATATGTTAATCTAATGAATAGTTTCGATTGGGGTACAACTTAAGTTTGTGGTTTACAAGTTGCTAAACTTGTGTGGCAGTTTCTTCTGGCTTCTTGTAACAATCATACATGTGCATTATTTTCTTTTCAAATAATTAATCCACAAAAATAAACATTCCATCTAATCATTAAAAAAAAATACTTATTTTACTGTTGCGCCTAAATAATCACACTGTAATGCTGCTGTTTGTTTGTTTAATACAGGGTGTTCCAAACAGACCTGGACAACTTTAGTTATTAATATATTTAGCACCATAAATGATACAATAAAATCCTTTGTTTTCTATGATACAGAAACTCAGAACGTTTTCTTTATTTCCAGGTTTGGTGGTTTAATGTAAAATAAAATGGTAACTCCACAGGAAAAAGCTTAGTGTGTGGAACGGTTCATCGAGACGAGATCTGACACTCAAGTTCAGTGCAATTACCGTACAAGGTATGGAAGGAATCCGCCATTTGCGGACTACTATCAGAGAGTGTTACAAGAGGTTTAAGGAGACTGGAAGTTGTCGGAAACAGGAACGTACTGGTCGACCAAGCACAAGTGCAGCAGACGTTGAACGAGTGTGTGAATCATTTCAATAAAGTCCCAGAAAATCAATTTCATGTGCATCCAGAGAACTGGGACTGCCATCCAGCACTGAACACAGGATTTAGAATAAAAGACTGAAGCTTTATGCCTATAAGGTGCTGATTCTACAGGAACTCGAACCAAATGAAAAATCCAAACACAGGGTGTTTGCCTTGGAAATGCTCAGTCGCATAGAGGATGACGAAGATTACCTGAAAAAAGGTCATGTTCACAGACGAAGCTTGCTGTCATGTATCAGGGAAGGTCAACCTGCACAATGTGAGGATCTGGGGCTCTGAAAACCCCAACATTGTCATTGAACACATACGCGACAGTCCAAAGGTCAATGTGTGGTGTGGCCTTCTCCATAACCGCTTGGTGGGTCCATTTTTCTTTGCAAAGGATACAGTGACCTCAACAATTTACATGAACATGTTGGAAGGATTCGCCTTCCCACAGAATGAAGACCTGCAACCCGATGTTATTTTTCAACAGGACGGCGCTCCCTCTCATTGGGGCTTCGTCGTTCGAGCCGTCCTGAATGAAAAATTTCCAGGTCGCTGGGTTGGCCGAGATGGACTAACTGCCTGACCCCAAGATAACCAGAAATAACCCCCGCTTTATTTATTTTTCCTGTGAGAGCTTGTCAAAGATGTTGTCTACAACACCAAGGTGGAAAACCTGCAGGATCTTCGTTGTTGATCACAGCTACATACATGATGCAAACATGCTGAGCCGAACATGGCAAGAACTCGTGTACCACCTTGATGTCCTGTGCGTGACAAGTGCAGCTCACATTGAAGTGTATTGATGATGCACATAAAACTTTCTAAGTTTCTGTGTCATATAAACAAAGGGTATCGTTGTGTCATTTGTGGTTATAAACATATTAACAACCAAAGTTGTCCAGGTCTTTTTGGAACACCCTGTACATCATTGTTTAATTATCCCATGGGTTTTTTTTTCTTTCATTTTTTTTTTACCTTTGTTGTTGGCCTCATTGCTGCCTTGACATTTTCCACATTTGTGCAATCCACAAATGAGATTTCTACACCAAAGTTTCGAACAACTTGCTGGAAGTAACGATTCGTGCCTGTAAAAAAACAGCAGAGCATGTGAAAGTTCCTTCCGATCAGATGAGAAACTATATCCTAAGAAAAGTCGAAGGACTTCCTGTTCCAGTCGTGAGAATTTCCCACATTTGTGCATAACTGAATGTTATCAGCAGGCAGTAATCAGGGAACAGATTCACATCATCATGTTCCAGGAGATAAAACCAATGGAGTTCCAATTAGGAATGATAATCAAGGAATGTCAAAATGTCGGCATCAACACAAGGATGATTTGAACCATCCTAGACATCCCCAAGTAAACTACACTGATCATCATCATCATGAAGTAGAAGTATAGAGGAAGACAATCGATCTGGCAGACCAACAAAAGTCACCTTAAGATCAGAGAGAACCATGTGACAAATTGCAATGAGGAACAAATAGGTACTGGATTTCTTTCACAATGAAGAGCACAGTCCCATAGAAATGAGTGATAAATGAGAGAAGAGGGTCCAAGTAATGTCACTGGAGTACAGCATACCTCTCCCATTCATTACCGGTTGTTTAACTAATCGAGAACTAACCCGTTTCCAAGAAATCATTAAAATAATTGGAAAATGTTCTGCAAGCATTAACTTGTAAAGCTGTTATACTTGTTTAGTGAAATTTCAGGACAAAACCACATGAAAAAAATTGAATACAGTGTATATGGTGGCATTGCATGGCAGTCCATATGATGTGCCGAGAAGTTGACTTTGTAGAATCTCCAGTTTGCTACCCATGCGACATACAAAATGCAATATAATATCCATCCATCCATCCATCCGTTGGGACCATACTCTGTGCAGAGCGTTGGTGCTGCCGAAGCAGTCTCCTTGGCTCTTGGGTACAATCCTGGACGGGTCGCCACTCCGACACAGAATACAATATAATATAATATAAATATTATCCCGAAGATATTCTGAAGACTCAATAGCCCGGAGATATTTCTGAGAGTATCCTGAAGACTCAATAGCTCAGTGGGCTGTTGCTGCACAAGTGATGAGGTCCTTGGGCTTGAGTCCTGGGTTGAGTCAGAATTTTTACATCTTTGTGGGTACAATCACCAGCTTTCAATTCATTCTGTCCAGCTGTTCAGGAGCGCATAGAAGACAAACAAACACACAAACAAACTAGAATGGCATTCGCTGGAGCACATACCTCTGCCAGGCTGAACAGTTTATGTTTTGTATCCCACTGATAGGCTGGATATTCTGCATCCGGACTTTAACCAAAATCTCATCGGCTTGTTTTTTGTCAACTACCCAACACATCTGCCTTGTTTTGTCATAACCTGTCCACAACTTTTTGAGATATCATGCTACATATGGTTTTTAGCCCGATATCTCAATGGTGAAGAATCACTTTTAAAATTCTTGTATCTGGTGCCGGATCTTCACCGAAATCTAATTATCAATTCATCCTTGTTACACACCCGACCTGTCCACCAATTTTCGTCTGAATCTATCCATAACTTTTTGAGATATCCTGCTCACAGACAGACAGACAGACATAGAAATAGAGAAACAAAGAAACAGACAAACAGGGGTGAAAACAAAACCTCCATCACGGAGGTAAATATAGTAAGTTTCTGCAAGCTCGTCACGACAAAGGTTGGGTAGGAATGATGAAATGCAATCTAACACAATCAACCTCTACTTGGGATTGAAGAGAATAATGGGAGGGGGGGGGGGGGGGGGGTTGAGGAAGAGCATCGCTGCCGTTGCCGACAGGCTGTTACGGAGTGCCCACAAGCTCATACGGTGATGTAATGGCTTGTGCGGGAAGCAGCAGGCTTGTTGCTCCTGTGACTACTGAGTATTGGTGCAAAGTAGGAGCTTCAAGTTCATCTTTCACTCCTGTCATCTATCTTGGGCTTCCCTTATTATCATCCCTTCACAAATATTTTATAATATTCAACCACAGGAGGGAGCTTCGCACAGTTTCCAAGCACCAAACAAAATAACCTTCTGAACCAGCTTTCACCAAGTGGAACATACTGTACTTCCTTCTGGACTTGATAATGACAAGTTTTCAGACTTATGTCTCTGTTTCTCTTCTGCTCTAATATGTTCATGTGCTTGTGAGAGCCGTCATCTCTCTGGCGATAGTAAGAGAGCTGCCTCAGTGCCGAAGAGTCTGGCAGTTCACTCAAGTTGACTGGCAGGGACTGCAAGCTGCCTTTTCATGTCAAGACTGGTCCTCTAATTCCACTGTTCCTGAATTTTAATTTTGCCTGGGAATCCTTCCACACAAGCTTGCTTTCCCTTATGTACAGATTTATCCCATATCGTCTTCAATTATCCTACCCTTCTTCCCGCCCATGGTACACTAACTCCTGTGGTGAGGCAGTTGCTCGGAAACAACTTGCCTTCTCTTCCCGGAAGGCTAATCCAACCAAAGGCAATGTCAGTGAATTCCAAAAAAGTGCGCAACAAGTGTTTGTCCACTCTCAGGACAGGCAGAAAACAACATCTGCCCAACCTCAAGAATAAACTTCCAAACTTGTCTCCCTCCTCTAAAACCTAATGGTGCCTTGTTAAGACTGTCTCTGGTGTATGATTCCACTCCATCCCAACCCTCTCTTCAAATGGAAACATAGCCGACTCCTCAGTGAGAACGCCAATTGCCTCAATTCTGTGTTTGCTTCGAATATTGTGTCCATAACCTCTCTGTGTCTCTCTGTGTCTCTCTCTCTGTCTGTGTCTCTGTGTGTCTCTGTGTGTCTCTGTGTGTCTCTGTGTGTCTCTGTGTGTCTTCTGTGTGTCTCTGTGTGTGTCTGTGTGTGTCTCTGTGTGTCTCTGTGTGTCTCTGTGTGTGTCTGTGTGGTGTCTCTGTGTCTCTGTGTCTCTGTGTGTCTGTGTGTGTCTCTGTGTCTCTGTGTCTCTGTGTCCTGTGTCTCTGTGTCTCTCTGTGTCTCTCTGTGTCTCTCTGTGTCTCTCTGTGTCTCTCTGTGTCTCTCTGTGTCTCTCTGTCTCTCTGTGTCTCTGTGTCTCTGTGTCTCTGTGTCTCTCTGTCTCTCTGTCTCTCTGTGTCTCCTCTGTCTCTCTGTCTCTCTCTGTCTCTCTCTCTCTGTCTCTCTGTCTCTCTGTCTCTCTGTCTCTCTGTCTCTGTCTGTCTCTGTCTGTCTGTCTCTCTGTGTCTCTCTGTGTGTGTCTCTCTCCTCCTATCTCACTCCTCTCTCTCTCTCTCTCTCTCTCTCTCTCTCTCTCTCTCTCTCATCCTTCCCTGTCATACCCAAATGCTCATGGACTTTGTGTATTTTGCACTTGAGAAGATAGACAAAGTTCTTTCAACCATCGACTCTTACTCTGCTACTGGACCGGATGTCATCAGTTCAGGTGTTCTAAATACCTGCTCTGCTGCTCTTGCAGATCCTCTTTCTGCCATTTTCATACTGTCATTTGTGCTTGGTCATCTTCCATCTGCTTGGATATCCACCAACATCATTGCATTACTTAAAAAAGGAGCAAAAACTGATCCCCTCAACAACAGACCTTCCAATCATCAGCAAGGTCATGGAATCCATCATCAGAGTTGATATGAAATCATTCCATTTCTCCAACAACTTCATCTCAGATCACCAATTTGGTTTCACAACAGGTCACTTCACCTTGGACATGCTGCTTCTACTGACTCACCAATGGATGGAGGCCCTCAATATCAGACATGAGATCAGGGCCGTCTCTCTGGACATATCTCGAGCTTTTGATACAGTCTGGTATCCTGCCTTACTCTCCAAACTCTCTGCCTCTGGCATCCCAAGCCAAGTCCACACATGGCTTCCTGACTTCTTCTACTCTCGTAGCCAATGTGTGGCTCTCGACGGAATTATTTTATCTTCTCTCACCGTCAAGGCTGGAGTGCCCCAAGGCAGTGTTCTGGGGCCAGTCCTTTTCCTGGTCTACATAAATGATCTTTCTAACTCTCTGGAAAATCCCCTTTCTCCATTTGGTGATGACTCCACCCTCTGCCGTGACATCCCTCATCCTTCAGACAGGCAGGCTGCAGCCTCTTTACTCTCTTCAGACCTTGACAGAATTACAAGATGGTCAAACAGTTGAAAAATGTCTTTCCATCCAAACAAATCTCACTATCTCTCACTATCTCTCTCAAAGGATGATCTGGCAAACCCTCTTATCTACTTTATTAGAAATATTCTTAAGGAAAATCAGTCATTCAAACTCATGGTTCTCACTATCACATGATCTTTCTTAGGCAAACCATATTTCAAAGTTGGTCTCAAAATCCAGCCACCAAATGGGCATCCTCCATCGTACAGTCATTCCTTGGCGCACCTGAACTCCTATCCACGTACAAGGCCTTTATCTGCAGCTTGATGGAGTACTGCCCTCCCCTCTGGGCTGGCTCCCCTGCCTCACATCTTGCTCAGCTTGACACTTTGGAAACCAAGGCCTTTAAGATCATTGGAATCTCCCGTGATGAAGCTGAGTCGATGGGCCGATCACTTCGCCATCGCAGACAGTCGATGGTCTCTCTGTCTTCGACTGCCTCATTTCTGGTCTTTCACCCTCTGCTCTTTCCATGCTTTGTTCTCCTCAGGTTTCTGCAGGGCTCACATGCTCCACCATCAACCCCCTTTTGGTGAAACTCCCAAAATCCAGGATCACTGCTCACATTCACTCATTTGTTCCTTGTTTTCCCACCTGTGGAACCAACTTCCACATTCTGTTCAATGTCATTCTTTCGTCCAGGTCTTCAAGACAGCAGTTCACCACCATCTCAAATTGTCCCCAAACCAAACCCATCATCTTTTCTACCCTCGTTAGCCCATCCCCACCACCCACCCCCAAACCCTTCTCCTTCCAAATTTCTAGTTTTTACCTCCCAAGAGTTTCCTTCTGTATCCATCTTGTCCACCCCATGCATCCTCTCCTGCCCCCCATTCCTCCCCACACCCATTGTTTGTCCAAATCTCCCTCTATCTTGGCCTTCGGCTCTGATGTGGTGTTTCCCCCCTCTCTCTACTGTTCCTTTTTATCCTGTTGCATCCTGATCTGTTTAGTGTACTAGTACTAGCTCTTCCACGAGCCCAGACTAAAAAAAAAAAAAGCACACAGAAATTGAGCTTTCTACATTAGATAGCAAAGCCTTTGAATTGATGCAGATTGTGATGAGATAAATGGGGAGGTCGGAGCACCTGATATGACTGATAAGAAGCCTGTACGCAGAATAAGAAGCTACAGTAAGAACAGACTATGGAGAGACGGAATAATTTGGAATTGGAAAAGGGGTCGGATATGGGTGCATTCTCCCCCATTACTCGTTCCATCTTTATAGTGAGTACATGATGAGGAAATCAAACTTGGATGACATCGAGGTTGGAGTCAGGATTGGAACATAATGTATGAACAATCTAAGGCAGTGATGGACAACGAACAGTAGGCTCATGAGTGGGCCGCCCGATTGACCTTCCTTCCTCTCAGTGGGCTGAAAGATTGAAATCGGGCATGTGCACTAAACATGACCCCAAGGTGTAAATGACTTTGAGCTCCAATTAAAACAAGATTTCCCCATTTCTAAATGTAGAAAACCCATGAAACTGTCACCCTGCTGACTTCAGTCTGATGGAGCAAATTCAGCAGGGGCTGGGTTGTTTCATCATGCGTATGAGCAACGGTCAACAAAATGTCTTGTGGGCCACACTCAGAATCCTGATGGGCTGCAGGTTGCCCACCACTGATCTATGGTATGCTGACGATACTACTCTGTTGTCAGAAAGTAAAGAGGTCTTGATGAATCTGCTGCAGAGAGTGAAGAGGGAAAGTGAAAAAGCTAATCTTTATTTAAACCTAAAAATACTAAAATCTTGTCAACTGAGAAGATTGATGTGTTCAGATTGGGAGATGATCATATGGACATAGTTGCAAGTTTCATCTTCCTGGGTTCTTGGATTTAAGTGAGTGGAGAATGTAGAGGAGAAATTAATAGATGATTAGCGTTGGGGAGAACAGTAATGTCAGGATTGACAAAGATCTGGAAAGACAAAGATGTGACAATACAAACAAAGAGGAGGCTGATGAAGGCTCTGGTATTTTCAGTTGCAATGTATGGATGTGAGTTGTGGACAGTGAAAACTAAAGAAAGAAAGAAAGAAAGAAAGAAGATTGACAGTTATAAAATCTGGAGTTAGAGAAGAATGTTAACAAGCTCGAATGAGCTAAGATCCTCGTCCTCTAATGATGACGTCATAAAAACGAATATGACGTCATTGTGATGTATCAGGTTTGCAATCAATTATCTGTGCTATGCCCGGCTTGATTCCCGCAAACAAAATTCAAACAGCTTGCCTAGTTTTGGAGATAATGGTATAGGCGATTCCCATTAGTGGCGATATTATGACGTTAACTTTTTTCTTAGGAAGAATTTCCAAAATCGGAGATGGTTACTGCCTGCGCGTGTGCTTTCTGCATATACATGGCAAGTTTCACGAAGATCCGATGAAAACTCTGGGTTGTGAAACAAAAATTGTCAAAAATAGGAATGACGTCATAAAAATTAATATGACGTCATAGTGATGTATCTATGTGCGGTAATTCATCTCTGCTAATGCCTGTTCGATTCCCCAAACAGAATTCAAAAAGCTTGCCTAGTTTCGGAGATAATTTTTTAGGCGATTTCCATAGCGGAGATATTTTGACGTCTAACTTTTTTTCTAGGAGGAATTTTCAAAATCGGAGATGGTTACCGTCTGCGTGGGTATTTTTACATTATATACCAAGTTTCAGGAAGTTTCGATGAAAACTGTAGGCTGTGAAACAAAAAAGTCCACAAGAACAACAACGTGAGTAAGACTTAGAGATCCTCCACGAGGATCTAAAAATTCCATGGACTGCAAGAAGATCAAACAAATCGGTGCTTGAAGAAATTAGACCACCGTGTACATTAGAAGCGCTGATGCTAAAACAGAAACTGTCATACTTTGGACACGTCATGTATTCAGAAAACTAACGTCTGGATTAATCAACCATGCTAGGTACGATTGAGGGAAGAAGGGCAAGAGGCAGGCCTTATATGTACTGGATGGATGGGGTAAAGGATGCAACCAAGCTGTCTCTGCCAGAGCTTTTTTGGCAATCGGTGCAGTTTAGGGATGTTTGGAGAAAGCGAATCATGAACGTCACCAGAAGTTGGACATGATTGATGGAACTAGATGACTAGAGGACATCAAGTCTGTCTCTGATGTAGGCTCCCACTTCATCCCCTCCCTCATTTCAAATGCCACTACAGCTGAGTCTCCTCGTAACAAGGATGAATGCCTAAATTCTATGTTTGCTTCCAAATCTTGTACATCCAACCCCTCGCTTCTTACTCCTACCCAACCCTCTCATCTGCATTCTGCTCATGGATACTGTCTTTCCCACTTGTGAAGGTGGAGATGTTTCTGACAAACCTCAATTCTGATTCTGCAATAGGTGCAGGTGGCATCAGTGCATGTGTCCTAAAACTTGCTCTACTACTCATGCCCATCCTCTTTCTGCTTTGTTCACCCTTTCATTCTCTCTGGGTCAGTTTCCATCTGCCTGGAAGTAAGCCAACATCACTGCAATACTTGCACATAAACATGGTGCAAAAACTAATCCTCTTATCTGCAGGCCTAATAGCGTGCTTCCAATTATAGGCAAGGTCATGGTCTGCTTCTGGCATCCAAGGCTACATCCACTCATAGCACACTGACTTACTCCACTCCCATATTCAGCATGCAGTTCTTCATGGGATCCTCTCATCTCCTCTCCCTGTCAAGGCTAGAGTGCCACAATACTTTTGCTTCTCATCTTCATCAATGATCTTTATGATTTCCTGAAAAATCCTGCTTATCGCTGATGATTCCACCCTAAGATGTATCATCTCATCCTTCAGACAGGCAGGCAGCAGCCTCAACCCTCTCTGCAAACCTTGATCAAATCAGGAACTCATGCAACACTTTCCATATGTCTTTCAATCCTGATAAATCCCACACACTCACCCTGTCTCTCTGAAAGGATTGCCTGGCAAACCCTACCATCTACTTCTTGAACAAACCACTTGAAGAGGTTAAGTCATGCAAACTCCTGGGCCTCACCACCAGACATGATCTTTCTTGGGTCGCCAGTATTTCCAAGATGGCCTCTGAAACCAGTTGTTGACTAGGCATCCATTGTCGTGCAAGGTCTATCCTTGGCCAGTCTGAACTTTTGACAACCTATGAGGCCTTCATCCGCAATTTGAAGGGGTATTGCTCGTCCATCAAGTGTCTCCACTTCACACGATCCTTTGAAAACTGGGATGGCTTCTCTGCCTCACACCTTGCTCAGCTTCACACAGTGGAAACCAAAGCCTTCAAAATCATTGGTTACTCCTGTGATGAAGCTGAGACACTAAGCCTTTTACTTTCACATCACAGACAGGTACATGGTCACTTTGTCTTCTTCCACCTCCTTTCTGGTCTTACACCTCTGCCCTTTCCATGCTCTGTCCCACAGGTTTCTGCAGGGTGCATGTAGTTTCTATAGGGTGCACCCCAATCTGGTGAAACTCCCAAAATCCAGACTCCCTGCACACTTACACTCATTCGTTTATCTTTTTTCCCCACCTATGGAACCAACTTCCTCAGTCTCTTCAATCTCATCCTTCTCTTCAAAGCTTCAAGACAGCTGTGTGCACCACCATCTCAGGTCATTCCCCATCCACAACCATGATCTGTTCTCCCTCTATTAACCCTCCCCAAGGCCACTTCTTTCCTGGTTTTCAATGATTAGCTCACCTTGACTTTAGTTCGGTGAGCTTATGTGATTGAGCAGTGTCCATAGGTGAGTCAGTCAGTGAGTCTTTAAACACTTCAATCATTATCGCTTGAACCAAACACAAGTTTAATGAAACTTGGCCACAACCTTAATCACTTGTGATGTACCAAAGTTTGTTCATGGCATTTAAAAAAAAAATCATGGTCAAGGGTGGTCTGCGGGAAGTTTGAATGACTGTTGCTCCTGATCCAGGTGAGTTTCAGGACTCGCAGTCCAATTTTCCTTCGACTTCTGTGACTGTGAATTTGAGGTTGTATTCAACTTGTTCCCTCCTGTGTTCTCCCTTTCTTTATCCTCATTCGTTATTTATCCAAGTCTCGCTCTATTTTGTCTCTCGACCTTGACTTTGGTACGTTCGCACCCACACCCCCTCTATTTCTTCTGTTCCTTTTGTTCTGTTACTTCCTGATCCATTCTGTGTTCTTGCTCCTCCACTGTATACAAGAAAACATAAACAAATAAAACGTTGTTTGAAATGTTGGTCAAGCATTCGTGAAGTTCATCTTTCCAGGTATTCCATGAAATGCCATGGAACAGAATCTGCAGCCAAATCCTTTCAACAGTCTGTTTAATTTATAGCATTGCATAGCGTGGTGCAAATAATTGGTCAATTATCATGATGGGGCCTGAGGGTTGTATTAAAACCACAAAAAAAATCTGATTCTACTTGGGGCTGCACTATGACAGCAATCCAATGTCAAACCCAACTAAAGCTGGAAGCAGATGATAGAGTAATGTTCTAGGCTACAGTGACGGCACAGACAGACCTAACAATGTACACCAAGGCTTGTTATGTTGTCAAAACAATCAAAATCATGTCTCATGCCATTTGGTATGATGAGTATGATCGATACTTTCACCTTTGTTACATCTATTGGATGGATTGATTCATCTCATACCCTCCCAGGAAGTCAGAGACTGATGAAGTAGCTCCCTGGGCAAGGAAATACTGCTGGACTTGTCATTGCCTTACCAAGCGGTGATAGCTTGGGCAACAATTTGGAATCTAGTCAGGGTGCCAAGGCCAATCTATTCTTTGCAAAAAGACACTCTGGGATATTTAACATTTACCAGCAGAAACAAATTCTGGCAAATAAGTCCCCCAGATTCACGTACCATCTGACGAACATTGCAGAAACACCAGTTTGCAGTCAGGTCAGAAATTTAACCCAGATGAGACAGCTCAAAAGCGAGAAGGAGCTATCCTGCAAATCCCCTTCATATATTACACATTCAGTAACAATACAGACAAGTTAGTGTCCTTCAGAAATTACCTCCGTAAACATCCTGCATGCAGATCACATGATCTCCAGTTTTCAATGTGTTGACGACGACAACGGTGGTAGCCAGGCCAGAAGCGAATGCAAGAGCTGAAAAATTATATCAAAGACAACAGTGAACACAACAATCGACATGGCATTCAGTGTCCCATTCAAACGTGGCTGGATAACTTACAAATGCAAGCAATTGTGATTCATAATGGAGGCATACGATCTTTGTGAATGTCACCTTCCCTTGTGTTCACGACACCACATAAAATGTGGAATACAGCTTAATGTCATGTATAAATGCCAATTCATTTTACTTTATTTCAAGTGGTGAAGACCAGAGAGTAATAATATGCATGATAGAGCCCTTCAGATACAGCAATTTGAATAGCCAGCCATCTATTGTAGTTAGCCACAGAAAGCAATTATTGTATTTCACACTTAACAGAGTTAGACAGCAAGTATGATGACATGTTTAGTCTTATTTAAAAAAAACAAGAAGGGCACTCATCGACATCGCGTCAACAGATATGCCTCCACTAAGATTATGACATCATCATACATACTTGTACCAAGTGTAATTTAAATCGCTAAACCCAGATTCAAAACATTAAATAATTCTGGCTGCTAGACCATGCGTCCGATCAGATTGAAATTAAAAATATATATATTCCCCATGATGACTCGATCACAACTGTGATGTTTCATGTCGATTGATGAAGCGGTTCAAGAGAAATATATATATATATTTATATTTTTTTTAAGATTTTCATTCAATCCAAAATGACTGCCAGACCATGTAACCTATTAATTATTTGTGAACACGATGGTATCCTCAAGGCTTGGGGAACATTTGGGTGAAGTTTCCCCTCGATCCGTAAAGCCGTTCTGGAGGAGAAGATTTTTAAAGGTTTATTCTTCAAAAAAATTCATAGCTGCCACACCATGTGACCTATGACATCATAGGTGGAACTTTTTGCTCTTCATGGATAGGCGATCATACCTCTAACGTTTCGACTCGATGAGTTCAGCCATTACAGAGAACATTTTTGAAGGATTTTATGTTAAAAACAATATGGTTGCTGAACCACATGACCGATGACATCATTAAAAAAAATTCCCCCCATACAATTTAGCCCGAGACCCTCAAAAATTTTCATACTTATCGGATAAAACATTCGATGTATGCAATTATGATGTCATAACGAAGCCACCTATGACATCAAAAAAAAAAATCACACTTGTTTCCCATGAAGAGCACTTCATATGCGCCAAGTTTCAATTTTTTTTCCATGAAGCGGTTTCAGAGATACAGAGGTCCAAAGTTTTTTCCTTTTGCCAACATGGCTGCCACACCACATGACATATGACGTCATAATTATCATAAAAACATTCAACATGAGTAGTCGCTCCTATGGTGAAAATTTTGTGTCAATCGGATAAGCAGTTGCAGAGAAAACAGAACGGATGGATGTACGTACGGACAACTCAAAAACATAATGGCTCCGGCGACTTCATCGGCGGAGGCATAGACAAGGTGCAGTCACTTGAGGTAAATTGCATGGTCTTCTACATTATATAATGATATGGTACAACAACACATTTTATTACCATAGAAGGGTATGAAAGGTACCTTAAAAATAATTCTGTCAACATCCTACAAATAAATTATGTTTTCGTAACTCATAACTTTTTGAGAACAAACTAGAACGAGAAATTGAAGATTGCAGACCTTCGCCAGCACTTGTTTTGGGTGACTATGAAGTACATATTTTATAGATGTACTTGCATTCTAATTGTAAAAAGTACTGGCTTCCACTAGGTGGTGTTTGTGTCCAATGTTAGCACGCTCTGTGCAGACAAACAGACAAACGGACAAGCAAATAAGAAGACGTCATACACAGCACGATACTTGCAAAATCCATAAAACAAATTTGACCTCAAAAATAATTGGTGGTTGAATTCAATTACCAAACATGCAACTCCTCTTCAAATTTCAAGTGAATCGGATGAAAAATGACAATTTTAGAAATTCGGCCCGTGTTGACCTTTTGGCCGAAGTGGACCTGCAAAAACAATTGGTGGTTGAATTCAGTGACCTGAAATATAAATCCTCTAAATTTCAAGTCAATGAGATGAAAATTGAGGATTTTAGAAATACCACCTTAGTTGTTGACCCTTTGACCTTCATAACCTTTTGACCATTTCTGACCTTTTGACCTTGAGCTTTCATTCAAGCTTCTGGGTCTCACTCTCTGCCATGATCTTTCCTGGAAAAGCCACATTTCCAACCTGGCCTCCAAAGCCAGTCGCCGACTGGGAATTCTCCGTCGTGCAAAGTCCTTCGGAGAGGGAGAGAGAAGAGGTTCTCCATCGGGGGGAGATAGCAATGAGGGCGCCTGCGCTGGGTGGGGTGGGGGAACGAAGGAGTGATATACAAATCACATCATTCTTTGAGAGTGAAGAGGAGATTACAAGATACCTCAGGATCTCTAGTTTGTGCAAAGAGAACAGATACAATACGCTGTC
>CM068958.1:38177060-38187133 GCA_035128595.1 Eptatretus atami | reverse complement strand
TACAATACCCTCTACTCTGGCAAATAGGACCAGATGCAATACCCTCTACTCTGGCAAATAGAACCAGATACAATACCCTCTACTCTGGCAAATAGAACCAAATACAATACGCTCTACTCTGGCAAATAGAACCAGATGCAATACCCTCTACCTCTGGCAAAAAGAACCAGATACAATACCCTCTCCTCGTGGCAAAGAGAACCAGATACAATACCCTCTTCATCTGGCAAAAAGGACCAGATGCACAATACCCTCTCCTCTGGCAAAAATAACCAGATACAATACCATCTTCCTCTGGCAAAAAAACCAGATACAATACCCTCTCCTCTGGCAAAGAGAACCAGATACAATACCCTCTCCTCTGGCAAAAAGAACCAGATACAATACCCTCTCCTCTGGCAAAAGAACCAGATACAATACCATCTCCTCTGGCAAAAAGAACCAGATACAATACCCTCTCCTCTGGCAAAAAAAGAACCAGATACAATACACCTCTCTCTGGCAAAAAGAACCAGATACAATACCCTCTCCTCTGGCAAAAGAACCAGATACAATACCTCTTCTCTGGCAAAAGAACCAGATACAATACCCTCTCCTCTGGCAAAATAACCAGATACAATACCTCTCCTCTGGCAAAAAGAACCAGATACAATACCCTCTCCTCTGGCAAAAAGAACCAGATACAATACCCTCTCCTCTGGCAAAGAGAACCAGATACAATACCCTCTCTCTCTGGCAAAAGAACCAGATACAATACCCTCTCCTCTGCAAAAAGAACCAGATACAATACCCTCTCCTCTGGCAAAAAGAACCAGATACAATACCCTCTCCTCTGGCAAAGAGAAACCAGATACAATACCCTCTCATCTGGCAAAAAGAACCAGATGCAATACCCTCTCCTCTGGCAAAAAGAACCAGATACAATACCCTCTCCTCTGGCAAGAGAACCAGATACAATACCCTCTCCTCTGGCAAAAAGAACCAGATACAATACCCTCTCCTCTGGCAAAGAGAACCAGATACAATACCCTCTCCTCTGCGAAGCTAAATAAACATGTTTCCAACGTTATCATATAATTGGATTTAAATAATGAGTTGAAAACCATTGGGAATAAGGTTTTGTTTGTGCTCTTTTATGTAGGAGCGTGACATATTAATTTACTGTTTTGCAAGGTAACCATTGACGATGCTAACATTTCTGTTGACGGATCCAGCTTGACATAGACTGAAGAATGAGGACCAGTGGAGGTAAACTCAGGAGCCCACCTGTGATGACAGAACTTTGAGCAATTGCTGCTACAAACTTAATCTGACATTACATTTCTTTAATCTACCATATCTCGACTGATAAAATGAGAATGTACTTTTTACGTCCACCACTGCAGGTGAAGGAGGTTATGTTTTCACCCCTTTCTGTCTGTTTGTCTGTCTGTCTATCATGTGCAGTATATCTCAAAAAGTTGTACATGGATTTGGATGAAATTTTGTGAACCGGTTGGGTGTTTGACAAGGACGAACTGATTAAATTTTGGTGAAGATCCGGATACGGATCCGACTGCTAGAGTTTTAAAAGTGATTTTTCACCATTGATAGATAAGGCCAAAAACGATATATAGCACGATATCTCAAAAAGTTGTGGATGGATTCGGACGAAACTCGATGGACATGTTGGGTGTGTGACAAGGAAGAATTGTTTCATTTTGGTGAAGATCCGAATCCGGATCTGGATCTGATAATTTTTAAAATGATTCTTCACCATTGAGAGATCTGGCCAAAAACAATATTTAGCACGATATTTCAAAAATGTATTGGGCAAGATATGTTCTCGTGGATCAGGCATTATGTGGCAGAGGTAAGCGCTCTACCGAGTGCCCTTCTAGTTTAAAACTGCTACAATAGTGCTCTCCGATTTAAATTAACATTTACATGTCGGGCTAAATGTTCTGGATCACTTTATGTAGCAAATTTCACTGAGGCATGAGGGTGGAAGGGGCGAAGAGATGCTTGCAATACGAGATTGGAAGTGTGCTATCAACACAGTGAAGATATGATGCAAGATGGAGAAAGCCAACATCAACTGTGTTACCCTAGAAGGTGGGTTCTGTAGCCAACTGTCAAAAGACACGTGTTGGAAGTGTCTCTCGATGAATATATACAGTATGAGGAACCCATCAACGTGAATGAGTAAATACATGAGTTTTTCTGTGAATTTTGTGAATTATTTTCATTAACGCACTTTAATGCAACACCCACATACTGTAACAGAAACTGGTTAAGGAAACAATAAGATCCTTGAAATTATCCCACAAAATAAATGTTAATTTGGCCTTGTGGCTGCCAGTCTATCAAAGCTATTATGTGTTCAGCTTGTCACATGCATGTTTCGGATGAGGTCACTTCCACAGAGTAATGTTCGCTCATTCGCTTTGCTGACGAGCAATGAAGTTTATGTAAATGTGTGTGATTATGGAACATCGGGGGGGGGGGGGTGAAGAATCTAATATGCGCCATAATATTCAGAGTGTGAAGGATAATCGTGGTAAGTTTTGATGTGTGAAGGGAATTTGATTAAAATCATCACCTGTTGGCCATTGGTTTGGGGCCTATGCAGCAATGGGCACAATCATGTGTGTTTAAGAAGTTGCCACGTGTTTTTTTTTGCTTTAAAATTTTGAATTTTGCTGTTATGTATTGTTTAGTATCAGCAGAATACCCGCCCAACAGGAAATCTTGTTCCAAGCAGCCAACATGTTCTTCTGACACATACCTTTATTTGGGCGGTGTATAGGCAACTGACAGATGCCTCAATCACTCCCGAAAATAAAAATAATTAACCCAGGTTACGTGCATGAAGCAAAAGCATACCTACTGCTATATCCAGCTATGCTATTCTGATCCAGCTATAAACTGTCATCCCGGTGTTTTATCAATGGGTGTGTCATCCCACAGATGGACGTTAAACAGGAAACCCATCTGCAGCATTCATTGGTAGACATTAAAGATCTCACAGTGTCCTTCGCAAAGAGTAGGTGAGCTATTGCCGGCACCATGAACAAATTACAAATTCCTGCCCTAACCAGCAGAGGGCATTGCATCAGAGGCACAGCCACACCCTCAGCCAATGATGATACCCCGCAGTCTTGTGCTGCATATGAACAAAGAACATCAAGTCATTGTTATTCAATGAAAAACATGAATATGCAGTAATTTGTTTTTGAAACAGTGGGAATCGTGACTTGAATCAATTCTACACTCCAAATGGTGGAAATGTAAAATATAATAAGAATTGAGAAATCAGATTCTTCTGTGCATGCTAAGGTGACGGCAATGTCATGTCTTTCGATTAGCTCTGAATGATTTTCCCATCAGAAATTCAACACAGCAGTTGAGCGATGCCTATCCCCCCAGTATTTGGATACTTCATGCTGGATGATTGTAAAGATCGCTCCAACTCCCAGTCTTGCCCACTCTCTGCCAGCACAAACTTCAAGTCCATATTTGCCAAATCCTCCAAATGGCCAAAAGCAGATAAAGCACAGAGCAGAGCTGGAACAATTCACCTTAGTGTTCTGTCTGAACATACAAGTTCTCTGCTGCTTGGGTATGAGGCAAATTTAGTGATTGTCATTTCAAGGTTTAAAATACTTGGCTGTCCTTGTGTGTTGATTGTCGTGTGCAGGTTGTTTGGACCATATTTGGATCTTGGCATACTCCTAACAAACTGTATTGGATGATAAGAGCAGTGCTGCATCACAGAGCTCTTCACCACCCTCTAACTAATGACAGTATTACTATCTGTACAATTAATAGATCCACTACAATCTGACAATCCTCTCTGTAGTTTACATTATCTTCATAACCAATCACACGGACCTGGTTATGTAAACTGTAAACTACATAATCTCGATCTATCTACTCATCTAGCATTAGTCGTTGGGTATTAAATATCTCACGGTGTCTTTAACGAACAGTCGGTAAGCAATTGTCAGCACCCTGAACAAATTACAGATTACTGCTCTCACCGAGGGGCATATCTGTAAATGATGCTACCAGCATCCATGTGCTGCACACAAAAGAAGAAGGATCCATAGAACACCAGTTTCATCGGATCTTGTTCATACTGTTCTTTGCTGAAGTGGTATGAGCAGTGTCTCTAGTAGGGCTTCACCCAAACATCTTGTGACATTAATGAGTTCATGACCTGGTATTTGCTTCACAGTTAAGGTGCTTGGCTTAAGATCCTAGGGTCTTGAGTTCAGCCCCTGTTGGGCTTTTGAATTAACACCAAGTAGGGTTGACTCAGCCTGTCATCCTTCTGAGGTTGGCAAAATGAGTACCAGTGTGCTGGTGACAAGGGCATTGCATCAGCAGCGCAGCTCCACCCCCAGCAAATTATGCAGCCGAGCAACCACAGGCTGCATCCTACAAGCAAGTGGCTCTACAAACGGTTGCGGAGATGACAAAAAAACCCTTTACCCTCAAACCCATCCAGGTGCAGTCAAGTGAGCTTTATTCAAAAAAAATAAAAAATAAAAAAACGCAGATCAAAAATAAAAATAATAATTCTGGCTGCCAGACCATGCATCCGATGAGCTTGAAATTTAAAATATATATTCCCTATCAATACTAGATCATAATTGTGAAGTTTCACGTCGATCAATGAAGCGGTTCAAGAGAAAGAATTTTTTTTAAAGATTTTCACTTAATCCAATATGGCTGCCAGACCATTTGACGAATCAATTATTCGTGAATACCCTGATATCCCCAAGGCTTGGGGAACATTTGTGTGAAGCCATTTCAGAGAAGATTTTTAAAGGTTTTTTTTCAAAAGAAAAACAATATGGCTGCCAAGCCACGTGACCAATGACGTCATCAATATATTTTTTTCTGTGGACCAATTTAGCCCTTGATGACCCTCAAAATTTTTCATACTGATCAGATGTAGTGTTCTATGCAATGACATCATCACGAAGGCACCTATGATGTCATTTCCCATGAGGAGTACTTTCTGTGTGCCAAGTTTCAATTTTTTCCTTGGTGTGGTTTCAGAGATACAGAAGTCCAAAGTTGTTCCGTTTTTCAAACATGGATGCCACACCATGTGACCAATGACGTCATAAATACAATTACAACATTCTACATGAGTAGTCGCTCCTACGGTGAAAATTACGTCTCAATCCGACAAGCGGTTGCAGAGAAAAACACTAAAGTTCTGTGCGGACAAAGAGACACACCGACAGACAGGCACAAATGAAAAATCACTCATAGAGTGGCATCTTGGCAAAACAGCACAAAGTAGAACGGCACTTGGTAGAGCGAATACATCTGCCAGGTGGAACAGTTCACGGTTTTATATCCCACTGATGGGCTGGATCCGAACCAAAGTCCAATCCGCTTGTTCTTGTCACCTATTCAACTCATCCACCTTGTTTTTTCATAACTCATCCACAACTTTTTGATATATAGTGATATATTTAGTTTTTGGCCCTATGTATCAATTTTATAAATTAGGCCTGTGTTGACCTTTTGACCTTAAAATTAATTGGTAGTTGAAGTCAGCGAACTGACATGAAAATGCTCTTCAAATTTCAAGTTAATTAGATTAAAATTGAGGATTTCAGAAAACTGTCCTATGTTGACCTCAAAATTAATAGGTGGTTGAATTCAGCGACCTGATATGCAAATGTTCTTCAAATTTCAAGTCAATCGGATGAAAATTGAGGATTTTAGAAAATTTGGCTCAAATTGGCCTTTTGGCCTATTGGCCTATGTAGACCTTTTTCTTCCTGAATTTTACGAAACTTCAATGCGGGACTGTCGTAGGGTCGGTGACATTAATCTCTGAAAATTTCAAAACGATTGGTTAAGCGGTTTGGGCTGGAGGCAAGCGGACAGACAAACAAACAAACACATACAAACACACACACACGAACACACTTACAAACGGAGGTGATCAACATACTTGTCCAAAATATTTTTTATTTGCTAAGTAACAAACAAACAGAACCCAAATGCAATACCCTCTCCTCCGGCGTGGATAACTAGAATGGCACTTGGTGGAACGCACACAACACCTCACCAGGCTGAACAGTTTACATTTTCTAGCCCAATGATAGGTCGGATCTGCATCCTTTCTTGAACCAAAATCTAATCAGCTTGTTGTTGTCAGGTTTTTTGAGTTAGAAATACAAAAATGATGGCAGAATTCTCTTAATATTTAAATAAACAATAATATATATTCAGTGTATTTTTATACTACCAATGCACAATCATTATACTAGTTGACAAAACATTCCTCACCTCCACTACACTTGCCTATCTTCATGCACACCTACACCGCCACTTCCCATCATGCACAATATCCCTATTGCCCTCCATTTCTCACCATACTTGGCTCCATCCACAGCTGCTACAGCTTCCTCCAAGCACTTTCTTGTTGGGTTTCCAGATCGACTGTATTCGTAACCCTAAAGGAAGAAGGGGAACAAAGGTGAGGAGGGGGAGGAATGATTCGACCCAAGGGACAGGACAGAAGTGCTGATGCACCCCTGTACACATTACAATCAAGAGTAGAAATTGAAGCAGCATTATAGTGCTCATCAAAAGCTGTGCTGAGATCAGCCATGTAACTTGTGCTGATACGAGTAAACCTTCTAGCAAGCAGGTCACTTATGTTGCTGAAGTCAAGGAAGGAAAAAGATGATGCTTTTATGTCCAGGAATAAGCGCTGCATGCATGCAGTCAATGGCAGCATGAAACAAAACTTTACAACTGTTGAAATGGCTTCTTCCAATTTCCATTCGTGCTATTCATACATGCACTGTTTTGTTCATGGGGCTTGTGTCTTCCACGATAACCGCTTATCCATTCCACCAGACATTAAATTTAACTTTACTTTTTTGAAAAGGATATTAACTTTATTTATTGATGGAGGCATTTTGGGGGTAAACTTTTCATTGCCCCATAATCATTGGATTTTTAAATAACTTACGGGTAGTTCTGCTCCCCTTCACCAGGCAGGCTGTAACAGCATCCCTCTCTCCAGAAAATAAGCAACATGCTATCTTCCTGGAACATGTCTTTTATAGTACAAGGGATATCCATATTCTCAATTTGGCCCTCCATAAGGTCTAGCAGACAGAGCCACCATTTCTATTTCTGTGCTCAGGATTTGAGAGGAACAGTCTCGAGAAAATCCTGGGCTTCACTGTCAGGTACCATCTGTATTTGTCATTATACAGGGTGTTCCAAAAAAACCCGGACACCTTTGGTTGTTAATCTGTATAGACCGAAAAATGAAACAACAATACCCTTTGGTTTATATGATACAGAAACTCATAAAATTTTGTGCAACACCTTCAATACACTTCAACGTGAGCTCCATTTGTCGTGTGCAGGACATCAAGGAGGTACACGAGTTTTTGCCATGTTCAGCTCAGCATGTTTGCGTCCACCACTGTGCATGCAACTGTGATCCGAGAACAAAGATCCTGCAAGTTGAACGGTGTAATCGTTGAATACTCCGTGCGTTCCAAGTGAATGATTAGGCGGAGAGATATAAAGAGAAATAAAGTATGAATCAGTGTGTATTAGCTGGTCCATCCAGAGAATAGAGCTTTGCAGCTTGTCAGCACACCCTCTGCGGGTGACTCGTTCACTTCCACCAGAACACATCCATGCAGATGCTCGCATTCACCCGGGTCACTCCTTGATGACCTCTCTAGCTCGTGAGATTCTCTGGAAGCAACACAGCCCGAATCTCTGGAATGTTCTTCACAGAGGTGTGGTCTGAGGTTGGGTAGCTCTCCGTGTAGCTTCCTGATTGGCACGCTGATGTTGTCAGGTAGTTCCTATTTGATGTGCTCCTGGCTCTGTGTTGGAGTCGACGGCAAACCCACCCAGCTGCGGTCCTTCTTCCTTCTGCCTCGTCTTGCACTACTACTTGGAGTTTCAGTCCCACTATGCTGTTCTTACTCATTGGCAATGAGGTGAATTGTACTGGGTGTGTAATGTAAAGTTGTGTTGTTTGTGTGTATGGATGCACTGTAAAGGGGTGTGGAGACAGAAATGTGTGTGTGTGTTGTGTGTGTGTGGTGTGTGTGGGTGTGTGTGTGTGTCTGCAACGCGAGGCTCCACAGCAAAACCAGCGAACTGATTTCGATGAAACTTTGCCAACATGTGCAGTATTTGTTGGAATGTGCGCATTTGAATTTCGTTGCCTAGCAACCACCCGTTGCTGTGCAGCGGCCGAAAAACCGCGTACAGTATTTCAATACTTGTCCTTCAGTTTTGAATTGAGAAGCGAGACTTCGGAATGAAAACACTTCGAGATATTTAGAAAATTTTACTCGAGCTGATTTTTGATTGAGGTTTTATTTTTCAAATGTAGTTCCTTCAAAAATCGGGTGTCTATTCACCGTCATTTTTTATAGGGGCTTAGGAAAGTGGGCGGAGATTAGGAAAGTGGACGTGGTTGATGAAAAGTGGGAGTGGAGTAGGAAAATGGGCTGGCTTACAGAAAGTGGGCGTGGCTTACGGAAAGTGGGAGTGGTGTAGGAAAGTGGGCGTGGCTTATGGAAAAATTGTGTGCTCAGGAGGTGTGGTAAACAAGAGCATTGAGAGAAGTTTATCGGGTTTTCCGTGTGTGTGTGTGTGTGTGTGTGTGTGCAACGCGAGGCTCCCACAGCACAACCAGCAAACCGATTATTTTTCAAATGGTCGTCCTTCAAAAATAGGGTGTCTATTACGTCATTTTTTATGAGGAGTGCCAGTTGGCAAAATACGCAATAGGAAAATCTTGTCAGGCGAGAACAATTGTATGTGAACCAATACGTCTTGGCAATGAATCTTCGTCGGTGGATCGGTCAGAAGAAGAACATCGTATCCAGCGCTTCGATCCTAGCAGATCCCTCGTCGCCTACCGGCTATTATATATATTATATTATATATATATATATATATATACATATATATATATATTATATATACATATATATTACATATATAATATAAAATGATATAATACATGTACATAATGGTGAGGCATGCTTGCAGAATGCAGACAGAAGCTGGTGAAGCTGGAGTGCAACAATGGGGAGGACACAAAAAATATATAAGCTTTATTTATTTGACGAAGTGGATTCTGTTTGCATTCTGTAAGCAGATAAATCAAGAATGATCAGTGATTAAAATGAGCTTTTCATTCAGTTTACATCTGAAGTAATATTCATGTAAGCACATTAAAAGTGATAAATGAAACTATTCTTGTCATCCTAATTAGTTGCTCAGCAACGTTAAGTGGTGGAGTTTATGATTACAAGTTCAAGTCAAACATTTATAAACCAAGTGGAAAACAAAGAATAATTGTCCTATTCTTGGAGCTGCTCTCACTTTGCACACCATAAGCAAAAGAGCCAATTTGAGTTATCGTGTTCAGTAACCACCTTTCCTTTTTGATATGGTGAATTGATTTAGATTAGTAACAATTGATTTTTGTAATGGGTTGCAAGAGAAGTAGTTATGTCTGACCAGGGATATACATCCATTATAATAAATGTCAGTGTGTCAGTGTGTGTTGTCAGCAGTGTGTCAGTGTATGTGTGTGTTTCTCCTCCACAACTCCAAAACCTTGCATACATATGAAGGAACCTTCAACAGAGTACATGAATTAAAACTGGGTATTTGGGTAAATTTAAACACCCCATTTGAAAATAATTAATGGGGCGCTCATCATGAAAAACTAAAAGTAAATCAGGCTTACCACTGGTCCGCCACTTTACCCTCGCAAAGGTCTTAAGCCGACATTTTGTTTCGGCTTGTTCAAAAATGCCTTGCTTTGAAACTACAATGCACTCTCACAGACTAAATAAAGTATATAATCTAAATCTGTCTTCAGATTTCAGGCTCGGAGAATGTGGACCAATTAAGTATCAAAATCAATTAAGAAAAGTAATAAATAAACGGAAGAAAAACAATAGGTTACCCAGTCCATTGGACTGGAGGAGAGGAGAGTGGGACCATACTCTGTGCAGAGTGTTGGTGCTGCTTAAGCAGTCTCCTTGGCTATTGGGCAC
>CM068958.1:38150719-38162384 GCA_035128595.1 Eptatretus atami | reverse complement strand
GCCAATTGAGTGTCCTGGCATGCCGATAAGAAGTCAACTGACTTCTGATACAACGAAAATATATACATATATATATATAATATATATATATACATACTATATATATAAATATATATATATAATAATATTGTTGTGGCCGGGAGTCGGTGGCAGAAACGACCGCTAGATGGGGGAGGTTATGCCGTCTCCCACCAGACTCCCGGAATTGTAGGCCATCGCTCCGGATAATCCGTGAGCTGGCGGGTCGCTGAACGACCGTGGACGCCAATATCCAACTGCGTAGCGTAGGGTCTGTTTGTCTTAAACCAATTTACCTAATTAACTACGCGATTTCGACTACCGGGGAACCACGCCCTCGGCACATCTTGCTCGAACTGGGTCACTCCACCGACTGCGGTAGAGTTCCAACTACCGACTACCAACTCGGTTGGGTGCAGCCGAGTGGAAACTGCCAAAGCCGTGCCGGCTATGATAGACTGATTACGGGGGATGAAACCCGCTTATACTCAGACCGAACCATGCTGGACAATACAAGAGAGGACGGAAACGGATGGAAATATTTCTACAATTGTTTTATTTACAGTAAAATAAAGACAAAGGCACGACTTGACCGAATATGCAATCAGGGAAATATTTACAATCAGCAAAACACTTACTCAGTTCTACTTACAAGACAGGCCCACGAGCACAAAAAAGAAAAGAAACCCAGAGTTCTTTATTGGACCCTCCAGCCGATGAGAGAGAGACAAGCTAGGGGTCAGAGTCGGATGGTACCTGGCCGGCGGAGAAAGGGGGTACTCCGTGCTGCGACCTGCCAATGGTCGTCGGCCTGTTCCCAGTCGCACGTGGGGACTCGTGGTTCGTGGCGGAGCTCGGGTGGTGAGTAGTCGGGTCCACGGAGAGAGGTCGGGGTCGCTCTGCCCTTCCTTGTGGAGGCCCAGCAGAGACGCTTTCGCCCCTCGATGACCCCTGCTCAACCCCCGTGACAGCAAAAACCAACTAAGAACTTGTAACAGCCCTCGTAACACTACTCGATCGGAACTCCAGCGCAACCCAAAAAAATACGACACCCCACACCCCACCCGTCATTTTTATAGAACCCCCTCGATAGGGGAGGGGCCTTGGTGAAGCCGACATCACTGTTCGCCCGACTGGATGGGGCTTCCATGGGTCCGCCTTTCTGGGCGGGATTTCGGCCAGGCCGGAAAAACCTGTTACTCTACTGCAGACTCACTAAAAAGGACCCACCGCCAGATTGAATTGGGATGCTGGAGAAAGCGGCAAGGAACGGCTGCAAGACCTGCCTTGGCAAGTCAGAGTGTTTGTAGACAGCGGGTGGGTAGTGGGTCGTGATGGGGAATGGAATGGTGGTTGGTTGTTCGTTGGATGGAAAGATTTAATAACCTAACTAAAAAGAAGTCGCAACGCACGTTTTGATCTACGATCTCAAGAAGACGAAAAGGAAGGGAATCTGACGACACATGTACTTAACGGGGATAACTGACTTTTAGGACCTGTATGTTGAATGCAAATGGTTTCCAGATCCGTAACTATACGTGTGTGTGTATATATATAATAATATATAACACACACACTAGCGAGGTGTGCTTACACATTGTAAGCATACGAACTGTTCCCCATTGTCTCAGGTCGTCACCTGCTTTGATTTTTCATTTATTTATGTTTTCATTTGCGGATGCTTTCTGACGGTTCTGCGATTTTCTTCCGGTGCATCGGCTTCGATATTCATGACCGTATTTCCCATTGTCTCAGGTCACTCACCTGCATTTGATTTTTCATTTTTTTTTTTTTCATTCATTCATTTTTAGCAGCGTCTCGCGTAGCGAACGCTGCTCATAGAGAGCTCGGCATTGTTTGTCTCTTCTTCTTGTTCTTGTTCTGTTTGTGAAGACAAACCTTAACCTCTAGGATTCGGCTCTTGTATATACAAGATACGGATCTCCATAAATATTAAGCACATGTACACATCCTCGCATTGACGGTGCCTTTTGAGAGACGTCTATCATGAACTTTTAAATATATTCGGACATTTGCTTTTAAAGTTTTGAAAAGTTCACGTTACTATTTAAAGATTATTCCATTTATCGTATTGTAATTTCGTAAATACACTATTTATTTCGTAAATACACGATATATCGTAAATACGTAAATACATTATGACGGGTCTCGCTATGGCTAATCAAGGCACGTGAGAAATATCGGAATTATTATTTTTTTTTTTTTAGCCGACAAAACCTTTAGGATGCTGCTCTTGGCACATTTGTCCTTGTTTAATTTACGATGTCCGATGGTTCTGTGATTTTTCCTGCTGTATCGACTTCGATGTCCGTCGGCACCAAAATGACCGTGTTCCCCATTGTCTCGGGTCACTCACCTGCATTTGATTTTTCATTCATTCATTTTTTAATTTACCGATGTCCGACGGTTCTGTGATTTTTCCTGCTGTATCGGCTTCGATGTCCGTCGGCACACAAATGACTGTGCTTCCCATTGCCTCGGGTCACGCACCTGAAATTTTTTTATCATTCATTCATTTTTAATTTACCGATGTCCGACGGTTCTGTGATTTTTCCTGCTGTATCGGCTTCGATGTCCGTCGGCACACAAAATTACTGTGCTTCCCATTAGTCTCGGGTCACGCACCTGCATTTTTTTTCATTATTAATTTTTTTCATTCATTTAATTTTTTATTTACCGATGTCCGACGGTTCTGTGATTTTCCTGCTGTATCGGCTTCGATGTCCGTGGCACACAAAATTACTGTGCTTCCCATTGTCTCGGTCACGCACCTGCATTTTGATTTTCATTCATTTATTTTTTCATTTTTTTTTCATTATATTTTTTTATTTACCGATGTCCGACGGTTCTGTGATTTTTCCTGCTGTATGGCTTCGATGTCCGTCGGCACACAAAATTACCGTGCTTCCCAATTGTCTTCGGTCACGCACCTGCATTTGATTTTCATTTATTTGTTTTTTCATTTTTTTTTTTCATTCATTCATTTTTTAATTTACCGATGTCCGACGGTTCTGTGATTTTTCCTGCTGTATCGGCTTCGATGTCCGTCGGCACACAAAATACTGTGCTTCCCATTGTCTTGGGTCACGCACCTGCATTTGATTTTCATTCATTTTTTTTTTCATTCATTATTTTTTAATTTATTGATCCGACGGTTTCTGTGATTTTTCCTGCTGTATCGGCTTCGATGTCCGTGCACACAAAATTACGTGCTTCCCCATTGTCTCGGGTCATCACCTGCATTTGATTTTTCATTCATTTTTTTTTCATTCATTCATTTTTAATTTATCGAACCGCGTTCTGTGATTTTCCTGCTCTATCGGCTTTCGATGTCCGTTGGCACACAAAATTACTGTGCTCCCCATTTCGGGTCACGCACCTGCATTTGATTTTTCATTTTTTTTTTTTCATTTCATTCATTTTTTGCTCGCCTGTTTCGAAGAACAGAGAGCTATAGCGATACCCCGGCGTAGAGTGAGCGTCAGCATGAAGCGTGAAAATGTTAAAATTTTTGGTGCAATTTGTTTTTTTCCTTTCTAATGTTTTTATCTACACACTATTTTTTATACGCCCGATATTCTATATATATTTGGGGCGTATTATGTGTCGTCTGTCTGTCTGTCCGTCTGTCCGTTCCTGTCCGCACTCTAACTCCCAAAGTTTTAACTTTCACGTTTCATATTTGGTACATAAGTATAGACTGTGGAGACGGGTGTGTCGTGATATACGTTCGTCATCTAAAGTGGTTGCCAGGAACCAGAATGCTGTTTTCCATCCGTTCCTGTCCGCACTCTAACTCCAAAGTTTTCAACTTTCACGTTTCATATTTGGTACATAGGTAAGACTGTGGAGACGGTGTGTCGCAAATATGTTCGTCATATAAAGTGGTTGCCATGGCAACCAGGATGCTGTTTTCCATGTAGTGAGTACAATTCCGTATATACCTTTGTTCGGGGCGTATATTGTGCTCACTTGCGCTCTTGTTAACTGATTACAAATATACAAATACACTATTGCTTTAAAATTATTTGGATCAGACTTCACTGCAATGCTTTATAAAAAATATTAATTATTAGACGAGTCTTTTAAAACGATAAATGTATAACAGGCGAGCATTGGGTGGCTTGACACCAACTCTGGTTTAATTTACCGATGTCCGCCTGTTCTGTGATTTTCCTGCTGTATCGACTTCGATGTCCGTCGGCACACAAAATGACCGTGCTTCCCATTGTCTCGGGTCACATACCTGCATTTTTTTTTTTTTTTTCTATTTTCATGTACGGATGTTGCCGATGATTCTGTGATTATTTTCTGTTTGTTCCGGAGTACCGGTTTCGACGTCCATTTCTACGCAAAATTTCAGCTTTCTACGTCACCCGGAAGATCCCGATCTTTAATAATCGGTGGAGTGAGTCAGTGGTTACTTTATATATTAGAAACATATGCCGTATGTACACACACACCGTATGTATATGAACGAACACGTGAATTAACCTGGCGAAGAGCCCTGCTCGAATGGTGGATCTCACCTCGTGCTGACCAGGTGCGTGCTGCTTGAACGTGGTTGCCAAGGAAATGGGCGGAACGACTGCGCGCGAGCGCCACTGCTCAGCGTCCTGACGGCGTGCGTCGCCAGTGTGGCGAAGCCATGGCTGCGCGACATCGTGGACCCTGTCGGGATCGAGCGATCGCTGTAATTAGAGACACACGGAGGGTTATTCAGTGGACCGTACAAATGGACCGAGGTGGATCGCGATGTGTACAGTTGATGCAAAGCGCGGGAAAGCTGCCAAAGCGACTTGCTTGGGCCGTATATTCCGCTTGCGAAAGGAGGGGACAGCCGATCGTGACGTCATACGTCACACGTCGCGATTACGTTATCGGCCTGAAATATCTCGGAGCTCGCAATGTACACTGAGCCGATGGAGCGACGCTGTTTTTGGCTTGACATGAACACATTCACTTTTTCTTATTAATATGAATAAAACGTGTTGTGAGTGAATGAGGTTGGAGGGGGTGTGGTTATATGCCCCGTCGTGATTGGTCGCCATGAGGTTGGAGGGGGTGTGGTTATATGCCCCGTCGTGATTGGTCGCCATGAGGTTGGAGGGGTGTGGTTATATGCCCGTCGTGATTGGTCGCCATGAGGTTGGAGGGGGTGTGGTTATATGCCCCGTCGTGATTGGGGCGCCATGAGGTTGGAGGGGGTGTGGTTAATATGCCCGTCGTGATTGGTCGCCGTTCGGTGAGATCGCTTCCACGTGTTCCCAGGATGATCAGGTCGGTCGGACAATAACAAGTTCAAGGGACACCGTGTTTGTCCTTCCAACTGCTCTCCATTGAAAGGGGAAAGCTGTTAACACGTCTTACAAACCACTACAATATCCTATTGTGTGAATTACTGTTGAATGTATGAAAATTCTGTTGTTGTTTTTTTAAATCCATAACAGCACAGCAATCACTGTTGTTAATATCACTGTGGTCGAATTGTGTGTAATTAAACAAAACACGTAATTATATGGTAAACAAATTTAGAATCACCACATTGTGTATACTGTTCATCGAAAATTGTTGCATGAGTATTTTAGCATTAGGGGGGAGATCAGGTAATTGTGATCCTCAATTGGATGGAGGGGTGTGACACGGCTTACGGCGTCTTTGGTCGAGTGGCCTTTTTGTTATGTGCTCTGATCAGAGGAGGTGTACTCCCTCTCATTGAGCTGTCTCGTCTGGGTTCGATTCCCGACCCGACTATAAACTGCCACCTGGTGATTGTCGCAGCGTGTCATCGGGTACGTAAACACCCACTGTCCACATTTGCGAACACGTTAAACATCCACGGTATCGATAATATGCGGTACATCGTGTCCAGGTACCAACCTGGCCAAACAAGAATAACGTCTCACCGGCCACAACTGCGGTGTACCTGAGTTAAAATGCGCAACACAATTGCCACGAACATTGCAGAAATCCGAGTCGCGTCACGGACCCGGCACCAAGGATCAGAGTCCATGCTGAGCACGCAATTCCTTGTACAAGAATAACTAGGAAATACAATCGTCATACACCTCGTGGATGTATATGTATATGTATTGTATATGTATATGTATATGTATATGTATAGGTATAGGTATAGGTATAGGTATAGGTATATGTATATCAATATATCAATATGTATATATATATACACATATATGTATTTATATATATACATACACACACACTCACATACAATTTGACTTGTGTGTTTGTGTTGATTACTCTCCATTGGGAGCGGCTGTTTCTCGTACAGTTTCAATTAATTCCTTTTCGGTGTATGTGCTTGTGTGTGTGTGGTTGTGTGTGGTGTGTGTGTGTGTGTGTGTGTGTGTGGTGTGTGTGTGTGTGTGTGTGTGTTTGGGTTGTGTGTGTTTGTGTGTGTGTGTGTGTGTGTGTGTGTGTGTGTGTGTTGTTGTTGGTTGCTATTCCACATATATGGATTTAATGGGTTTCACGAGGTGGAAACGGAATCATCCCAGGGCTCGAAGTATCCCCTCCATTTAATAAGGGGTCACATTCATGGACAAGCTGTGACGTTTTGTTGTTGTCAAAGTTTTGATCCGAGGGATCTTTTCAGGAATGCTACCGAAGCCTGGACAGCTTCCAACTGCAGTTATTTTGTTGTAATATTTCCAGGGATGGTTTTGTGGATCTCCATGAGGTTTTGTTCATCATTTTCGTTGCTCAATTATCCCTTGTACATTTTGACACTCTTCAGCTTCCAAGATCTTTTGACTTCATTTATGAGATTTGATATTTGGTGATTTTCTTGATTTCTGTGTATTTGGGCCGAAATCGCTAGGTACCGACATATTAAATAGCAATGCCTTCTATTCTTTGCTTTTTTTCTTTGGACCTAATCAAGTACGACATCCAGTCACAATGTTTTATTTATTTTTACCCTCACTGGGATCATCAGGTCGTACGTGACTGTTACTTCCTGCTTGCATTTGTTGATTTGGTTCATGTTCCATGAGTTTTCTGGAACTGGCATATTGAAGTTTTTTTCAGATGTTCTCGTGTATTACTCGACAACCCTGTTATAGCTTCTGAATGTACAGTTGTTCTACAAGAGGTTTTTTACAACCTCCCGAAAGGAGTGGCTTGTGATTTCTGTTTCTACTTGCAGAACCTACACTTGTCCGATTGACCAAGTCCTGCCATTTTCTTAAAGCCATATTGATATAGCGTCTTAGTATTCGGTATTTATTTTATAGACTAGTGTAAAAGCCCGTCAAAATGGTGGGTTGGAATTATGTTTTTCGAAATATTCACGGAGACTGTTTCCCAGGGCTCATATTTGAGCTCTGGAAACAGTCTCTTTGAATATTTTCGATATGATGTTTCGTAACAAGATGGTTATTTAAAACAAACATGTAAAATGTGACTTTGATTTTCTTACCTTATGAGACCTTTCATTGTGGGGTACAGCCTCGTGAGCATGCCAAAGTCTGAAGTCTCGCTAGCGTCAGGTGTGCTTTACTTCTTTATTTATTACACCTCCTACGGACGTAAATGAACTCGTTTTACTCTGCACGTGTTGCACATCATGTTCAGCGAATTTCACTCCATGTGCCTGTATTTATTGTTTTTTTTTGTTTTTTTTAACACTTCTGTACCCACATTGAGGCCCGGTTGAAAGTCACCATCTATACTTTCCAATAAAAGAGTATAATTACTCTTAATGGAAAATGTTTTTCGAGTTTTTTATGCTGAAAATAGACTGTAGTGAACACACAGTGGTGTCAAAAGATTGGCTTAAACCCTTCTTAAATCGTCCTTATGAAGGGGGACAGACAAAAACAAATACACAAACACAAATGACACTGTGTAGTATATCAGTAATTTGTTCTCCATCTCAGTTGAAGCTGACCTCTTATACATAAATATTATTTGTTAATTGTTTTGAGCATTTATTTGTGACATATGGGGGCTTCTTCTACTCTGAAGTTTTTCTTTTGGCACAAGTTGAGGTTCCTGTAAAGCTAGTACACTGAATGGATCAGGATGTAACAGACAAGCGGATGCAAAATGAACAGTATAGAGAGGGGAAACCCAAAGCAGAGTTGAAGGCAAGATAGAGGGAGACTTGGAAAAATAATGGATGGGAGATGAGGATGCAAGGGTGGACAAGATGGATGCAGAAGGAAACACCAAGAAGAAAAACTGGAAATTTGGAAGGAGGAGGGATTCGGGTGGAGGTTAACGAGATAGAAAAGATCATGGTTTTGATTGAGGACAATCGAGATGTGGTGAACGGCTGTCCTTGAAGACCCAGAGGGAAGAATTAGATTGAAGATGATGTCGAAGTTGTTCCACAGGTGGGGAGAAAGAGGAACAAATGAAGTGGAGGTGAGCAGTGATCATATTTGTTTGATGCTTCATTTTTCTAGTCCTGTATTGTTACCCACACTCGCAGCAAAACAGGGTTACCAATCGGTTCACTCTGTCTGATGACAGACGTCAACAATTATCGAGGACCAATTTATTTCGATTGAATTTAAATTTTTGAACACTGTACAACACGCAACCTGCAGTTTACATTACTTTGGCTCTGAATTTCGCAAATACCAACTCACAATGAGTATGAATGCTAATGATGGTTTGTGCGCGTGCGTTTTCAGTGACTCGGTTCTGCTCACGGGACACTTAACCTGCCGTTGCTAGTGCGAAATGTGTAATAAATCGCCTTTTTAACCAATTTCAGCATTTATACAAAAGAGTGGCAACTTCAAGATGGATAACCATAATTTTGTTCCTGAATGCAAATCGAACTCATGTAAATATAAGAATACGAGAATATCCGTGATGAGAGGCTGAGTTCCGACTTTTCCTGTTCATACAGTTATCTTGCGGCGGCCGTGGAGATAACATACATCACACACCATACGGACAGATGCTTCTAATTTTGCCAATAGATGCAACAAGCTCAAATGCGCTAAGATCCTCGTCCTCTTAATGATGACGTCATAAAAACGAATATGACGTCATTGTGATTATCAGGTTTGCGACAAATTCTCTGTGCTAATGCCGGCTTGATTCCGCAAAACAAATTCAAACGCTTGCCTCGTTTCGGAGATAATGGTAGAGGAGATTTCCATTGCGGCGATATTATGACGTCAACTTTTTTTTCTAGGAAGAATTTCCAAAATCGGAGATGTTACTGCCTGCGCGTGGCTTTCTGAATATACATGGCAAGTTTCACGAAGATCCGATGAAACTCTGGTTGTGAAAAAAAAGTCTAAAAAATAGGAATGAGTATAAGAATTGATATGACGTCATAGTGGACTTAGAGATCCTCCACGAGTATCTAAAATCTCGTATAATCTCTCTTGTGGCCCGGAACCAAACCAAAAATATATATTTATGAAGGCCCTCAACACGACACAACTCCCATCTCATTTCCCCTCCTCCTTCCCAACATGATTAATAGTAAATATCATAATTTTAAACTCACCTCTGGACAAGCCATGTGACCTTCCCATCGGTGTTAAGAAGTAACCAAACAGATACAGTGACTCCTCTGGAAGTCTGCCTGAAATGTTTGGGAATGATGGCATCGTCTATCCTGATTGCAGACTCCATTAAATAAAATTCAAAGCCTGTCATGTTTACACGAGGTAATCTCCTCAAGGTTCAAAGTCCACTCACTGACAGCAATGGCCCGAAGGTTTGGGGTAGAACATGCTTGTCTACTAACTTCGGGCTTGCACCAATCTACGTGGCTCATGAGTTTGGCAATGTGGGGAACTGCAAGCTATCCTCCTTTTGAGCAATGCAGAAGTTCTACAACTCTTCATTGTGCAGAGGCACCCCTTTCTCGCAGGTACATTTCCAAGTGTGTTTCATTTTTCTTTTAGAAGAGTTGTAGCTTGGTGTTGGCTTGTACAAGGTGGCTGCTTAAAATCTTAAGGCTTTTGAGTTTGAACCCTGTCATGCCGCAAATAACACCAGTTGGGTTAACTCAGCCTGTCACCCTTCAAAGGTCAGAAAATGAGTACAGCTTACTGAACAAGAGCACTGCATCAGTGCACAGCCTGCTCCCAAAATGATGAAACCAGCAGCTGCAGGCTGCATATGAAATAATAAAAGAAGAAGCTTTGTGACCTATATTAGATAACAATCCTTATTTTGTGCACATGATATACATTCGTTACTCAGATGACCCCCATTGTTAGGGGTTTCTGCGCATGCATGTTGAGCATTTTGGCTGCATTATGTCATTTCAAAAGTCGGTATTGTACCGAGTCTATCCCGAGGGCACATGCGCACTCTCAGTTCTACAATTTATTCAGACTGTCTGTCGGTCTCACAGTCGAGAACTAGAGGGGAGCACTCGTAGAGAGCAAAACCTCCGCCGCCAATACTGCTAGGTCACTCAAGTGAACCTGATATCCTATTCATCAATTTGACGTCAACAGTGCTCACAGAGTTATGTTGCAACTTTCCCTTTACTTTTTAACTTTTACATACTCATTCATTCGTCATAACTAGAATTCCTTGAGAGCAGAATTGATTTTACGTGGGTATATCACCCTGAAGTTCCAAAATCAGCCGCAATTATAATTTTGGCATGTTTTTTTGTTGGAAAAAAAAAAAGTGGCAAAAAAAATTTTTTTTTCTCTAACAATTTTTTTTTGGGGGGGGGGGGGGGTTGGAAATCACTAAAACATGTAGAATGCAAAAAAAAAAAAAATTCAAATATTTTTTCAAATTGCCGCCATAGCAGCCATATTGGATTTTGGACCAAGTCCAAAATCTAATGGCATGATCCTTGGACCAGACCTAACCCCCCCCCCCACCAAGTTCGTCGAAATCCGTCGAGGAGTTTTTCCGTAATCTGTTCACACAAACAACAAACAAACAAACAGAAGGGGTGAAAACAGTAACCTCGATCTTCGATGGCGGAGGTTAAAAATTGGAAATCATTCCAACAGGAAACTCAGTGTTTTTAGGGGCTCCAAAAAAGGACACGAAACAACAGGCAGAAGAACTAATGTAATGTGTTAAATTAAGGTGGTGTAAAAAGGGGCTGCATCAGCGGTGGTAAACTTCAATGTCCTTTTCTCTCCACCCTTAAAAACGATTTTTTTATTTCATTTGAATTAAGGTGCAAGAGCAGTATCCACTTGGCCATGCCCCCAAGGCAGGGCCAAAATGATACTGCTCTTGAACCTTCTTGCCATGTGATAATTATAACTATGAGCAGAGTCCCGCCCTTTGGCAACCTTGCTCCAAGCATGCAACAAGTTCTTCTGACACATACCTTTATGTCAGCGGTGTATAGGCAACTGAAGCTCCGTGGAGGCAAAAAAATAACCCGGGTTACGTGCATGAAGCAAAAACATACCTCCTGCTTATAATTCAAAAAACAGCTATGTGCAGGAAAACGTGGGACAGGAATACAGCGCTCAGCAGACACAAAAAGAAAAGAAACCCAGAGTTCTTTATTGGACCCTCCAGCCGATGAGAGAGAGACAAGCTAGGGGTCAGAGTCCGGATGGGTACCTGGCCGGCGGAGAAAGGGGGTACTCCGTGCTGCGGCACCTGCCAATGGTCGTCGGCCTGTTCCCAGTCGCACGTGGGG
>CM068958.1:38093421-38150469 GCA_035128595.1 Eptatretus atami | reverse complement strand
TTTTGTCTAATGAAAATCACAGGTAAGGAAATGATTTTCAATTCGAGTAGAAGGTAACGATGATTATGGGAATTATATGTAGGAGTTATGTGAAGGAAAGAGTGGGGAGAGAAAACAAAAACTATTTTACGTAGTTGAAATTATCTGAAATTGAAGTGATTTTGAGAGTCATAAAATTTGAAATCCATAGAGATGAATAACTCCATATAAGATATCAGAAATCTTAAGTAGAATGTTATAGGAGACCAGTGGATTGATAGAAGAATCAACTAGAGGAGGACTGCATTTGATAATTGACGTTGTGTGTTAATTGGATACAATATAACACACACACACAGGTATATGGGTATAGTGGAATTCTCTGCCAGCTAGACTGTAGTGAGATGCAGACATGTGTCCCCGGCTCTGATGGACTATCTTGATCTTGGTAGGAGTATTTATTGAGACCGGCATTTATCGTTGTATTGAGCAGCAATTTGGAGTGTCCCTGGCTCATCGTGAAAACAGGAACGTGATCGTGGACTTCTTGCATTAGCTCAGCTGTCCAACAAAGGAAACGATAGGTGAGACATAGTGGATATATGTATGCCCCTTGAGGCACCAAATGCTACGACCAGTGGGTTCGGCTCGTTTATGCCAATCGTGAAGTTTGATTACGGTAAATATTAACGAGTGTCTGTGTGATTAGTAGTATAGTGCAACTGATTGTAAGTATCATTTGGATAGTGGGGTATTATAGATAGCCATCAGGAAAATACTCTTTTTGGGCCTGGTGGGGGAGACTCCGAATCCCCCGGTGTGGGGCTGATAGCAACAGGGCGAGTGTTGTCGTTCTAGCGAGAGTGTGGGCGAGAGGGTATGCGTGCTTTCCAGCCTATCGCCGATTCTGTCCCTATCGGAGACTCGCAGCCACGCACCTGCTAGCCATCGCTGCAGAGAGTAGTTCCAGAGGGGAGCTGTTCGAGTGTGGAGGGAGAGTCGGTCCTGACATCGTGACGCGGAAGCACCTGATTGTGTGAGCTGGGCTTGACCCTCGTAAATGTAAGTACGTCAAATCTGCGTAGCGTAGCTTGTTCTGTCTTAAACCATTTACCTAATTAACTACGCGGGGTCATTTCGACTACCGGTAAAATGCCCACGCCCTCGGCACATCTTGCTCGAACTGGTCAAACTCACTCGTACTCCGGCGATGTCAGCAGTTCCACTACCGACTACCAATGCCCGGTCTGTGCATCGCAGTGGAAAACTGCAAAGCCCCGTGCGGTGCTATGTTAGACTTTTGTGAGTGTGTTGGATTACCGGATAGTAGGACGCTCCCCTTGTTAGCTGCATGCACGTAACACGCAGGTGTGCGTCCGAACATGCGGACCAAGACTAGGAACGCGAAGACGACTGGAAATCATTTCTAAGCAATCTGTCTATTACGATGACCAGAAGGGCGATAAAAGGCTCAAAGCCAGACTCTGACAGACTAAGTTATTGTCATGCAGGAATAGGGACTTTACAATCAGCAAAAACACTTACTCCGTCCTTCTGGGTCTTATAGAGCCGAGCACCACTGCAAGCACACACACAAAGAAAAGAGAACCCAGCAGTTCTTGCTATTGAGAGCCCTCTCCAGGTGCCCGATGAGAGAAGAGACTCAAGCTCAGGCGCAGCGGTCACGATAGCCAGCCCTCCGCACGTAGCTGCAGTCCGGCCGGCATAGGGTGCGGGGTGAAGCCCGTACTCCGTGTGCTCTCCCGGAAACGCCTAGCATGGATTTGCCGATCCCATACCTGCCAATGTCGTTCGCTATTCCCAGTCGACTTGAGACTCGTGGTCGGTGGAGCGGCAGACATCGAGTTCTGGCAGGTAGAGTTGGAGTAACGGGACTAGGGTTCCATCGGAGAGGAGGTCCCGGAATGTGGTGTTCGGGTTCCGCACTCTGCCCTTCCTCTGAGAGCACCCAGCAGAGACGCGTTCGTCGTCGCTCTTACGAACGGGCAGAATGCCGGAAGCCATGTCCCATTCTGCTCAACCCGTCCGGTGGGAGCCACTGCGGCATGACGACTCAGTCTTTGACATGACTTTTGTAAACAGGCCCCTGTGGCTGCACTATACTCGTAACCATGCAGTGGAAACTCCAGCCGCAACCCAAAAGAAAATACGACACGCCGTGACCTACCATAGCCCCGCCCTGCCGACACGGTTATAGAACCCCCTCATTAGTGGAGGGTTGGGCACTTCCGGTGACGCCAGGACATCTAGGGTGTGTATACGCTCAACTGCGACATGCGCCTTCCTTGGCTCGCCTCACTCGCTCGCAAAGAGGGACGAGAATTTCCGGCCAGGCCCGAAAAGAGCCGCCTGACCACAACCTGACTTGCCCAAGCCTTTGCCACTTAAAACAGGACCCTGCCAGATTTGACGATCGCGGAGTGGCTAAGAGGATGAACAGCCAGAGCGCAGGCCGGTAGTGCAGTGTCCACAGCGACGCCTGCCCTTGGCAAGTCCATGAGTGTTGTGGCACTCCCGGCCGCAGTATTGGAAATACAAATTAACGGATAGGCGAAAGGCGGCTTGCGGCTCTTTTCGTGGGGAATTGAATGGTGGTTTGGTCGTTGGTGGTATGGAGCAAGAATATCTCTTAATATGGGCCTTAACTAAAAAAGGCGTGAAAGACCCCGCGTGTTACAGCAGGCACCGCAACGTTTTTTGAATATCTGAGCTAGGGGGAGAGGGTTAGCTTTAGCTAGACCCGACTGCATGGGCAGGAGGTAAGTTCCTCATGTGGTCCCGTGGAATCTTGGATATTAAGGGTGAGAGGGGATGTGGTAATCTGAGTATGAAAGGAGTTATAAGTGTGGAATCAATATGGACAACTGTGTACTTAACGGATGATTTGGGATAACAACTGACTGTGTATCAGGACGCTGATCTGTTGATAGGTGCATGAATGGTTTCCAGTCTCGCGGGTAAACAGTTATGACGTGGTGTGAGTGCGTTCGTTGAAGATGTTTTATAAATTAATAATAAGCTACTCGTAAGCTATCTAAGGAGTAGCGGAAGTGTGCTTACACACTTGTAGCATGAGCACAGCAGAACTGTTTTCCCCATGGTCTCGGTCGATCACGCACCTGCTTTGATTTTTCATTTATTTATGTTTTCATTTGCGGATGCTTTCTGACGGTTCTGCGATTTTTCTTCCGGTGCATCGGCTTCGATATTCATGACCGTATTTCCCCATTGTCTCAGGTCACTCACCTGCATTTGATTTTTCATTTATTTTTTTTTTCATTCATTCATTTTTCAGCAGCGTCTCGCGTAGCGAACGCTTGCTCATAGAAGAGCTCGGCATTTGTTTTCTTCTTCTTTCTGTTCTAGTTCTTGAAGACAAAACCTTCCTCGTGTTTCGTTGGACTACGATTTGGGAGTGTATATTAGGATCGTGAATCTACCGATTGATATTTATAAGCACGTGACAGTGAGGCCCAGCGGCAGATCGTGTCCGGAGTGCCGTTATGCGAGAAGATTGGAGGATTGACTCTTGAGATCTCTAGAATATGCATGTGAGTGATCTCGAGCGATGGTGGACGCGTATGTGAAAGCTCTTGAACCAAGTCCTCACAGGGACCCCGTTACTATTTAAAGTATTCCATTGAGGCCGTTTTCAGTTGTTGAAGTTCGCTAGAAGTGAAAGATTACAGATTGTATTTACGTTAAATACAACTTGGACAATAATATGGCAGGGTACGATTTGTTTTAGTTACATGGTGGGATAGACGGGTTCTCAGGCGCCTAGTAAATCGCTACATACAAGGCACGTGACGATTAGGATCCCGGAATGTCATTAGTTGCTCTTTGTTTTGGACGTAGGCGCCGACAAAAGCCGTAGCGTTGGGAGGTGCTGCTCTGCAGCGCACAAAATCTGTGGCTGGGTTTAAAGTATTTACGTCTCCGGATGGGTTCCTGGATTCAGTGCAGGGTACCCCGGGCACCGGAGCTAGTCGGGGCCGTGGAGGGCCAAGGGCCCATGGGGCCGGGTGCAATAGTCGGGCAGGAAGTGCGCCCGTTGTGTGCTAGCTGCGAGCTCTCGGGATGTCCACGTCGCGCACACAAGATGACCGTGTTTCCCCATTGTCTCGGGCACTCACCTGCATTTGATTTTTCATTCATTCATTTTTTAATTTACCGATGTCCGACGGTTCTGTGATTTTCTGCTGCTGTATCGGCTTCGATGTCCGTCGGCACACAAAATGACTGTGCTTCCCCATTGCCTCGGGTCACGCACCTGAAATTTTTTTATCATTCATTCATTTTTAATCTTACCCGATGGTCCGAACGTTCTTGCTGAATTTTTCGTCGCTGGCAAGTTGTCGGGCACGGTCGGAACTGGCGTCCGAAAGGCGCGTCGCGCACCAGCCGAAAATTACTGGCTGGCCAGCCCCCAGTTATTCTGCGGTCACGCGCACTGCCTTTTTTTGTGCATTACTATGTTATTTTTCTCAAATTCGGATGTTTATGTCTTATTTTAAGTTTAGTCCACCGTCCTCGTCGACCGATTGTTCTGGTGAGATCTCCTGCCGTAGGTCGGTCATCAGCTTCGAGCCACGTCTTCACACAAAGATGATTACCCTGCCTCGCCCGATTGTCTCGATCACGCACCTGAGTGATTTTCATTTCATTCATTTTTTCATTTCGTTTATTGTCGATGTCATTCTCTGGCTTAGTTCATTTACCGATGTCGACGGTTCGTGATATTTAGCCTGCTCGTTGTATGTCCGTGTCGTTCCGATAGAGTGCCGAGTCCGCACACACAGAACGTACCACCTAGCCGATGAGACCTGTCGCCCATTGATCTTGGTCACGCAGCCGGTGCGCATTCTGATTTTCTTCAATTCGATTTGCTTTTGTGCAGTATTTTTATATAATTTCTTCATTCATTTTTTAAATTACCGATGTCCGCGTTGTGATTTTTCCTGCTGTATCGACCCTTCGATGTCTCAGGGTCGCACAGCGACTCACCTGTACTATCCTCGCCTATTACAGTATCGAGCCAGTCAAGCCACACACATGCGATCTGCATTTGTGGCATTACTTTTGTTTTTCGTTCATTTCATTTTTATGAAATTTACCGAAAAATCCGGACTAGCTCCGTGCTTAGATTTATTCCGTGCCGCTTGTTGGGATATAGCGCCCCCGGCGATGTCCGTCGGACACAAATTACCCCGTGTGCTTCTCCACAGTGTTTCTCGTGAATAGGTTATCACCTCTGGTTATGCATGTGTTTGTATCTATGTCTATCTGTTTGTTCATATCACTTCATCTTCTTCAACCATTTTTAACATTCCTTCGCTCTCTTGTGGGTGCCTGCTGATGGACCTCTTACTTGTCTCTCTTATCGAGCTCGCTCGGAATGTACCTCTGGGCACACAAATACTGTGTTCCAGATTAGGCGCGGCGTCATGCCACCTCTGAGGCTTTGGATTTGGATTTTCATTTTTTGGTCCTCTTCGCATTCCGGAACTCTTAGCTCGAGCCTCTCCCTTTAGTTTCGCCTCCAGGGACGAGAGGAAGGGAAACCGTTAAGGTTAGCGATACGACCGCCAGGCGCTAGGTGACAGGAATAGTTCGTGGAGCGATACAAGGACGTAGAGTCAGTCGGAGCGTAGGGGATGGAGCGTGAAATTGTTTAAAATTTGTGCAAAGTCACTTTGAGTGTTTTATTATTATGTGGCCGTTTTTCAGTATAGGAAAAGTGATAATTTAATAAACTAACATAAAAATTTATTTATTTATTTGTTGTTTGGTTGCTTTTTTTCTTTGGTGTACCGCCGCCCTCCAACATATAGACACGGCCTTTTTTTTGTTCCATTTATTTTTAATTTTAGATGTACGCCGCCCGTGAAGTTGTTGTTTATAAAAAAATCTTTTATGAACTAATGGGATATGCAGGGGCGCATATAAGTGAGATCGGCGCAATGGTCTTGAGTTTGCGGATGTCGCGTATCCTGGATCGCGCACACTACTAGACTCCAAAGTTTTAGTAACTTTCCACGTATTTCAGTTACCGTTGGTACATAAGTATTAGCCACCTTGTTCGAGTGCTGTGGGTGCTGTCGTAGATATTAACGTTCCGATTACCATCTAACGATCTGGCGACTGCTGCCTCCGGCACCCTGATGACTGCGCTTCTCATACTCGCATTCCTCCGGCCACCATACTTAAGTCCCTCGCCCCAGATCCAGATATCTCAACTTTCTTCACTGCTTCATGACTTTGTGTGCTAGTAGTACAACTTGGAGGACGTGTGCGGGGCCTGTGTCGCCGCAGCATCAAGCTTCTCTCGGATAAAGCTTGTTTTTGCTCCTATTGTCTCAGACAAGAGGCCTGTGCTTGTTTCAGGTCCAGTAGTAGCCGGAATCGTCCGTTATATACCCCTTTCCGTTGGTTTTTTCGGTACTGGCATAGATTGATGGGCTCTTGCGCTCGTTGTGTTGACTCCGAGTGTACAAATCATGACGATATTTCGCTCATATGCCCTTGCTAAGAATTGTTTGGTATGCACGTACTCACTGCCCACATGTTTTTCTTATAGAAACAATTATGATACTCATTATATTTTAGCGAGTTCTCTTCATAGGAATCACCCGATAAATGTAATATAACAGCGCGCGAAGCCTAGCTCCTGGGGCCTTTGCATCAGCCAACTGTGCGCCTGCCACCGACCCTGTCGGTACGCTCTTTTGTCCTGTTGTTTTGCACCCTCGCTCTCTGTTATCCCGCACCTTCTGTCGCGGCTCCATGGATCCGCACGGACGACCCAACATAATCTCGTTGCGCAATTTGCTTGCCATTGTGACCTCAGTGGTCACCTTACCTGGCCCATTATTCTCCGTCTTTATTATCTACTGAGGTCTCTGTTACAGTTGACCCCTGGGCTGATTTGTGTCCGAGCACTCTGTCTGTTGGGGTTTTCGTGTTGACCTCCTTTTTCCTGCAGAGTCCATTGACCTGGGCCTGGAGTAGTTAGATATATAGGTTAAGGTGTTTTAAGTTTATTGTAAATATGAAGTGCTAAGTCACCCGGCTCGACGTCCAGTTTCTCTAGGTCCTGAAATTCCTATAGCGCCTTTCTACGTCACCCGGAAGATCCCCGATCTTGGCTATACTCTCAGTTTGAGAAGTTGAGTCGTGTCATGTGGTCTAGCTGTAGTGAGTTTGTATTATTTATAAGATCATTATGCTACTCGCATATCCACCACTACACAGAGTGTATGTATTATTATTTGAGAGCACACACGTGAACAGAAACCATGTGCGAGAAGCCCACTGCAACGTAGATCTGTGGCGAATCTCCTCCGACCGTTCGTGCTAGATCCCTAGTGTGCGTGCTAAGCTTGTAAAGTCTAGTTAGGCCAGGAAAAATGAGCACCTCGAACGAAACATCTGGACGCACCGAGCGGCATATCTTGTTGCTATCATCGGATCCTGCGCCGGAGCTGTCCGTCGCCTCAAGAGTGGACGAAAGAACGCATGGAGCTGGCGCGACATCGTGGGACCCTTTCGGATCGGAGCCGATGCCGTGGTTAAGATTTTTATGAGACAGGACTCTGTCGTGGAAGTTTATTCCTCTAGCGGACAATACAAATATGACAACCCCAAGAGATTGTGCCGTCCGCTAGAGTGAGTACCAGTTGTGAGTAGACTCCTCTCTCAAAAGAGGTCCGGGATAAGACTGACATGAGCCCGTACGTAGGTTGTGCACGGCCAAAACCCATTATTGATACTACGAGCGAGATCTAAGAATGTGATGTCATTCGGCGGCGATTCCTTTGAGTTTAGGGTTTTTCTGTATCTTACCTTTGTTCTGTGAAGCCACCCACGCCAACAACAACAACAACCGCCAGAGCAAAACCCCTACCTGTCACCCACTCGCTACCGCAAAACCTCACGATCACCGCCATTCCCAGGCAGCTCCGGGGCCGATCGGGGACACCGCCGAAAACCCTCCACCACCTTCTCCTACGGCCATTCCCGCACCACCTTGTGGGCCGCCGAGGTCGAGCTGTCTTCAGCGAGACCGCGAGACGCTGAGTGCAGATGCGGGGTTTTCTGAGGAAATTCGGATCAGAAATGATGCACGCACGATTCTGATCCACGCCCAATCAGGTAAGCGCGAGTGGCGGCTGTAGGCCCGCCGTCCAGAACCGCCTGACGAAAATCGGCATATGCAAAATTGAGGATCAGAATGATACACGCCCCTTTTTCTCCGTCCAATCGGCGAGATCGGGCTTCCGCCCTTGAGGTCGTTTTGATGCCGATAATTTTGCATATGGTGGGGTTCCCGAAGCGATAAAAAAGGCGAGCTCAGTGATGGAGCTCGAGCAGATCGGTGGAGAGTAATCGTGGGGCGAGCCAGTTAGAGCAGTGTCGATTGGGCGAAATGAGTTTGAGCGAGCATCGAGCCAGTATCGTGGGGCGAGCCAGAGAGCAGTATCGAGCAGCAGGGTCGTTGGAGACGCGAGCTCGAGCGAGCATCGGTGAGGCGAGAATCGGTGGGGCAGACGGCTGCGGAGGCGAACCGGCTGAGGCTGGACCTGGAGGCATCGCGTCGCGGGATCAAGCAAGCCGCAGCACATACTCCCTCCCAGAGGCATCAACAATTCCCCCTTTGTCCCCCGCGCTGAGGAGTGCGGACAAGGGGCCCCGTTCCCACCCAACACCAGCAGGTGCCCACGGAACCGCCGTGCAGCGACATTCTGCGGCTCGCCACAGAGGGCGCGGGTAGGACCCTTCGGTCTCGTGGGCCCTGGCCGCTCATCAGGCTTCCACGGCATTAGGCCCACGGGGCCCAGTACGACTCCCTTGCCTTTGACGGGGGTCTTTTCTTTGCTTCGGTTACTGTAGATCTGCGTGTTGTGGCGCCGAGTCTTGTAAGTTAGAAATTGTATAATGGCCGATGTGGTCGGTGTAGTCGGTTTTTTAAAGACTTTTTTTTTTTTTTTTTTCTTTTTTTTCCTTTTTTTATTATTGTGCATTTCTGTTTTGTTCTGTCGTGATATATGTGCGGATCGCTTACGTTGTGTGTAAATAACATGCTAGTTATTGCTTTACGTGTGCATATAGGTGTGGCTCCGTGTGCCGGAAATGAAATTGTGCATTGTGTGAAACTGTTTTCCCCGTTTCGCTTCGTCTTTTCTTTAGTTGAACCTCCATCCTGCTTCACGTAACAGGGTTTCGTATGGAGTGCAAAACGCCCGGTAAATAATCTGAACCGTCAGAGTCGACGATAACACCGCTCGGTGCATCCCGGATAGTACGGAACGGCCCGCCAAGCGGCCTCGTGCTCCGGAGTCGACCTGGCGAGGTACGATCGCCCGGTTTACCATCCGCGTGGGTACTTTAGATATGCGAAGTGGCGGGAACAACCCTATCCTACCGGGTGGCCGATTGGGCACGATTGTGGTGAGGTCGAAAGGCCCACTCCGTGGACTGAGATCCCGGCGTTTTAGCCGGGAGGGTCACGACTGAATTGTCCGTCCGGTGGGCGAGGCGGTCGAACGGTTCGAGTCGCGTGGTCCGATTCGCACCGCCACGGGCGCGAAATGTTCGCAACAATTATATATTAATTAGATTAATGTTTTAAAATTTCAATCTGATCGGACAATATGGTCTTAGGCAGCCAGATTACTTAATATTTTTAAAAGTCGAAACTTGGTACAGTTTGGATAATGATGTTGGTAATTGGGCAGATTCATATCTATTAGATGTCCTGATGTCAAAGAGTGCTGTTCTATTTTTATTATTGTTGTGTTTTTTCCGCCCCCTTTATCTTTGCTCACTTGAATGTCCTTTTGGCATTTTAGCGTATCATGGGCCTTACATTTTAGCGGTTAGTTATATGTTTATTGATCTGTTACTTCAAAAAAAAAATTGGTTGGCTTGACGAGAAATGATAGCTTGGATGTAAAGCATTGTCCTTGAGCTCAGAATTATTCTTGCTTCAATCCTCACTCAAACGTATTTTTGACTAGTCGCCCTGGTTTGTATAAATGGCATTATATTAAAGAATGTGCTGTCCGTTAGATGGTATGTTAAGTTGGCGGGACCCCTTTAACAGTGGAGGTTGAAGAACCTCTAGTGTATTCTTAAGAGAAGGCAGTCCACCGAGCATCCTTGCCAAATTCTACATATTCCAGCAGTCAAATGTGGGGCCTAGAAGGCTATTTGTGTATAAGACTCGCTGCCAAACTAGACGATGCCTTTATGACGAGCAACCCCAAAACTATTGGATTGGCTGTAAGTAAATGCTTGTCGAAGGGATAAGTGGATGAATTGAGGATGGAGGTAAAAAAGATTTTGTTGGAAGGGTTTTGTGTTTTGTTAAGCTCGCCTGTTCGAAGAACAGAGAGCTATAGCGATACCCCGGCCGTGAGCGTGAGCGTCAGCATGAGCGTGAAAATGTAAAATTTTTGGTGCAAGTTTTTTTTCCTTTCTAATGTTTTTATCTACCACACTATTTTTATTACGCCCAATATCTATATATATGGGCGTATATTGTGTCGTGCTGTCTGTCTGTCCGTCTGTCCGCGTTCCTGTCCGCACTCTAACTCCCAAAGTTTTAACTTTCACGTTTCATATTTGGTACATAGTATAGACTGTGGAGACGGTGTGTCGTGAATACGTTCGTCATCTAAAGTGGTTGCCATGGCAACCAGGTGCTGTTTTCCATCCGTTCCTGTCCGCACTCTAACTCCAAAGTTTTCAACTTTCACGTTTCATATTTGGTACATAGGTACAGACTGTGAGACGGTGTCGTGCACATAGTTCGTCATTAAAGTGGTTGCCATGGCAAACCAGATGCTGTTTTCCATTCCTTCCTGTCCGCACTCTAACTCCCAAAGTTTTCAACTTTCACGTTTCATATTTGGTACATAGGTACAGACTGTGGAGACGGTGTGTCGCAACATATGTTCGTCATATAAAGTGGTTGCCATGGCAACCAGGATGCTGTTTTCCATGTAGTAGTACAATTCCGTATATACCTTCTTGTTCGGGCGTATATTGTGCTCACTTGCGCTCTTGTTACTGATTACAATATACAAATACACATATTGCTTTAAAATTATTTGGATCAGACTTCACTGCAATGCTTTATAAAAAATATTAATTATTAGACGAGTCTTTTAAAAACGATAAATGTATAAACAGGCGAGCATTGGGTGGCTTTGACACCAACTCTGGTTTAATTTACCGATGTCCGCCTGTTCTGTGATTTTTCCTGCTGTATCGACTTCGATGTCCGTCGGCACACAAAATGACCGTGCTTCCCCATTGTCTCGGGTCACATACCTGCATTTTTTTTCTTTTTTTTCTATTTTCATGTACGGATGTTGCCCGATGATTCTGTGATTATTTTCTTGTTTGTTTCCGGAGTACCGGTTTCGACGTCCATTTCTACGCAAAATTTCAGCTTTCTACGTCACCCGGAAGATCCCGATCTTTAATATCGGTGGAGTGAGTCAGTGGTTAGCTTTATATATTAGAAACATATGCCGTATGTACACACACACCGTATGTATATGAACGAACACGTGAATTAACCTGGCGAAGAGCCCTGCTCGAATGGTGGATCTCACCTCGTGCTGACCAGGTGCGTGCTGCTTGAACGTGGTTGCCAAGGAAATGGGCGGAACGACTGCGCGCGAGCGCCACTGCTCAGCGTCCTGACCGGCGTGCGTCGCCAGTGTGGCGAAGCCATGGCTGCGCGACATCGTGGACCCTGTCGGGATCGAGCGATCGCTGTAATTAGAGACACACGGAGGGTTATTCAGTGGACCGTACAAATGGACCGAGGTGGATCGCGATGTGTACAGTTGATGCAAAGCGCGGGAAAGCTGCCAAAGCGACTTGCTTGGGCCGTATATTACCCGCTTGCGAAAGGAGGGGACAGCCGATCGTGACGTCATACGTCACACGTCGCGATTACGTTATCGGCCTGAATATCTCGGAGCTCGCAATGTACACTGAGCCGATGGAGCGACGCTGTTTTTGGCTTGACATGAACACATTCACTTTTTCTTATTAATATGAATAAAACGTGTTGTGAGTGAATGAGGTTGGAGGGGGTGTGGTTATATGCCCCGTCGTGATTGGTCGCCATGAGGTTGGAGGGGGTGTGGTTATATGCCCGTCGTGATTGGTCGCCATGAGGTTGGAGGGGGTGTGGTTATATGCCCCGTCGTGATTGGCGCCATGAGGTTGGAGGGGGTGTGGTTATATGCCCGTCGTGATTGGTCGCCGTTCGGTGAGATCCTTCCACGTGTTCCCAGGATGGATCAGGTCGGTCGGACAATAACAAGTTCAAAGGGACACCGTGTTTGTCCTTCCAACTGCTCTCCATTGAAAGGGGAAAGCTGTTAACACGTCTTACAAACCACTACAATATCCTATTGTGTGAATTACTGTTGAATGTATGAAAATTCTGTTGTTGTTTTTTTAAATCCATAACAGCACAGCAATCACTGTTGTTAATATCACTGTGGTCGAATTGTGTGTAATTAAACAAAACACGTAATTATATGGTAAACAAATTTAGAATCACCACATTGTGTATACTGTTCATCGAAAATTGTTGCATGAGTAATTTTAGCATTAGGGGGGAGATCAGGTAATTGTGATCCTCAATTGGATGGAGGGGTGTGACACGGCTTACGGCGTCTTTGGTCCGAGTGGCCTTTTTGTTATGTGCTCTGATCAGAGGAGGTGTACTCCCTCTCATTGAGCTGTCTCGTCTGGGTTCGATTCCCGACCCGACTATAAACTGCCACCCTGGTGATTGTCGGCAGTCGTGTTCATCGGGTACGTAAAACCCACTGTCCCATTTGCGAACACGTTAAACATCCCACGGTATCGATAATATGCGGTACATCGTGTCCAGGTACCCAACCTGGCCAAACAAGAATAACGTCTCACCGGCCACAACTGCGGTGTCACCTGAGTTAAAATGCGCAACACAATTGCCACGAACATTGCAGAAATCCGAGTCGCGTCACGGACCCGGCACCAAGGATCAGAGTCCATGCTGAGCACGCAATTCCTTGTTACAAAATAAACTAGGAAATACAATCGTCATACTACCCTCGTGGATGTTATGTATATGATATGTATATGTATATGTATATGTATATGTATAGTGTATAGGTATAGGTATAGGTATAGGTATATGTATATCAATATATCATATTTAATTTTATATTATATTTACACATATATGTATTATATATATACATACACACACACTCACATACAATTTGACTTGTGTGTTTGTGTTGATTACTCTCCATTGGAGCGGCTGTTTCTCGTACAGTTTCAATTAATTCCTTATTCGGTGTATGTGCTGTGGTGTGTGTGTGTGTGTGTGTGTGTGTGTGTGTGTGTGTGTGTGTGGTGTGTGTGTGTGGTGTGTGTGTGGTTTTGTGTGTGTGTTTGTGTGTGTGTGTGTTGTGTGTGTGTGTGTGTGTTGTTGTTGGTTGCTATCTCCACATATATGGATTTTAATGGGTTTCACGAGGTGGAACGGAATCATCCCAGGGCTCGAAGTATCCCCCTCCATTTTAATAAGGGGTCACATTTCATGGACCAAGCTGTGACGTTTTGTTGTTGTCAAAGTTTTGATCCGAGGGATCTTTTCAGGAATGCTACCAAGCCCTGGACAGCTTCCAACTGCAGTTATTTTGTTGTAATATTTTCCAGGGATGGTTTGTGGAATCTCCATGAGGTTGTTGTTCATCATTTTCGTTGCTCCAATTATCCCTTGTACAATTTTGACACTCTTCAGCTTCCAAGATCTTTTGACTTCATTTATGAGATCTTGATATTTGGTGATTTTCTTGATTTCTGTGTTATTTGGGCCGAAATCGCTAGGTACCGACATATTAAATAGCAATGCCTTCTATTCTTTGCTTTTTTCTTTTGGACCCTAATCAAGTACGACATCCAGTCACAATGTTTTATTTATTTTTACCCTCACTGGGATCATCAGGTCGTACGTGACTGTTACTTCCTGCTTTGCATTTGTTGATTTTGGTTCATGTTTCCATGAGTTTTCTGGAACTGGCATATTGAAGTTTTTTTCAGATGTTCTCGTGTATTACTCGACAAACCCTGTTATGCTTCTGAATGTACAGTTGTTCTGACAAGAGGTTTTTACACCTCCCGAAAGGAGGTGGCTTGTGATTTCTGTTTCTACCTTGCAGAACCTACACTTGTCCGATTGACTCAGTCCTGCCATTTTCTTAAAGCCATATTGATATAGCGTCTTAGTATTCGGTATTTATTTTATGACTAGTGTAAAAGCCCGTCAAAAATGGTGGGTTGGAATTATGTTTTTCGAAATATTCACGGAGACTGTTTCCCAGGGCTCATATTTGAGCTCTGGGAAACAGTCTCTTTGAATATTTCGATATGATGTTTCGTAACAAGATGCGTTATTTTAAAACACTACATGTAAAAATGTGACTTGATTTTCTTTACCTTATGAGACCTTTCATTGTGAGGGTACAGCCTCGTGAGCATGCCAAAGTCTGAAGTCTCGGCCTAGCGTCAGGTGTGCTTATATCTTCTTTATTTATTACACCTCCTACGGACGTAAATGAACACTCGTTTTACTCTGCACGTGTTGCACATCATGTTCAGCGAATTTCACCTCCATGTGCCTTGTATTTATTGTTTTTTTTGTTTTTTTTAACACTTCTGTACACCACCATTGAGGCCCGGTTGAAAGTCACCATCTACATTTCCAATAAAAGAGATATAATTACTCTTTAATGGAAAATGTTTTTCGAGTTTTTTTATGCTGAAAAATAGACTGTAGTGAACACACAGTGGTGTCAAAAGATTGGCTTTTAAAACCCTTCTTAAATCGTCCTTATGAAGGGGGACAGACAAAAACAAATACACAAACACACAAATGCACACTGTGTAGTATATCAGTAAATTTGTTCTCCATCTCAGTTGAGCTGACCTCTTATACATAAATATTATTTGTTAATTGTTTTGAGCATTTATTTGTGACATATGGGGGCCTTCTTCTACTCTGAAGTTTTTCTTTTGGCCACAAGGTTGAGGTTCCTGGATAAGCTAGTACACTGAATGGATCAGGATGTAACAGACAAGCAGGATGCAAAATGAACAGTATAGAGAGGGGGAAACCCCAACAGCAGAGTTGAAGGCCAAGATAGAGGGAGACTTGGAAAAATAATGGATGGGAGATGAGGATGCACAGGGTGGACAAGATGGATGCAGAAGGAAACACCAAAGAAGAAAAACTGGAAATTTGGAAGGAGGAGGGATTCGGGTGGAGGTTAACGAGAGTAGAAAAGATCATGGTTTTGGATTGAGGACAATCTGAGATGGTGGTGAACGGCTGTCTTGAAGACCCAGAGGGAAGAATTAGATTGAAGATGATGTCGAAGTTTGTTCCACAGGTGGGGAGAAAGAGGAACAAATGAGTGGAGGTGAGCAGTGATCATATTTGTTTGATGCTTCATTTTTCTAGTTCCTGTATTGTTACCCCACACTCGCAGCACAAACAGGGTTAACCAATCGGTTCACTCTGTCTGACTGACAGACGTCAATCAATTATCGAGGACCAATTTATTTCGATTGAATTTAAATTTTTGAACACTGTACAACACGCAACCTGCAGTTTAGCATTACTTTGGCTCTGAATTTCGCAAATACCAACTTCACAATGACGTATGAATGCTAATGATGGTTTGTGCGCGTGCGTTTTCAGTGACTCGGTTCTGCTCACGGGACACTTAACCTGCCGTTGCTAGTGCGAAATGTGTAATTCAAATCGCCTTTTAACACAATTTTCAGCATTTATACAAAAGAGTGGCAACTTCAAGATGGATAACCATAATTTTGTTCCTGAATGCAAATCGGACTCATGTAAATATAAGAAATACGAGAAATATCCGTGGATGAGAGGGGCTGAGTTCCGACCTTTTCCTGTTCATACAGTTATCTTGCGGCGGCCGTGGAGATAACATACATACACACACCCATACGGACAGATGCTTCTAATTTTGCCAATAGATGCAACAAGCTCAAATGCGCTAAGATCCTCGTCCTCTTAATGATGACGTCATAAAAACGAATATGACGTCATTGTGATGTATCAGGTTTGCGACAAATTCTCTGTGCTAATGCCCGGCTTGATTCCCGCAAACAAAATTCAAACAGCTTGCCTAGTTTCGGAGATAATGGTATAGGCGATTTCCATTAGCGGCGATATTATGACGTCAACTTTTTTTCTAGGAAGAATTTCCAAAATCGGAGATGGTTACTGCCTGTGCGTGGGCTTTCTGCATATACATGGCAAGTTTCACGAAGATCCGATGAAAACTCTGGGTTGTGAAAAAAAAAGTCAAAAAATAGGAATGACGTCATAAAAATTGATATGACGTCATAGTGGACTTAGAGATCCTCCACGAGTATCTAAAAATCTCGTATAATCTCTCTTGTGGCCCCGGAACCAAACCAAAAATATATATTTATGAAGGCCCTCACAGCCGACACAACTCCCACTCTCATTTCCCCCTCCTCCTTCCAAACATGATTAATAGTAAATATCATAATTTTAAACTCACCCTCTGGGACAAGCCCCAGATGTGACCTTCCCATCGGTGTTAAGAAGTAACCAAACCAGATACAGTGACTCCCTCTGGGAAGTCTGCCTGAATGTTGGGAATGATGGCATCGTCTATCTGATTGCAGACTCCATTAAATAAATCTCAAAGCCTGTCATGTTTACACGAGGTAATCTCTCAAGGTTCAAAGTCCACTCACTGACAGCAATGGCCGAAGGTTTGGGTAGAACATGCCTGTCTACTAACCTTCGGGCCTTGCACCAATCTACGTGGCCTCATGAGTTTGCAATGTGGGGAACTGCAAGCTATCCTCCTTTTGAGCAAATGCAGAAAGTTCTACAACTCTTTCATTGTGCAGAGGCACACCCCTTTCTCGCAGGTACATTTCCAAGTGTGTTCATTTTTCTTTTAGAAGAGTTGTAGCTTGGTGTTGGCTTGTACAAGGTGGCTGCCTTAAAATCTTAGGCTTTTGAGTTTGAACCCCTGTCATGCCGTCAAATAACACCAGTTGGGTTAACTCAGCCTGTCACCCTTCAAAGGTCAGAAAAATGAGTACCAGCTTACTGGAAACAGAGGCACTGCATCAGTGGCACAGCCATGCTCCCAACAATGATGAAACCAGCAGCTGCAGGCTGCATATGAAATAATAAAAGAAGAAGCTTTGTGACCTATATTAGATAACAATCCTTATTTTGTGCACATGATATACATTCGGTTACTCAGATGACCCCCATTGTTAGGGGTTTCTGCGCATGCATGTTGAGCATTTTGTGCTGCATTATGTCATTTCAAAAGTCGCGTATTGTACCGAGTCTCATCCCGAGGGCACATGCGCACTCTCAGTCTAGCAATTTATTCAGACTGTCTGTCGGTCTCACAGTCGAGAACTAGAGGGGGAGCACTCGGTAGAGAGCAAAACCTCCGCCGCCAATACTGCTAGGTCACTCAAGTGAACGACATGATATCCTATTCATTCAATTTGACGTCAACAGTGCTCACAGAGTTATAGTTTGCAACTTTCCCTTTTACTTTTAACTTTTACATACTCAATTCATTCATCATAACAGATTCCTTGAGACAGAAATTGATTTATGTGGGTATATCCACCTGAAGTTCCAAAATCAGCCGCAATTATAATTTTGGCATGTTTTTTTGTTGGAAATCACTTATAACATGTAGAAATGCAAAAAAAAATTTGCAAATTTCTTTTTCTCTAACATTTTTTTTTTTGGGGGGGGGGGGGGTTGAAATCACTTATAACATGTAGAAATCCAAAAAAAGAAATCGAAATTTTGTTGAAAAAAAGTTGCAAAAATTTTTTTTTCTCTAACAATTTTTTTTTGGGGGGGGGGGGGGGGGTTGGAAATCACTTAAAACATGTAGAAATGCAAAAAAAAAAATTCAAATATTTTTCAATTGCCCGCCATAGCAGCCATATTGGATTTTGGACCAAGTCAAAATCTAATGGCATGATCCTTGGACCAGACCTAACCCCCCCACCAAGTTTCGTCGAAATCCGTCAAGGAGTTTTTCCGTAATACTGTTCACAAACAAACAAACAAACAAACAAACAGAAAGGGGTGAAAACAGTAACCTCCGATCTTCGATGGCGGAGGTTAAAATTGGAAATCATTCCAAACAGGAAACTCAGTGTTTTTAGGGGCTCCAAAAGGACACAAACAACAGGCACGAAGAACTAATGTAATGTGTTAAATTAAGGTGGTGTAAAAAGGGGCTGCATCAGCGGTGGTAAACTTCAATGTCCTTTTTCTTCTCCACCCTTAAAAACGATTTTTTTATTTCATTTGAATTTAGGTGCAAGAGCAGTATCACTTTGGCCATGCCCCCAAGGCAGGGCCAAAATGATACTGCTCTTGAACCTTCTTGCCATGTGATAATTATAACTATGAGCAGAGTACCCGCCCTTTGGGCAACCTTGCTCCAAGCATGCAACAAGTTCTTCTGACACATACCTTTATGTCAGCGGTGTATAGGCAACTGACAGCTCCGTGGAGGCAAAAAAATAACCCGGGTTACGTGCATGAAGCAAAAACATACCTCCTGCTTATAATTCAAAACAGCTCACTGTGCAGGAAAACGTGGGGACAGGAATACAGGACTGTAAATGGGGAAGACTTGTAATACCCTCCCCTACCTGTAGGCGGCGCTACACGATACACATTTACATGGAGAATTTGTGTCCCCACCCCCAGACCACCAGCAAAGATTTTAACCAGATTTTAACCACCAGCACCAGCAAAGACCACCAGCAAAAACATTAATTGTGGTCATGCTGATCATATGTAGCAAGTCTGGATGTAATCAGCCTATAACTGTAGGATGAGTAGCGTGACAAACAAACAAACACAAATAAACAAACAAACACACTGACACCGATCTGTGAATTAAAGTAAGGATTAAGTTTGGTGAATTTTTGCCCGACCGTTTAGAAGGAGTTATGTGACAGATGGATGGATGAACAGACAGACAGACGGACAGAGCCGATTACAATATCCACCTTTTTTTTTCAAAAAGCATGGTGATAGCAATAAGTAGAACAGCACTCGAAAGAGCACATACCTCTGCCAGGCTGAAGAGTTTACGTTGTGTATCCCACTGATAGGCCAGATCTGCATCCAGACCTGAACCAAAATCTATTCAGCTTGTTCTTGTCACCAACCCAACTCATCCACCATCCATTGGGACCATACTCTGTGCAGCGCGTTGGTGCTGCCTAAGCAGTCTCCTTGGCTATTGGGCATAGTCCTGGACAGGTCGCCACTCCGACACAGGATACCAGCAAGCTGGCACTCATTTTGCCAACCTCAGAAGGATGGCAGGCAGAGTCAACCCCACCTGGTATTAATTCAACAGCCGATGGGGATTTGAATTCAGGATCCAAGGATCCCAAAGCCCACCACCCGAATCATTAAGCCAACACCAAGCATATACTCATCAACCAATGTTTGTTATAGTCTGTCCACAACGTTTTGAAATTTCATGCTATATGTCGTTTTTGGTCTTATCTTTCAATGGTGAAGAACCACTTGGAAATTTAAAAAAGATCATACTTGGAGATTTAAAAAAGTTGAAATTTATTTATGACGGTGGCAAACGTTCCCAAAGTTGGGATCATTCAGAAATAAAAAAATATGTTCAAGTCAGTACACTAGATATGAGAAGTAAATTTAACATAAATTTATTTTTGCTGGGAACAAAACGAAAATGTCCACTGGATGAAGTTGACAAATAAACACTTGAGTCAAACAGCTTTTCAGAACATCCATTGTAATAAATGAAGCCATGTGTCTTAATTCCTTGATAGCTTGTACTCCAACTATGTTTACAAGTAAATGTGGGACTTGACACAAGTTGAAGTAATTCTCCGGTGACTTGAGACTTGCCCTCAAAGACTTCAAAGACTGCAAAAGATCTGGAAGATTTTTTGTTTGTTTGTTTTTGTATACACTGTCGAGGCTCGTTTGAGAGCTAGCACACAGAATGTATAACAAGGGGGGGGCAGGAGACATGAGGGGTGGGAAAGGGAAGGACAAAACTGTGGGTGACAGAGACATTAGGAGATCTATAGAAGGGAGAGGGATGGGGCAGGGTACTCAGGGTCAATAAAATGGACACAACAGGGACTTTCAGGAAGGAACGCAGGAAATTTGAAGGAGGTGCATTTGGGGGGGATTAGCGGGGATATTTTTGGGGGGAAAAGATCGTGGTTTTGGATGAGGTCCTAAATAAGAGATGGATGTCCTAAATACCAATGGTCCTAAATAAGAGATGGAGGTGAACAGCTGTTTTCAAGACTTGGATGGAAGAGTGGGATTGAAGAGAGTGTGGGAGTTTGTTCCAAAGGAAGGAAAAAGAAGAATGAAAGAGTGAAGGTGAGCAGTGATTCGTGATTTTGGTAGTTTTGCCAGAAGGGGGTTGCTGGCAGACCTTGAGCACCCTGCTGAAATATGGGAGGGACAGATAGCAGACAGAGAAGGTGGGCGAGGCCAGAAAGGAGACGGTAGAAGACAGAAAGACCACTGACCTGCCTGTGGTAAGAGAGTGAGAGACCCAAAGACTTGGCCTCACCGCGGGAGATACCAATGGTCCTAAACGCCTTGGTTTCCATAGTGTGAAGCTGAGAAAGGTGAGAGGCAGGAGTAACAGCCCAGAGGGGAGAGCAGTACTCCATCAGGCTGTGGACAAAAGCTTTGTATGTGGTCAGGAGCTCAGGTGGGCCAAGGAAGGACTTAGTATGATGGAGGATGCCCAGAGGATGCCCAATAATTATGGTGTGATCCAGAGATGTCAATCAGTCACTTGTGCTGAGTCTCAAGTGCAGTAAGGCCTGGCTAATGGCCCCGACCCCACACTGTATTGGCTTGCATTTGCATGTCCCCATTCCCCCACCCCGTTCCCCCCCACATTTCCATAGCCATCAATGCCCTTGGCCACCATACCCATCCATAACAATATGTCGTTCTGTTATGATTGTATTATCTTCAGTTGTTTTTTTACTTTGTAAATCATACACAATGCAGTCTCATGAGTGAGATGTTTTGATGATTAAACCATGAACTATGAACCATTAATTCTATAATATGTGCAAAAGAGAACTCCAGCAGCAGTATTACCAAGTGGGAGTACTTTCTGGTGGAATTAATGGTGCAGTAATCAAGTCACGGTGTTCACGCTCCCTGTTGTTTATTTCTTAGGTCGGTGTAATGTGACAATTAGCTTCCCATACTTAAACTTATTAGCACTGTCTAGGTGATTATTTTGTTTTCGATTTGATTTTAACCTCAATCAATGTAGATTCAGCAAGACATTGAATGAAGAAATAATTTAATCAAGTCACTCATTTTGCTCGTCAGAGAAATGCTGGGATCAACAATCACCATTCTCTTTTGGGAACAGAGTGGTCCAACTGTTATGAGCTAGGTGGTACAACATTGTGGTGGAATTTGCTTTGTTGTCTTTAAGGGCCTAAAGCAGGAAGGTTTATTCATTTTAAAAGAGTGGATACATTTTTTATAGTTGGCTCTGTCTTTGTCTGTTTTTCCATCATTTTCCCCACAAACCTGATGAGTGCTGTGAGCATAGAATTATGGTGTGATCCAGAGATGTCAATCAGTCACTTGCGCTGAGTCTCAAGTACAGTAAGAATACAGGTGCGGAAAGGTGACGACATGTGTACGGGAATTAATTGTTTTCTTGGGAATAACAGCGGACACATGCCGAGGCCTGGGGTCTCTTGGCCTGAGAAAGCTCGCTGAGAAGCGGGTGAAACGTCGCCTGGCTCTTGCTTGCTTATTACCAAATTACCAGAGTGGATCTGTCATACTTTTTTGTTGGACGAGCCTTTTGTCCTTTACAATGTATAATCACAACTGCCCCCAATCTTGTATGATATATAATAAACTAGAACGGGCACTCAGTAGAGCGCATACCTTCGCCAACGCTACATTTTGCCCCCCCAGAAACCGTTGATTGTGAGGGTATTTAATCCCATACCACATCTGCCATCTCATATGTGTTATGATGGCTTAAAAACATTAAATTTCCTGTGTCATATCGTATATCACAAGATTGGGCATTGAATTCACAAATTTTGGCATTGGTTGCATGCAAATTGGATAAAAATCAACCGCACTATGGCAAAATGACGATTTTGACCTTTTCATGACCTCGACCTTGACCTTTGTACTCTTAATTTTGTAATTGGTATTAGAGTGTGGGAACAGAAGAGTCAACATTTTGGTGTTGGTTTCATGCAAATCAAGAATTGACCGTGTTATGACTAAAACCGCACATTTTGCAATGTCGTGACCCCCCTGACCTTGACTCCCAGCCGCTAATAAGGGTTATTACGTCATTATGTCATGTCACATATCACAAGATGGGGCATTGAATTCTGAACATTTTGGCATTAGTTGCATGCAAATTGGATACAAATTGACCGCGCTATGGTAAAAAGACGATTTTGACCTTTTCATGACCTTGACCTTGACCTTTGACCCGATCGCTCCCAAAATCTAATCAAATGGTCCTCGGATAATAACCAATCATCCCACCAAATTTGCTGCGATTCAGTTCAATACTTTTGGAGTTATGCGAATAACAAACAAACAAACAAACAACACACATATTCACAAATAAATAAATACACAGCGATCATCAAAACATAACCTTCGCAACAAAGTTTGCGAAGGTAATAAAGACCCACCCACATCTCTCACCTGTGAATGGAGGGAATAGCCAATCAGCTCTCACCTAATCAACTAAACCCTATGTGTACTATGTGTGAACATCTTTGTGCTGTGGAGGAACTCTGGGAAGGGTTTGACACAGCAAAGCACTTACCTTGTGCAGGCTTCTAGGGTTGCTTTACACAGCTTCTCAGCTACAGGAGTGTGAGGGGTGTCATTAATATAACATATATATATATATATATATAATATAATATAGTGGACTGCAAAAGTGTTCACCCCCTCCCAATAATGCCACATTTCGATGAATTACCAATTATGTAGAAACGATTTTCCCAAATGAACTTTTTGAATCAAACTAAACATTGCTGTCGTTGACGGAGGTTACATGTCAGGAATACCTGCAAAAAATATGGACCAATCAAAATTCACTGGTTGAAAAAGTATTCAACCGCTTAAGTCAGCACTTGGTGGAAGCACCCTTTGCAGAAATGACTACTATCAGTCCTTTGGGGTAGGTCTCTACCAGCTTTGTACAGTGAGATTGTGAAATCTTTGTCCATTCTTCACGTGAAAATTGCTCTATTCTGCCAAGTTTGATGCAGATCGTCGATGGACTGCAATCTTCAAGTGTCGCCATAAATGTTCAATTGGGTTCAAGTCAGGACTTCAACTGGGTCACTCAAGAACATTTGTATTCTTCTTATTCAGCCACTCCAGCTTGGCTTTAGCTTTGTGTTTCGGATCATTTTCCTGCTGAAATTTGAATCTCCGACCCAGTTTCAGATTCATGGCTGACTGAAGCAGGTTTTCATCCAGGATTCTCCTGTACTTTGCATCGTCCATCCTGACAAGCTTGTCAAACCCTGCTGATGAAAAGCAGTCCCATAACATGATGTTGCCACCACCATGCTTGACAGTAGGGATGGTGTTGACTGGGTGATGTGCAGTGTTTGGCTTGTGTCAGACGTAACACTTTGAAATTAGACCAAAAAGTTCAATTTTTGTCTCGTCTGACCACAAAACGTTTCTCCACATGCCTGCAGTATCATCAAGATGCTTTTCGCAAACTCCATACGAGCTTTTAAAGGCGTCTTTTCAGTAATGGCTTCTTTCTTGACACCCGTTGATTGATGCCAACTTTGTGAAGGGAATGGGATATTGTTGACAAATGAACACTGACCCCCATCTCGGACATGGAACCTTACAGATCTTTCAAAGTCCTTGTTACATTAACAGTGGCATCCCTAACCAGTTTCCCGCTTGCCCAGCTGCTGAGTTTGGATGGGTGACCTGATCTGGGTAGAGTCTGGGTGATGTGATATATCTTTCACTTCTTAATGATGGATTTAACCGCACTCTAAGGGAAAACGATTGACTTTGAAATCTTCTTATAACCCTCTCCTGAATGGTGCTTTTCCACCACTTTATGTCTGACTTCTTTGGAAAGCTCCTTTGTCTTCATGGTTGCCTTGTTGGTTGACCAAGTGAGTTGCACCTTAAAATTCCTTAGATAAGTGGGGGAGATGAATTTTTTTAAGTTAAACCACTGATTACATACTGTAACCATATCGGGCCTTGCTAGACAATGCTGTAATGTGTTTGTGCCATAAAATGCAACAAAAATAAAATTTTCCACAAAGTGATATGTTTTCTGGGACACACTGTTCAGCTGGAAATTATTTTTGGGACACACTGTAATCATGTTTGGCACTGTTGACAACACTGTAGAGATTTTGGGATGTACTACACCAAGTGATCAATTTTGACGTTTTCGGCACATTATATACATACAAGCTGGGTCATCAGATCAAGATCAGGTCATTTAGACTTTATTAAACCATCAAGAAGATTGATGTTTAAAGCAGGAGAAAAAGTTAACCCAAGAGTGCACCATGGCAATGTTGGGCCAAGTGGCCTCATTTTCTTGTTTGCGGTCAGTTGGTTTGACTTTGTCATACTAGCACATTTCTCGTAAGGTGATTGCGTCACACACCCCCCCCCTTTATTTTTACATTGATAGATACACGTGACCAGTTACATGTTCCTTGTCATGTCGAGTTGCATCTTTGTCATGTTCAGCTTGACGTCGCTCAAGACTCATGTTGGTACGGCTTGTCGTTGCCCTAATCCGGGACTGGAAGGGGAGAGGTGCTGGAGTGGGAGAGGCGCTGGAGGGGGAAGAGGCCGCTCGAGAGGGAGAGGCCCTGTAGGAGGAGAGGCCCTAGGGGGAGAGGCCTGGAGGGGGAGAGGCCCTGTAGGAGGAGAGGCCCTAGAGGGAGGCCCTGGAGGGGGAGAGGCTGGAGGGGGGAAACCGCTACTCGTTAACTACTCACATGAGGCATGGCTTAGTACAGGGAAAGAGTGGTGGAAGGGAGGTTTCATTGTCTCGGACAGGCGCGCTCACTCATGCACGGCCAGATTATAGATGATACTGCATGTCTATCTGTGAGTCTCAATGAGGATGTAAAATGAAATGAAATGCATGAAAAAATATTATTTACAACACATAGTAGTTGTTGTTGGTACAGTCATATTGGCTGTGATTGTTGTTTGTGTGCTCCTTCCGTGTCCATCACAATCTATTCTAAAGGGTTCCTGCTGTCGTAAAATAATAAAATGGCAGCAAGTCCTGCTGAAAACGTTTTTGTCTTAAACAAACGTTTCACAACTTCAAAATTTTGTTCCAAGTAAATTGATTCTTAGTTTTCCAAAGGTACCATTTTTATAGATAGAAGAGTCAGCAATAATAGCAAGGATCTGCATCACCTATGCCGTAAAAGTCCTGCTTAAGAAAAATGTCACATAGTTGTTTGGGCAGTATATAAGGCAACAGACCGCTGCTTCGATCGCTGAGACCTATCTTCACAAAGCCCGTGATGCCTATTGGTTCAAAATCCTTTTAAATGTTACTTTGGTCATTTTACACTGAAGGGAAAACTTATAGGGCGGTCATGGCAATTGTAAATATGGCAGCACCATTGCATCGTCATTGTGGGTGGAGTCAGGTGAACTGTTCAACCAATGTATGGAACTCGCATGTGTACCCCCAGTGGCCAGCACATATGTAAAATTTGGTGGAGGTTGGCCCAGCATATTTTAGCTCCCGTTGGACTTAGTCCAAAACTGGGGCTTATGGATTTGGTTTAGATTTCCATGTCCCTGCGTGTGTATGTATGTGTGTGCATGCGTGTGTGCGTCCGCAACCACATCTCGGACATGTATGGACCAATTTTATTCATACTTGGCACAAAGGAAGCACAGACCAAAACACATGATGGTGTAGATACGCACATTATTTTTTTTCGAGATCAGATCCAATATGACCGACTTGCAGCCATTTTGTTATTTAAATGTGTCCCCAACCATTTCTCAGACACGCATGGTCCGATTTTGTTCAAATTTGGCACAAGCACAGTACACGATGACATACACGTGTCCGCCACTTCAATTTGCGATATGATCAAAGATGGCCAACTGGTAGACTGACGGCATTTTTCGTTGTACATAAATATGTGCTCACCCTTTAACTCCATACAGCAAATTTATGAAAACAACAGGGGGCTTTGACATTTCATGTCCTTTTTACTTGTTTTTAATGATTTTCAAATTTCCACAAACAGGTGTGAATAGAAGATGCCATGCATCAAACTGAAACAGCAACAAATACAGCCCTCAACGATTGCAAAAAAGACAAAACAAAAATACAGGATGAAGTATCCTCAGTGACAACTGGGAGAAAGACAAAAGAGCAGGAACATAAAAAAAAAAAGCTTGACCGAGCAGGGATCGATAAGGAAGTCTCATTGGAATGGCTAAGCAGAGGCCAAATTAATTGGGATGGAGAAGGAGTCATCATCAATGCCCAAGACCAAGGACATTACATGAGTGCCTTTAACAAAATGGCAGGATTGAGCCAATCGGCCAAATGCAGGTTTTGTGGAGTAGAAACAGAAAGTACCAGTCACCTCCTTTTGGTATGTAAAAAGCTCATGTCAGAACAGCTGTACACAGAAAGACATGACACCGTCTGTTGAGTAATCCACGGGCACATCTGTAAACATTTCAACATCCCTGTCCCAAAACAATTATGGAAACACAGACCAAATCCAATCCTTGTAAATGAACATATAATGCTTATTTATGACAAGATGATCCCATCAAGTGTAAACATTGCAAATATTGCAAATGGAGATGCTGGCGTCTCCAGGTGTTTGTAAGCATTACAATGTATCCAGTGATTCCTAAGTATGTATGATGAACAGGCGTTCGATGATACAGTATGAGTGAGGAAAGTGAAAAAAAAAACTTTATCATTAAGAAACTGTTGTGGTCTGTTCCAAGTCAAGGTGCTGTTAAGCAGACCAAAAAAAATGGCAACTAAAGACCCCAGGAGGGACAACAAGGTGACCAAGTGTGAGCCTTATTAAAGAATAATTTAATATGGCCATTAATTATCTTCAAAAGGGGTGTTCAAATTAACCCAAACACCAAATTTTCACTCATGCACTACCTTGGGGTTCCCTTAGTATGCATGCAAAGTTTGGTGCCACTAGGTTTCATGCTTTTGGAGTTATGGACGGACAGACTGACAGATGAACTGTCGGACAGACTGACACACTGACATTTATTAGTTCGGATAAATATTAAAGAAAAGCATGTAAGAGAAGGATATGGTACTCTGGTGTAAGGGAGATTGTGTGAAGGATTTATGTGAGCAGAAATGAGGGGAGGGAAGGAAGGAAGGGAAGAAGGCAAATGGCAGGTTGACGTATAGTACAATGGCAGTGTGGACTTTGATTAAGGCCTGTCTGAAGTGAACAATGGTTTCCTGGTGTGGAAGAACATTATACCCTTCGCAATAATAAACGACAATACTACAGATACAACCATGATGGTTATTCTTTGCACAGATACACCTTTAGCCTTCCTGCCTCCGCCCCATTGTTCTCCCATACACTGAACAAGATATTTCCTGTTGTTGCATTCCTGTATTAATATGGTCTCTAATTAACGCAACAAAATATAATCAATCTCAATATAGGAGTCGGTCAACAGCCTCACTACGCCTGTGTCACATCCACAACCCCCAAACCCATCCCAATCACCAATGCAGGACAACGCAGCATGTTACACGCACCAAACCCTACCTACACCTCAAACCCAATGCACACTCAATCTGAAGGGGGGAGGCGAACAGCAGGGGGGGAGGGAGGACAGGACCAATGAATAAATGACCCACAGGACACCAACAATCACAATCACATTCATTGTGAATGTTTTTTTGTGTGTGTGTGGGATGGGGTGGTGGGGGTACTGGGGAGGAAGGCAGACAACTGTCAGAAAGAGCAGATGAATAAGAGGATTGCTAATTGAACTTTACATCTTTTAGTGAATTTAAAGTGAACACCATTTTAAAACTAGGTAAACGAATATTTAACGCTTCCATGTCATCCCGGTGCATATTCATGAGCATTTCTGCCAACATCAATCGAACCTGATTAATATTCATGTGATTGTCCTGCTTCCACAATGAGCATTGTCTGGCGTTACTTAACCGTGTTGCCAGCACTCCAGCACAAACCGTCAACGTCTTGGACGTGTCATCATACAAATTTCAAAACGGCCTTCATCTTACAAATCCCATACATGATCTGCGAGTGGTGACAATTAATAAGATGAAAACAGATCCACTAATTGACAAATCGAAATTGCTTTTCAAAACGTATAAGACGTAAAAAAAATTTCCAGCTCAAGGACTACAGAGCTGAATTTCCCGTGGACATATCGAGGAATGGAATATAATTAGTGCCACAAAAGGGCCGTATAATTTCGAAGTATATAATCCGACGCGATATTAATATTCATGAGCAGTGGCACATGAGCCGCGATGGCGCAGGGAGTTGTGTTTGCTCTCCTCCTGTACGTCGTCTCCCTCTCCATCCCCAAAACCTTCTGCTCACCGCTTCCCCCTCTCTCCGTAAGTGTTCAATCTCGGAACCTCATTAATCCTCTCGTTATTTGGATTACTCATCATTTTTTCCCCCAGCTCTCTTCCATTATCCCCATGTATGGTGTCCTTTTTTTCTCCTCTTTCAAATTGCTCGTTTCCCACCACCGCATGATAGATAATACAGTGAGAAACAAACGTGTCCGTGTGATTGTCCAGTGGTCATATTTTGGGGGATAAGTGTATTTTATTTTAGGTGCACGCTGCATGCCATTCTCGTATTAAACAAGCTGTTAAAGTCATTGATTTTTTTGAATGCCATTATTGTGTGTATGTATAGCGTATAGTAGATGATACTGTATGTGTATGCTAAACTGTAACGGTGGTGTTACGTTAATTCTAGCATCGTCAGTGTCATTTGGGACGTTGACATGATAATTTGATATCATATTTTATCTAAACCTCGAATGGTCACTCGGCCCGTCGCACTCATGTCATATCCTCAAATCCTAAAACCTCCCATCACATCCGCTCGGCCTGCCTTGCACAAGGATGCGTGTGAGCATTTCGCATCAGTACATTAGACTTGGGAGATGGACCTTTACAGATGGGCAGGGCAATGAGATTAAGGGGAGGGTAACTATAGTGTGCCCGTGGTGGGCGTGATTGTGGATGAAGGAGGGAAGAGCTGTTGCTTGGTAAACAAGAACGAAGCAGCTTAATTGGTGAGCAAATTTTGATTGTGTGATGTGCAAAAGGAATCAGTTCAATTAACTGATGCAATGATGCAAACTCGTCACTTTGTTGCATGGTCTTTTGTATGATCACAACAAAGCATGGTCTTTAAAACCTACAGTCAGTTTTGGAAGGATTGTTCTTTATGGCGATCATTACAGTTTATTAAGCACATCGACTATTGGGTAATTTGTTATGTAATTTCTTACAGTAATCCAAAAGTGAGTTACATAATTTTGGATTACACATACACAAGGATACACACAAGGAAATTTGGCGCAGGACAAGGACAATCGGCCCATAATGCCTGTGCTAACCAACCCCAGTATCGTTACCCATCCCCACATAAGATACCTACCATCCACACAAGCCAATGTCCCTATACACCTTTTTCTCCAGATGCATCTAGATACCTATCTATATTCCATTTAAACCTATCCACCCCACCACTGCAGCTACCTTTCCTGGGAGACCATTCCACGCATTAACTCCTCTGACTGACAGACCCCTGCATTAAAACTGCCCTAACTCTCAACTTCTTTACCCTTAAGCTATGGACCCTGGTCCTAACACTGTCTACTCTGCTGAAAATCTCCACTTCATCTATCTTGGTCCACACTATACATTATCACATCTCCATCAGATCCCCTCACAATCGCCTCCTTTCCAATGTATCAAGTCCTGGCTCCTTCAACCTCTCCTTATAGCTTAGTCTAGCCAACCCTGGAATCAATTCAGTTGCTCGACGCTGTACCCACTCTCTGGAAGTTTTCTGGAATATTTGAGGTCCACTCTCTCATTTGAAAAGCAAACTCATTTGAAATTAATACTGACCTTCACGATGATAGATCTAACCTGGATAAATCTGTTCCAAGTTCCAAAATCAACTGAATTGGCCACAAGTGGACTCCAATCAAGTTGTAGAGACATCTGAAGGATGATAAAAGGAAATTGGATGCACCCGAAGTCAATTTGGAGTGTCACAGCAAAGGGGTTGAATACTTATTAACGCAAGACATTTCAGCTTTTCATTTTTAGTTAATTTGTAAAAAATTTCTAAAAACATGTTTTCACTTTGTTATTATGGGGTGTTTTGTGTAGATCAGTGACAAAAACATTAAAATTTAATCCATTTTAAATTCAGGCTGGAACACAACAACATGTGACAAAATTCGAGGGGTGTGAATACTTTCTGAAGGCACTGTATGTGTACTTTTTTTTTTAACTCCCATGTTCTTCCAGCCAAATATAGCTCCATAACTCAAACAACAAATACTACACAAGGTAAACCCTTTGCTGTTTCACACCTTACCTGGGTTCCTCTACAGCTGCAGACATTCACAAGGAGCACATACATGTGAATCCCAATCAGCCACCAGACCAGTTTCATCGCTTATTGGTGACTCGTCAGTCATAGTATAAACAGATATACGCACCATCAAGGCTCCTAAACATGTACCATATGCAATGCTGACAGCGGTTAACAGACAAATATCATGAGCTTAATCTGTAAACTTTGTCTGTGAACCGACTGCCTCAATTAACTGACTCAATCTGTGAACTTTAAAAGCAGGATTTCTCACAAAGGCAAATCCTACCTTCTGGGCTTGGTGATGACTAACATTCTTGCAAATGTCTCCTGCTCTTCCTCTGCTCCAATTGGCTCATCTGATCATATGCTTGTGAAAGTCAACATCTCTCTGGCTATTCTCAGAGAGCTCCCTCAACGCCGGCGAGTCCGGCATTTCACTCAGGCAGATTGGCAGGGATTGCAAGCAGCCATCTCTCTTCAGGACTGGTCTCCCATATCTGCTGCCCCTGATATTAACTCAGCTTGGGAATTCTTCCACACAATCCTGCTCTCTCTCTCATAAACAGATTTATCCCATCTTGTCTTTAATAATCCTACCCTTCTTCCCACCCATGGTAAACTGAATCCTGTGGTGAGGCAGCTGCTCTGAAACAACTTGCCTTCTCTTTCTGGAAGGAAAATCCGACCGAAGGCAATATCACTGCATTCCAGAAAGTCCGCAACAAGTGTGTCCACTCTCAGGAGAATTAGAAAACAACATCTATCCAACCTCAAGAATAAACTTCCAACTTGTCTCCTTCTAAAACATTGTGGCATATTGTTAAGTCTGTCTCTGGAGTATACTCCCCCTCTATCCCTTCCCTCTCTTAAAATAGCACCACAGCCGACTCCACTTGTAAGAAGACTGAATCCCTCAATTCTGTGTTTGCATCCAAAGATTGTGTCTCCAACCCCTCACTCTCAGTAACCATCCTTCCCTGTTGTACCCAAATTCTCCTCAACTCTGCGACTGGACCGGACTGCATTAATTCACATGTCCTAAAAACCTCCTGTGTGGCTTCTACACATCCTCTCTCTGCCATTTTCACCCTGTCATTTGTGCTACATCATCTTCCATCTGCTTGGAAATCTGCCAACATCACTGCATTACATACCAGAGAGTTGGTGTCAAAGCCACCCAATGCTCGCCTGTTTATACATTTATCGTTTTTAAAAGACTAGTCTAATAATATTTTTATAAAGCATTGCAGTGAAGTCTGATCCAAATATTTTAAAGCAATATATGTATTTGTATATTGTAATCAGTAAAAAATAGTGTGGTAGATAAAAACATTAGAAAGGAAATAACTTGCACCAAAAACTTTAACATTTTCACGCTGACGCTCACGCTCACGCCGGGGGTATCACTATAGCTCTCTGTTCTTCGAACAGGCAAGCTAAAAAGTAATATGTAGTGTTTTAACTTCACAAATATTGAGTCTCTGAATAAGGTGCACCAACAAAATTTATTTCATTTGACTTCATTGCATCCCGAGTACACATATTAAATGAAAGGCAAGCGTCTAGTATAAACAGGCGAGCATTGGGTGGCTTTGACACCATCTTAGGTTGAAAATTAAAAAAAATTTAATCATTTGTTAATTTCAACTTCACTACATCAATAATATAACCCAAAGGAACCTCCATGCCAAATATCAGCATCCTAGTAACACATCTTGAATGAATGGCAAGCTTCTAAAAATAACTTGCACCAAAAACTTTAACATTGATGTGCACAAAAAAGTTAAGTTCAAAACAGGTCAAAAATTTAAAACATTTGAAATTATTTTATAATTTCAACTTCACTACATCAATAATATACCCCAAAGGAACCTCCATGCCAAATATCAGCATCCTAGTACACATATAGCATCCTAGTACACATCAGGATCCTAGTACACACATCCTGCGGAGGAAGAGCCAGATATTGTCAGGGAAATTTGTCAAAATCAGATCCAGAAGAGATGGAGTACCATGGTTGAGATCCGGGTCGGGAAGTTGACCGATTGAGTCAGTCATGAGTCGCAGAAAGCTTTTGCTGAAGTGCCATGACAGGTGAGAGAGGTACCCACAACTAGCCAACTGGCATGATGACAATTGAAGTCGCCACATATGAGGAAGGAAGAGTTTGGATGAGAAGATAGAAGATGGTCCATGTTTTCGGATAGTGAGGTGTAGATGGAGTCATCACTATTGGTGGACGGTACAGTACACATCTAAACATGAGGTGGAGTGGAGGGGAAGCCGTAGCAAGAGTATTCCGGGGGTGTGGGGGAGTGAGGACAGTGCATGGAGAGTGAGGAATGGATCTTTGATGAAGAGAGCAACTCCTCCACCAGACGAGGCTCAGGTCTGTCATACCGGAGGAGGAGTAACCGGGGAGAGATACTTGGGAGTCAGACATGTCTTGGGGAGGAAAGTTTCTTTTAGCAGTTATGTCTGGTTTGTCAGTGGCAACCTGTATGGAAAGATCTGAAAGGTTTGAGCGAAGGCCACAGATATTTGAGGTCCACACTGTTAATGAAGAGGGAGGGGAGTAGGCTTTGGGTGCAGGGGGTGGGAGGGGAGGGGGAGGGTAGGACAAGGGACGAGGGGGGGAGGTAAGGAGGGTTGTTGAAAGAGTGTGGGGGATTGCAAAATAGCTAGGGGAGGGCCGGATGAGGAGGAGAAAGGCTCTGTGGTGCTGGGGGAGAGGGGGACAAGAGAGGGGGAATAAGGCAGGTGAGGATCTGAGGAGGTGGAGTGAAGAGATGGAGGTGAGAGGGCAGTGGAAGGAGGCAGCTTTGTGGATGGCAAACCCAGAACCGGATCGAAGTTTGTTGCTCTTTTTTCCCACCTGTGGAACCAACTTCCACATCCTCTTCAATCTCATTCTTCTGTCTAGGTCTTCATGACAGCTGTTCACCACCATCTCAGATCATCCCCAATCCTAAACCATGATTGTTCTACCCTCGTTAACCCCACCCATATCCTTCCTCCTAATTTTCCAGTTTTCCCTCCTTGGAGTTTCCTTCTGTATCCATTTTGTCCACCCCAAACATGCGTGTTTTGCGTCCTATTTTTGTCCTTTACGTCCTGATCTGTTCACTGTACTAGCTCTCCAACGAGCCTCAACTATGTGTACAAAAAAGACCCTATCACGCCTCTCACCCGTAATTGGAGAGAATAACCAATCAGCTTTCAACTAATCAATTACCCTAGGTGGCTATGATTTCCATAACTAACCACCATGCTCTTCCAGCCAAAAAAGCTGCGTAAAGCAACCGAGAAAACCTACACAAGGTAAGCCCTGGCTAGAAGAGCAGGGGAGTTAATTATATTGATCCTGGCATCCAAACGAGGATTTTGGGCAAAATTGCCAATGACTGCGAGTTTGACCCTTGCCACTCTTATTTTGCCAAATCATGAACCACATACTGGACTGACACTCCAAAGATGTAACAGGTTTAATAAATGGGTAACAAAGGAATGGGGTGAACAAGGAGAAAAGCATACATATCACAGTTATTCGACTTATACCATTAACCCACCCGCCCATGAGCTTGACAGCTTATCATGTTACCTTGTCTTTTTCATACGACAGATATTCAGACAGGCAGGGGTCACAAGACTCAGAAAAAACCTTATCCCCACACGAGACTTGCATGGGGTCCGTGTTGTGGTTCGAGGAGGGAGAGCTAGGACAGCAGAGCTTGGGTGGTAAGAGATGGTCTGGCAGACTGCATCTGGATTTATCGTTTCTTGAGTCTGCACTTCCGTTAAATGCCACTGAACCCCTTCTCACTCTCACAGCAGCTCTGTGACCTGAGCTTCTCATACCGAACTCGTGAGCTTCTCTCCCTCTGACTGTTCCAATCTCACTCACTTACCATTCTCCACTCGACTCTACTTTCTGATTTCATCTCCTAAACTTACCCAAGCTGCCGCAAACTGTCCCCGGCCCTCGGCTATTCTTACCTTGTGACCGTATACTAATTGGTTTTCTGCCAGGCTTTCTTGAGCCTTGTTCCACTCACACCTTTATGAGCAGTTTCAGGTGGTTCTGGTGGTCTTGACAGTTTTGGCGGTTCTTGCAGTTATTACCTGGGTGCACGAACCGAGGTGTTACTTTTGTCATCCTGAGGGGGAGGGGGCAGAGAATTTGCTGCTCTCATGGAACTGCTTCATTGGTAGTTCACTTTAAAAAGAAAACAAATAGATAGATTATGGGAATTATTTAAAGACCTAATGAGGGTGAAACGTGGGAAAGCTTCCAGACTCATTATGGAGGGGAGGGGTCACAATTAGCATCTCCTGACCAAATTTTGACATGTGCTCTATCATTTTTTTTTCACAGAAACCACACACTTATGCTGAACATCGACTAATGGTATAACTAATCTATTTTACTCCCTTTACCCCTTATCATGTCCACACAACCATATATTGAACTCTCTAACAAGAAATGTACAAAGTTTGAATGGGGAGGGTGCTTTGCTGAATTGACTGACTGTCTGGATGTAGCTGAGATTGTGGATCTACCAATGTAGACCTAATGTGGATCTACCAATGCCACTGTTGTGGACACACTATTCGAAGAGGTTTTTGGCTGCAAGGGTCAAAAGTGTGTGTGTGTGTGTGTGTGTGTGTGTGTGTGTGTGTGTGTGTGTGTGTGTGTGTGTGTCCTTGTGGGTAAATTTCAAGTTTTATGAGTTTTTTTTTTCCCTCCGACAAAAAATAATCCCAAAGAGTAATACTGTCGGACCCCAACATTCACGGGAGATACATTCCTGAAAAATGCCGCGAATGTTGAATCCACGAATGTCAGGACATTGTTTCAATGGGAAAAATGGGGATAGGTTCCCGGCGGTTCGTGATTCATAAAGGAAAATCAAAAATCCTATGAAAAACTGTGAATATGCTCGCAAAAATCATGAAAACATGAAAAATCCGTGCACCCATGAAAAACTGAGAAAACTTGAATAATACAACCATGAATATGCCCATGAAAAACTGCAAAAACACAGAAAAACATCAAAAAACTAAACGTGAAAAACAAAACAAAACACAAATACGAAAACGTGAAAAAGCTGTGTGCTCATGAAAAAATGAGAAAACTCGAAAAAACTTTTTTAACCATGAATATGCCTGTAAAAAAACTGAGGAAACTCGGAAAAACAGCCAAAAACAAAATGTGAAAAACTGCGACAACATGAAAGAAAAAACACAAATACACCTGCAAAAATCACTAAAACTTGAAAAATGGTTTTGGTTGAAAATGCCTGCATTTTGCCTTGAAATGCCTGCATGAAATGCCTTGAAAAAATGAAAACCTGCCTGCAAGATGGTTTTGGTTCAATCAGAAAACCTCTGAAAATATAGAAATGCAAGTAGTTTTCAGAAGAATAAAATTTAAAGATAATTGGCAAATTGCTGTCCCACTTACCTGAATCCCAATGTTCAGCTCTTTCTGCCTGCATCCACAGCTTTTGTGTCCGTATTTTAGACTTCACAACGGTACAATATGTTTCTTTGTTGTGATAAGAAGCATGAGCTTTTAGAGGAGCCAGGTACAAGGTGTACTTATGGAAAATTACCTAATTTGCACACCTCAACCCCCCCCCCCCCCCACCCCCCCCTCCCTCGCACCCCCACGATTCATTCCCTCTTCCTTTTCAAATTCCCTCTTTTCCATCACAACGTCCTTATCCTGACTTTCTCCAAACCCTGTATTTTTCCCCATCCGAGAGACCTTCCCTAACTTTCCTTTTATCCCATATCATGAGTTCTCTACTATTATAAAAATAGCTCCGCAAAGCGGGCGTAACCCTCGGCCATGCATTGTAAAGGAAGCAGTGATATCACGATGATGCAGTCAGTTAGAGCACGTTGGTCATATCGAAACAATCAGACTTCAGATGGCTACCGTGGCGGCTCGTGAAATCGCAGCGCGCCCATTTTCGAAAGGACCTTCCTCTACTCAACTCCACACACACACTGCAAAAATGCATTTTATCGGACAAGGCGTTCTCCTCGAAATCGAGGAAACCAAAAGTTGACACGCCCGGGCGGCGGCGCCGGACAACGCCTGTGACGACAATACCCCTTTTTCAGCCCATATTGGGCTGAGGGGTAAAACACGAGTCATGAGACAACAATATCATTATACTTCCGATCAGAATGATTGGACCTTTTTAAAAGTGTGTGCACATTTCTATGCACACATCTATATGTGCACGTCTCCATGCACAAATCTCCATGTCTTCCATGACAAATTCTCCATGGTCTCCATGTACAATCTCATGTACATCTCCATGTCTCCCTGCACAAATCTCCATGTCTCCATGCACCAAATCTCCATGTCTCCATGTACAAATCTCTTGTAACAATTTCTCCATGTTCAAATCTTCCACATGATCAAATCTCCATGCCTGTACAATCTCCATATCTCCATGTACAAATCTCCATGATTCTCCATGTACAATCTCCGCCTGTAAATTTCCATATGCATCCTAGATACCATGTTCCAGTAAAATCTCATGTATCCATGTGACACATCTCATGTCTCATGTCCTAAATCATCCATGCCAATCTCCATGTACACAAATCCATGTCTCCATGTACAAATCTCCATGTCTTTCCATGTAAAAATCTCCATGCACATCTCCATTTCTCCATGTACCAAATCTCCATGTCTCCATGTAAAAGTCCATGTCTCCATGTCCAATGCTCCATGTTCCATGTACAAATCTCCATGTACAATCTTACAATCCTGTACAAATCTCCATGTACAAACTGTCCATGTCTCCATGCAAAATGCTCCATGTCTCATGTACAATCTCCATGCACAAATCTCCATGTACAAATCTCCTTCTGTACAAATCTCCTTGTACAAAATCTCCATGTACAGAAGTCTCCATGTACAAATCTTCATGTCTCTCCATGTACAAATCTCATGTACAGTCTCCATGTACAAATCTCCATGTACATGTCTCCATGTACAAATCTCCATGTACAAATCGCCTTGTACAACTCCATGACACATCTCCATGTACAAATCTCCTTGTCACACATATTCTACACTTACTCCATGCACAGTCTCTGTACAAATCTCCATGCACACATCTCTATGTACACGTCTCTATGTACACGTCTCCATGTACAAATCTCCATGCACAAATCTCCACGTACGCATCTGCATGCACAGATCTCCATGCACACGTCTCCATGTACACATATCCATTCATACATCTCCATGTACAAATCTCCATGCACACGTCTCCATGTACACATCTCCATGCACAAATCTCCATGTACACATATCCATTCACACATCTCCATGTACAAATCTCCATGTACACATCTGTATGCACAGATCTCCATGCACAGATCTCCATGCACACGTCTCCATGTACACATCTCCACGTACGCATCTGCATGCACAGATCTCCATGCACAAATCTCCATGCACAGATCTCCATGCACACATCTCCATGTACACATCTCCATGTACATATCTCCATGTACAAATCTCCATGCACACGTCTCCATGTACACATCTCCATGCACAAATGTCCATGTACAAATCTCCATGCACAAATCTCCATGCACACATATCCATTCACACATCTCCATGCCCAAATCTCCATGTACACATATCCATTCACACATCTCCATGCACAAATCTCCATGTACAAATCTCCATGCACAAATATCCATTCACACATCTCCATGTACAAATCTCCATGTACACATCTCCATGCACACATCTCCATGCACACGTCTCCATGTACACATCTCCGTGTACACATATCCATTCACACATACTCCATGTACAAAATCTCCATGCGACAAATGTCCCATGTAACATATCTTCCATGTAACAGCTATCTCCATGTACCAAATCTCCATGTACAAATCTCCATGTAAGCAAATCTCCATGCACACCATCTCATGGCACAATGTCCATGATTGTACAAATCGTGCATGTACATATCTCCATGCAAAATCTTCCATGCACACAAATCCATTCACACATCTCCAGTACAACGCCACACATCTCTCAGTGTACACATCGCCATGCGGACACGTCTCCATGACACATCTTCTATGTACACATCTCCATGTACACATCTCCTGCCACAAATCTCCATGCACACATATCCCTTCAACATCTCCATGTACAATCTCCATGTACAACTCTCCATGCTACACGTCTCGTTATGTACACATCTCCAGTACACATCTCCATGTACACATCTCCTCAGTCCAATATTATTTTAATTCCTGGTTCGTGTTTCTCAATCCTCATAAACATCTCTGCTGAACTTAGACCATTGTGTGGCTCGAATCAGTGTCTGAAATGATATTTACACAAACATCAAATCTATTACTTCTTTTACGGCGTAAATTATTCCAACCTTCTTGTGTTGTTTCCGAAAAATGGTTTTGCTGTAAGTCTTTCACGAACCAGCAGGCTAGACGGTTGAATGAAGGTGGTAGGATTTTGCAATCTATTCGGGGTGCTGTGGATAACTCACCTGTACTCTACCTGGAAGACACCGTAAGATGATGTATGCCATCCTGTCAAATACACACAAACATCAAATGATTACCCTGAATGTCATTTCCTTCCCCTCTATCATATGAGTAGTTTTCTGAGCTTTTTTTTCGAGATTATGCTTCACGTAATTCCGAGGCCCTTGCCCAGTAAACATGTCCTGTTTGACAGAAGGTGTAATTTGCAGTGTACATCTGGCACATGAGGGTTACTCGCGCAACAGCTAACCAAGTGACACTCCACAAGTAGAGATTTTGAAGATATATTTTGACTCTCCTGATGTAATGCTTATTTTCTTTAGGAATACATTTCCCAATACCAAAGCAAACAAGCTAATGTATTCATCCAAGCATTTCCCTTTGGGTTATTTGGGATTATGAAGTATTTATACCTTCACTAACCTACAGTTCTGCACTACAAGGCAAGGGCCTCCTCATAAATGACTGCATTACGAGCATGGATTTCCTGTAGATAACATGGTGTACCCTTCGTACATTCACTCTTGGAGTTGCTCTTTCAACTGGAGACATCGACATATTACTCGTGAAAATGTGTCATCAATTCTCCAAATATCCCCCAAATATCCCCATTCTCCATCCTCCTCTCATGATATTAACTCTTCCAACATCTTTACCTCCACCACCGAAAGTGATTCTTCACCACTGAGAGATAGGGCCAGAAACATTATATATATATATATATATATATATATATATATATATATATATATATACATACATACATTCATACATATAAACAATTGACCCCTCCCACATTCCTCTCGCTGAAGAAGCTGCGTAAAGCAACCCAAGAAAACCTACACAAGATAAGCGCTATGCTCTTTCAAACCCTACCCAGAGTTCTTCCGCAGCTATAAAGATGTTCACACACAGTACACACATGAGAATCCCAATGCTACACACCACCTCAGCTACCAGACCGGTTTCATCACTTATTGGCGAATCATCAGCGATAGTGCAGACAGCAATGCATACCAATGAGGCTCCCAAGCACGTACCATGTGCAAACGTCAAAAGCAGTCAATATATAATTTGAAGAAGACCCACCCACATCTCTCACCTGTGAATGGAGGGAAAGCCAAACAGCTCTCACCTAATCAACTAAGCCCACGTGGCTAGGATTATTATAAAACATTGACCCTCCCACACTCCTCCAGCCGAAGAAGCTGCATTGGGTTCTCATGTATGTACTATGTGTGAACGTCTTTATAGTTGTTGAGGAACTCTGGAAGGGTTTGAAACAGCATTGCGCTTACCTTGTGTAGGTCTTCTTGGTTGCATTATGCAGCTTGTTGCACAAATAACGAGGTTATTCCTCATCGCTTTCTTTTACCAACTTTTGAGTCCATCTGACCCATGTCTTACTTCCCTTTTCCCTCATTGTAGTTCTCACATCATCAGTGGTTCCTTTACTATCATACTTGTCCTCGATATTGTGAATTACCCACGTACAAACAAGTGCGAAAAGAATCGTGGTCATGGTAAGGTAGATGTTGTTCATGTTGTCCCCTTCTCTGTTGGTATTGCAAGTTTACAGTGCGTGGCGTGTATCCAGGCTGTCTTACCTTCGCACTTTACCGTGGTCGGGGTAGTCAGTAATACCTGGAATGGTCCTTTCTACTGAGGTCTCAAGGCCGTTTTTCTCGTGAAGTGTTTTATCAGTACGTAGTCTCCCGGCTGGAAGGTGTGGTACGGCTTTTCCACTGGTTCGGGTAAGGCCTCTTTCACCCTCGTGTGTATCGTCCTTGCGATCCTGGAGAGCTGTTTACAAAATGTCAGCAAGTTCTCGTCCATCATTGTAATATCCAGCTTATTCATGTTGGTGGGGGCAGTCACGGGCAGCCGCATCGGCCTTCCCATTAGTATTTCGTGAGGGGATAACCCTGTTTTCTGGTTCACTGTAGATCACATGCTCATTCGTGCCAGGGATAATGCATCTGGCCATTTTAACCCCGTTTCCGTTGTTATTTTTGCCAATTTGTTCTTTAGGATTCCGTTCTGTCGTTCTACAGCACCTGCTGACTGTGGGTGATAAACACACTGGAATGCCTGTTTAATTCCCAGTGCCTTACATGCTGCCTGTGTCACTTCCCCCGTAAAGTGTCCCCCTTGATCGTGTGATATTTTGTGAGGGATACCAAATCGGCAGAAGAAGCTTTTTAACAGGTGCTTCACCACGGTGGCGGCATCTGCCTTTGCACATGGGTATGCCTCTACCCATTTAGTGAACATGTCTACCACTACCAGGACATTTCTGAACCCATATGATGGAGGCATATTTATGAAGTCTATTTGCAGGTGCACAAAAGGACCCCAAGGGGGCCGGGTGAGCTCCCGGCTCCCTTGTCTTACCTTCTTTCTGTTGGTTGTGCTGTTGACATACCTGGCAACTTTTACAGACCCCTTCAGCTATTTTCCCAATTCCTGGCGCATACCATGATTCCTGTACTTGCCTCACAGTCCCCCTTTTGCACACATGTCCATTTAAATGGGCCATGCATGCAAGCCACGGTAGTATTTCTGCTGGTGCTATAACCTTTCCATGGTTTGTCCATAATCCATCTTCATCCATTGTTCCCCCTTTTTTCCTGCCATTTATCGTGGTCGCTAGTTGGTGCTGCGGCTTGTATAGCAATGACATCTGATAAACTACATTGGTGTAGCTTAACTTGCCCCTTTGTTATCTGTACTGGCATAACCAAGGGGATAGGCAAGCCTACCGCAGCTTTTGCAGCTTTGTCCGCCTTATCGTTGCCTTTGTCAATGTCTGTTGTTAGTTTTTGGTGGGCTCGATACTTAATGACCGCAATCGTTTTTGGCACCATAATGCTTTTTGGAAGTTCGGAGATCAAGCCGCTATTTTTTACGGGTGTGCCTGCTGACGTAAGAAACCCTCTCATTTTCCAAATGGCCCCTTTATCGTGTACCACACCAAACACGTAGTTAGAGTCTGTATATACGTTGACCGCTAGACCAGCTGACAGTTCACAGGCCCTAATAAGAGCGCATGGCTCCGCCTGTTGGGCGGAGTAATGAGGGGGCAGAGGGACTGCTTCCATAACTGAATTATTGGTACACAACGTGTAGCCTGCATGCCCCGAGCCATCCTGACCTCGATAGGCTGACCCATCAACAAATAAAGTTAAGTCTGGATCCTCTAGAGGCTGGACCTTCAAGTCTGGGCGTACTGTGGATACTACCTTGATCGCTTCGGTGCAATCGTGTGGGTCGCCGTCTTCTTCAGTTGGCAACAAGGAAGCTGGATTAAGAACGTTACAGCGTTCGATTTTCAGATTTGGCTGGTGGGGCAGGGTTGTTTCGTACTGCATTAGACGTGTGTTGGTCATATGTTGCGTCCGTTTTTGCGTCAACAAAGCCGCTACACAGTGGGGAACTCTCAAGGTAAGAGGATGACCCATCACAATTTCTGCCGTGCATTTAACAGCGTAACTTGCCGCAGCCACTGCCTGTAAACAGAGAGGCTGACTGCGTTCGACCGGATCCAACCTTCGACTAAAGTATGCTATTGGGTGTTGGTGATCGCCATGCTGTTGCATCAGCACAGCCTGCGCGAACCCGTTAATTTTGTGAGTATAAAGGAAGAACGGCTTCTCGTAATCTGGAAGGCCCAAAGCCGGGGCCATTGAGAGTGCCACCTTCAACTTGTTAAAGCACTCTTCCATTTTCCCAGTCCATGCAATCACATTGGGCTGGTTCTTACCACCACGACATACAGTTCCTTTATCAGGATTGCATAGTCAACAATCCACTGCCTACAGTAGGTGGCCATGCCCAGGAATCGCATCATCTCCCCTTTTGTACAAGGGCGAGGCACTTCCGCAATCGAAGTTATCCTTCCTTTGTCCAATTCTCTTTTCCTGTGCGAAATGTGGTATCCCAAATACTTAATCCTTTCCTGCACTAATTGCAGCTTGTCCCTGTTAACTTTGTGGCCTTTCCTTGCTAATGCCTGTAGCAGCTGCAGCGTATCTACTTCACACACTGCCTTGTTTGGGGAGCAAATTAGCAAGTCATCCACGTATTGTAGCAGCACTGATCTACCTTTGAATACTGTCATCTAGGTCCTTATGCAACGCGCGCGAAAATAATGTTGGGCTATCAGCAAACCCCTGCGGCAGGACCATCCACGTATATTGGCGGCCCTTATACGTAAAAGCAAATAAAAATTGCGATTCCTCTGCAATGACGCCCGAGAAAAATGCGGAACACAGGTCAATTACTGTGACATGAGTGGCGTCAGCCAGGATGGAGGTTATCAACCCCTCTGCGCTGGGTACTACAGGGTGAACACCCTGGATACCTCATTCACTTCTCGCAAGTCTTGGACAATTCTCCACTTATTCTTCTGTGGATTCTTTACTGGCAATATAGGCGTGTTACACGGACTTGAAGTTTCCACAATTATGCCTTGTCCCTTCAATGATTCAATTACCGGTGCTATTCCAGCTTCTGCCTCTCTGCGGAGAGGGTATTGGCACACATTCGGCCAACGCATTCTGGGTTTGAGTTTAACCACTAGGGGCACTGCCCCAATGATACGACCCACATCATTATCATGTCGGGTCCACAATTCTTGTGGAAACCTTTTCTAACAAACCTTCTATGTCCCTTGTTTCACTTGCAGTTTCCATCAACATCTCACGTTAGGCGGTAAATTAACCTCCTCCACCATTCCTTGTAACACCTGTTCTTTAAAATCACAAATCCACCCTTGGTTATCCGCCAACCTATGCACTTGCCAATGCAATATTGTTGTTGTGCGGGTCACTGCTGCCTCCTGTAGGCGATAAACCATAAGGCCCCAAATCCTTTGGGTGATACTCTCTTGCTCTGGTTATTGTCACATGTGAGGTGACCCCCGGTGGGTACCTTGTCAATTGACTCTGTTCCTTTGTGAGTTTAACCTCCATGGCAACACCTTCCTTACCGATCATGAAACGGCAAACCAATAAATAATCACATCTTTCCAGACATGGAGCAATTCCCTCTGCAAATTCGGCATCAATTCCATTTGCGTCATAATAGATTGTACAATGTGGGGGGTCATAGTAGGTGTGTGTCGTTACTTGTGCATTGTCTAGCCACATTCTCATATCTTGGGTTTCGGCTAATATTGCATCCAAGCATATTAAAATATCGCTTATTGGTTGCCTTGGTAATCTCCACCAATAGACAACCGGATGTGGTGCCATTAAAACCATCATTTCCAAGTATGTTTTCTCCCGGGGGATGTCAACAAACACCCCCTTTTCAGTGCATGCTATCGTGCATCCTAGTTTACATAACAAATCTCTCCCTAACAAGTTTACTGGCGTCGTGGTTGTGAGAAGGAATGCATGCTTTTCCTGCAGAGGTCCACACCTTACTGGTAGCTGTGTTGTCGTATCTAATGTCTGACCCTCACCCCCTAACCCTACTACTTGTGTGCTAGTTCCAGATTTTTCAACCTCTGGCAGTTCCTCAACTGCTATGGTAGAGTGAGTGGCCCCCATGTCAACCAAAAAGGAAAGCTTCTTACCTGAAACATACAGAGTATAGGTCGGCTCCTCTGTTGGGTTCAATGTTAACATTGCTCCTTGCAACACAGGTCCATCCGCTGTTTGTCAGTCCGGCTTACGGTCCTGATGTCGCCCCAGTCCCCTTTTCTGCGGGCAATCCCTTTTCCAATGGTTTGGATCCCCACACTGGAAACATCCCTGTTGGCAGTATTCAGGTTTGACCCAGAGCAGCCCTAGAACGAGTCTGCGGTGGCGTTCATTCTGGGTCTCTGTTCCTTCCTCCCCGTTTCTTAGGCCGTCCTCCTTGTACCGCTGGTGGGGGCCTAGGTGGTATTCTCATTCATCGTCCCCACTGTCGAGCAGCCTCCTCCTCTGAATCTGTATCGTCTTCCTCATGTTCCCAATGTCTCCAATCCCTGGTCTTGCCCTTTTCCGCTACCTTGTCTAGCAGGACCATCTGAAACACCTCTTCCTTTACCTTCGCTCTTGCGCCTTCCTTTTCCTCTAATCGGGCCGAACATTGGTCAGCTGATGTACAAAGAACTCTTTGGGCCAAGCCCTGCCATCCCAGCAGTACATACTTCAGTTGTTTTTTCACCGAGGGTCTGAGTCCCTCCATTAGGAAATTTGTTAACACTCGTGGTGGTATATCTGCTTCAATTTGAAAACCCCCGTATTGCTGGAACACCTGCACTAACTGATGTAGAAACTCGGCTGCCCGTTCCCCTGGGCGTTGCTTTGTCTCCTAGATCCTGTCCCAATCTAGCGTGGCTGGTTGTAGCACCGTTCCGATTGCATCATACAGCTGCTGGCGTGCATTCTGCCGTTGCTGAAGAGTCCATTGCGGATCGTCATCCTCTGGCCACGCAGCATCTTTCCTAGCTGTTCTCCAAACTGATGCGGACAATACTGCATGGCACAATATGCCGATGTCCCTATGTGTGCAGCGGTGGGTCCCGACCCACTGCGTTATTAACTCCTTTGTTGCTCCTGCATTTCCTTTTAACTCTAAAACTCGCTCTCTCATAGATCTTAATTAATGTTCTATGAATGGTTGGTATACCGATTGAGCTGGTTGTCCTGCAATTCCTCCTACCCCTGGCACTGCTGGGGTTACCTCCCGCACCGGGAAGGCAGAAGCCATGGCCAGCGACTCCATACCTTCCAGGATTGGGTACAACCCCGGTGGTTTAGGTAAATTCTCAGGTGGGTTACCTGCTGGTTTTTCCTGGTTATCCCGTCCTTGCATTGCAGTTGCACTGGCGGGACCTTGTTTTTCCTTAAATTGTTGTTTTAGTCTCAACACTTTATTTGCTACTGCCCTATTTGCAGCATCATTTACTTGTAATGCTTCTTCCTCCCACATCTCAACAGCTTTGAGGTCTGGTTCAGGCTTCAACTTATCGCTTGCCCGATACCGGAGTCGAGATGATAATTTTTTCACAATTTCCCATCTTAAAGAACCCCATCTTGGGAATGGATATGGGTCCCTTTGTGTCCATTTGTACCATAATTCTAATTGATCACATGACCTAGGTCCATATTTTTCGTACATTAACCCCGCGACTGAATAGGGAGTTGGTGCATTTTTGTCCGGCTTAGATTTGACCAACCACCCTCCCATTTTCCCTTGGTCCTTCCTGGAGAGCTCTTGGGCAGGGTCAGGTGTTTTGCCTGGAGTGTTCTTGGGCAGGGTCGGGTTTTTCTCACACCTTCCGCTCCCTCAATCTCCCAATGGCACACCTTCCCGCTTCCCTCAATCTCCCAATGGAGTGTTCTTGGGTTGGGTCAGGATCTTTCACACCTTTCCACTCCCTCAATCTCCCAATGGAGTGTTCTTGGGTTGGGTCAGGAGTTTCACACCTTTCCCCTTCCCTCAATCTCCCCTTTTGACCCTGGTCCTTCTGGAATGCTCTTGGGCTGGGTCGGGTGTTTTCACACCTTTCCACTCCCTCAATCTCCCTATCCTCCTGGGTACTCCTTTTTGATGTGCACGAAACTCCTTCTCCCCTTGTTTGTTCGAGGCGAGGACAGACCATAGAGAGCAGCGAGCCCGTGTCCCCAGTGTGAGAAAGGAGGCAGCTTTTCTTACCTTATCTTAAGCTGGCCGGCTCTTTCCTCCTTCGTCTCACCAGGGAAGCTGGCTCCCTCTCCCGATCTGGTGTGCCCCTGCTCGCAGCACCAATAGTTGAGATCGAGTTCTGTCCACACCGATCTTAGGTAAAGAAGAGTTTATTACACAACAAACATATGTGCATATGGAGAGTGGCTAGGAACGTACAATAGTTCGCATAGACCAACTCTGAAAAGCTCAGCCTCAGTTCTGCATATATTATAAATTTTACTCCGACCCCTGCATAACTGCATGTCAAGCAAAATTTATCTTGTGGTTTACCCATTTACTATTTCAAGCTACTGTGGTAGTACAAGGTCACCCCTTTTCCCCAGCTAATCTTCCACCAGCTTAACATTTAGCTGAACAAGCAATTCCTTTAGCTGACCAAGGACAAAGATTATTAGTTCCACATTTCCATTGTGCAACACTGGAAAAACATTGATGACTTATAAGACACATACAGTGTATATATATATAGTGTTACGGCTGTGGAAATTCGCATTGCACCATCCAGGTCCCGTAGGTGAGAAATAGTATATATATAATATATAATATATATATATATAACCTCCTGACTGTTATGGTGAGCATCCCACATAATCCACAAAGAACAACATCCATACCATTGTTCTTACTCATGCAAACCATTCAACCACGAGGCATGTGATGCGATCTGCGGTAAGGCCTCTGGGTTGCAGGTGATGCTTTGGTGTAGGACTGTGTCCAATGGAGATCGGGGGAGTGCTCATCACCTCATCCACTCCTATCTCTCTCTCTCTCTCTCTCTCTCTCTCTCTCTTCTCTCTCTCTCTTAATAAGAAGTGATTCTATTCAGTAACTGTGTTCTGCAATGTGGTTGAAAAGTCTTGTAGCAATTTTGCATACTTATTATCCACCTTAATTTGACTGGCTGAAGATTTGGAATCATAATAGTTGTCCAAAGTTTAAGAGTAAATGTACAGTACCTTGTGTTGTGCAGGACGAGCCTCGCGTGCTATTATCTTGCCATTCTCCACCTCGTCATGTGGACTTGATGACGGGTCACTGGATTGGCCAATCATGGCCCCATCACCACTCTGTCAGCAAGTCAGATACTAAGTGCCCACATGGAAAGCAACAGGTGTTAGATTACTGTCGCCAGGTGAGATCCAGTGGTTATCATGAGTTACCGTTTATTATTTTTCTTCGTAATTGCATTTACTTGGGCTTTTGTTACCTTCAGTTTGTTAAATTGTGATATGTTTGAATCGTTGCTTATTATTGCCCTCTTTTGAAAACCATTCACTTCACAGACTCTTCTTTATGACATTCCTCCACTGTCTCTTTAGTCTTTTGACTTAATTTCTAAAACGATTAATCTACTTCCTCTGTTAAAAAATAAAAAAATTGTAATTACCTGAGATAAATCTGCCTTTTGAAATTGAGTAATCTTTTTCCAAAGGTTGTATTTTTTTTATTTTTGCATACAAAATCTTGGCTCATGAAAGAGCAAGGTAACAGAATCTCAATTGGAGTGGGGTGGTTGGAAGGGAAACATCCAGAAACGAGATGGTATTCATCGAATAGTTATCCCGCACAGTCTGGAGAAGGGCTTGGTGTGAGCCAACTCTTCTGGCGGCAAATTTGTAATTGCATTGATCTACAATTCTGAGATAAATGAGTATAAATTAAACTTTGAAAAGTCTGCTGGAGAGGACATTAATTGACCTTTACAAAGTAGCTTTTAGTCTCGTTCTTGAGTGTTTTCATAACTACTAAAACTGATAAAGATGCCAGAATAAATCAATAAAGTATAAATCTGGAGATCGTTAAAACGTCAAATTGTACTTCTTATTCTTGTACTTTTTCTTCTTATTATTCACTTTTTATCACCAACCAAGCACAATATAAAGGCTGAAGTGATTACAATGATTCGAATTTCTAACGCGAGGAAGTGACATCGTCTCTGGGCACTAGGATTTGTTTAATTCACCCCGTAGGTTCTGAGGGGGCGTGCGTCATCCAAGTAATATGCACGATATGAAATGGTCATGTAACATCTGGTAAAGTTTAAATTTCCTCTGTTGAACGGTTTTTGATTTACACTCTTAACACGAGAACTGCCACTTTATAACTGCTGGCAGTGATGACCGGATACCAAGACTTCACACTTTGATGCAACCCCACTTTGATCGGACACCTGACCCGTTATGTCTTCTTTATTCAATTTAATTTGGAATGGGATTACAAAAAAAATTAATCCAAATCAAATGTAAGACAAAATTAAATAGGTGCTCCATTGGAGTCATCAGAAGGAACCTGAACAAGCAAAAAGCAAAGATGAAATCATCACAAGGCACCTGGATAGGATTCAGGTTTCAGATGCTACTCCTCTACCCTCAAACCCTTCCAAGTGGAGCCAAATGAACATTATTAAAAAAACAAAAGAACCCAGATTTTTTAAAAAATAAATAATTCTGGCTGCCAAACCACGTGTCCAATCAGGTTGAAATTTAAAACGTATATTCCACATTCCTACGAGATCATAATTGTGAATTTTCATGTCAAGTGATGAATTGGTTCAGGAGAGAGAATTAAAAAAAATATTTTCCTTCAATTCAATATGGCTGCCAAATCATGTGACCTTGCAATTATTTGTGAACACCTTGATATCCCCAAGGCTTGGGGAATGTGTGTGAAGTTTCCCTCGATTTGTCCATCTGTTGTGGAGAAGAAGATTTTTAAAGGTTTGAGGGTAAATCCAATATGGCTGCCAAACCATTGACCTATGACATCATAGGTGGGGAACTTTTTGTTCCTCATGAATAGGTGGTCAGACATGTAAAGTTTCACCTCAATCTGTTGAGCCTTTTTGGAGAAGATTTTTGAAGGTTTTTTTTTAATGTATTTTTTTTGAATGGCTGACCAACCACGTGACCGATAACCTCATCAATTTTAACTGTGGACCAATTTATCCCGAGATGACCCTCAAAATTTTTCATATTGATCGGATGTGTTCTATGTTTGCAATCAGTTATCATGAAGTGAAGGATAATTTCACCATCTGGTCACGTCTAAGTTATCCTGCCAGCCCATGCTAGTGATGAAGGGGATGGATATTGTGGCCAGTGAGTAAGCTGTGAATCAAGTGGACTGTTTTATCTTGGATGGTGTTGAACTTTTTTTTTATCATCTTGGATGGTATTGAACTGAAGATCCCAAAGTGTCCTTAGTGAAGAGTATATGAGCTATTGCCAGCACCATGGACAAATTCCAAATTCCTGCCCTAAACAGCACAGCACAGGGCATTGCATCAACGGCATGGCCACGCCCTCAACCAATGACGAAACCCCACAGCCATATGCTGCATACAACAGAAGAAGAAGAAGAAGAGGAAGAGGAAGACTACTTCATCAAAATATTCCAGATCTGAAGCAAAAAGTGTTTGTTTCCCATCTCGTTGATGCTAACTGGAATTTAAACCGGCGTCCATCGTGGATTTCCATATATGGAAGCATCCAATCATCATGAAAGTATAAAAATTGACTTGTTTGACCTTCAAACATATAGTTTAAAATTTATTTCATTAAAATCCTCAATATTCATGCTTGTACATCTGTCTTTCAGTATTTACGCGTGAGTGGCAGCCATCTTGCTGGCCATCTTGGATTTCTCAAATTCCTAAAGGGTGACAGAGAGGCACCCACTGCATTGTCAATCGAGACCCCTCAAAGATTCGAAATCCGCCGAAAACAAGGATGCAGCCCAAAATTCTCCCTCTGACTTTCCATTTGCACTCTGGTGCTCCATGGTTTGCACTCCGGAGGATTTGCACTCGGGCCATCACAAAACACTTCACTTCAAAACACACTTTAGTGTGTGGCATGGTGGTGCTGAGGTGTTGTCCACCTGAAGGCGATCTCCTCAGGTTAACCTGAGGCGGTCCCTTCAGGTGGGTGCCTGGAATGTCTTATCCCGAAGAGATGGGGATGGGATAGGCATCTGCCTGGGGGATTGCCAGACGGAGGCCCCTGGAGTATGGAGAGTGGACACAGTGATGCGTTGTGGTACATGCTCCCAATGTACAGTATGTATTATGTATGTATGTACTATGCAATTCCTGGTTCAGCAACAAAATTTTGCTTGACAACGAGACTACTTAGAAGGAGGTGGTCACAGTAAAGTGGGAAATCTCCATTTTTAAACTGGCAGGATTCCATTGAATTGTTTGAATGATTGCAATAAATAAATTTTTAAAAACACACCTGGTTCATTGCTCCTTAAATTGTATTTTTCCAAACAATAAGTAATTTATTTTCAATTTTTTTTTTAGCTCAGGAAAAGCAGCCAGCGATGCACTATGCGGGACGTTAAGTAAATTGCCCACCACCACCTTTGATGGAGAACACTGTATTGATGATTGTTATTGATATCTTGCTCGACTAACATTGTGTCAAAACAATTATTTTCCTCCAGGCCTATCCACACCTTTCAATCTCAAACGTTGTTGAGGCAAATGAGCTGGAAGCCGTGCCATCGTGGTGCCGCAGAGAACGAGAAAGAGACGACAAGAGGTTCAACGAGAACAGCAGTGGAAGGGACAGGGAGAGGTCCATGGATATGGCAGCAAAGAACACAAACGTGGACAAAGATAGAGAGGTAGAAGCATCAAAAGTGACGGCAATGGTGGAGGGAAGAAAACTAAGACCAAAGCAAAGAATCCCACTGACTCTCTGCAGTGACAAAACACAGCTAGCTGTTCCATTCCGTTGTCTAGGTATGTATGTACATTGTACAACCTTGTAGAACCATGGAGTTTGAATCCACATCTTCCAGATATGTAGATATAAACATGCAGGGGGTTGATCATTGTAAACCGGTTTAATAATAATGACAATGATCATCATTATCGCTACATTTTTGATTTTTATTGTAATGATTAATTTCCAATTTTTGAGCATCCTTTTGCACCTGTTCTTTGACTTTTGGTGTCACGTACTGCTGTTTTGTAGTCGGAGAGTTCCGGAGTGATGCGCTACTTGTGCCGGATTCCTGCTCTTTTCTCCATAGAGAGCGACTCTCAGCTTGCCACTCACATCTGTACTGGCACACAGCTGCAAGAGATGTAATGGCACTCACACCCATCCCCTGCAACTAACTTGCCCCGTGATACTGGGATTCCAGGATAAAAATAAAACCAGACCACTCTTTTGATTTGCCCCATTATCTACAAATGTCCTTGTAAGAATTTTCTATCCTATGGACAAACTGATTTTTAGCTGATTGTTATGTATGTTTAATTGAATAAAACCGATACAGGGGTAATTTTGCAATCCAGGAGTTAGCTAGAATGGCTCTCGGTAAAGCGCATACCTCCGCCAGGCTGAACAGTTTACATTTTCTTTCCCACTGATAAACCGGATCTGGATCTGGACCTGAACCAAAATCTAATCGGCTTGTTCTTGTCACCTACCCAACTCCTCCACCAGGTTTTGTCTTAACTTGTGCACGACTTTTTGAAATATCATGCTGTATATTGTTTTTGGTCCCATCTCTCAACGGTGAAGAATTACTTAAACAATTGTCAGATCCGGATCTGCACCAAAATTTTATCAATTCGTCCATGTCACACATTCAAACTATCCACAAAATTTAGTCTGAATCCATCCAAAGCATTTTGAGATGTCCTGCTCACAAACAAACAAACAAATGAAAAATCACTCCAAGAGTGACACTCAGCAAAACAGAACAAAGTAGAACGGCACTCTGAAGAACACATACCTCCAACAGGCTGAACAGTTCATGTTTTGTATCCCACTGATGGGTTGGATCTGAACCAACATCTAATCCGCTTGTTCTTGTCACCTAACCAACTCATCCACCTCGTTTTGTCATAACTCATCAACAACTTTCTGAGCTATCATGATATATATCTATAGTTTTTGGCCCTATCTCTCAGTTTTAGAAATCAGGCCAATGTTGACCTTTTGACCTTAAAAAAAAAAATTGGTGGATGAATTCATTGACCTGATATGCAAATGCTCTTCAAATGTTAAGTCAATCAGATAAAAATTGAGGATTTTAGCAATTTGGCCTATTTTGACCTTTTGGCCTTCGTTAACCTCAAACCAAGTTGGTGGTTCAATTCAGTGACCTGATATGCAAATCCTCTTCAAATTTGAAGTCAATCGGATGAAAATTGAGGATTTTAGAGATTTGAAAAAGTTGTTGACCTTCGTCTGATGATGACCTTTTGACCTTTTTGACCAGTTTATGATCGGGGAACAACTTAGTTTCAATTGAATGTTATATTTTGAATACGAATCGGAAAACAAACCTGTAGTTTCACAGTACTTTGGCTCTGAATTCGTCCCGATCTCACATGCGCACAGAGGAGTGAGATAATATTCTTACTCTGGCAGTCAAACAAAATTGAAAAATTGAAAATAATTCAAAGCAGGAAACTTAGTTTTAAAGGATGTGATAAGGTATTCTATGAACTCTGTAATTGTATTGTATATTGTGTGCTACGTTTATCTCTTTTACTCTTCATTTCTTCCTTTCTTTTTTCTTTATTTCGCTTTCTTTTCATATGTGTCCATGGAGAGATGAACTCTTGCAAATTACATTTTGAATAAGGCTCACTTGCCTGTGCCTGGCTGGGTTTGCGGGTAGAAGAGTAGTACCTGAAACCTGAATCCAACCCATGTTCCTCCTGATGACTCCATCTTTGCCTATTCAGGTTCCGCCTAATTGTTCCAATCCTATATACGGTGTTTTATTTGATCATATCTGAGTCTTTTATGGTTCGCAGCTGATTTGCTGGCTCAGCAGATCTGTGCAGTCCTAAGGGCCTGTTTTGATTACAGTATTGTAGGAGTTGAAGGGAACAAGTTGAGCAAGAGTGCTAAACTCCATCCATTGGAACCATACTCTGTGCAGAGCGTTGATGCTGCCTAAGCAGTCTCCTTGGCTATTGGGCACAATTCTGGACATGTCGCCACTTCAACGCAGGATACCAGCAAGCTGGCACTCATTTTGCCAACCTCGGAAGGATGACAGCCAGAGTCAACCCCACCTTGTATTAATTCAACAGCTGAGTGGGATTTGAACTCAGGATCTGAGGATCCCAAGCCCACCACCCTAACCATTAAGCCACCACCAGGCATTGTGCTGAACTCCTGTGATTTTGTTTTTAAACGAATGCTTACGTTGTGAAAAGGCAGACCAGGTGCATTGTCAACAGATGCTGTAACAGTGTAACATGTTTGTCATCATTAAAAAAAAGTGTAAACATAAAACCTCAATATCTGCCACCTCCTCTCACCAACTAGGCACCATAGCCTAATGAAAACAAATTTTAAGTAATTTTAATGCCTTACCTATGGTTACTGAAAATTCCCTGCACAAATGAATTAATATCTTTCTCTGGGGGTTGACAGGGAAGCTCAAAAGTTGCCTACTTACCTTTGAGCTGCATGGTTAGGGTTTGATTCCCAACCTTGATTTGCAGGGGTTTTGCATCAAAAGATGCACTATCCTTTGGATGAGATGTTAAGCTGGGGTCCCATCTCCCAGCATTTGCTGCTGGTGGACAATACAGATTCCACAGTGTCTTTCATTCAGAGTATGCTAGCACCTTGGCCTAATTCCAAATTCCTTTCCTGCCTATCACTGGGAATATAATGACAAATCACATTATTCAGCTTCATCTCACATCACAGATTTATTTCCCAACATTGCTGTTTAGTTTTAATCACTTCCTTGCGGTACAAGTAAAAATCTCAACTCTGTCTGCTTTACATTGCCTCTCAATATGGCTGAAAGTCTCACTTGTTGTACACCTTCCTGGGTCTTACTAGTTCAGTAATGTAAGCATGATTTCCTGTGGCCCTGTATGCTCACCTCTGTCTTAAAAACCTCGATGGTATATTCCCGAAATGTGAGCATCCAACTGGAAATTAAAGAATGAAACTACCAATATGGAATAGAACTTCAAAATGTAATTTCAGGGTTAGGGTGAGGAAACCAAATTTCTTGCTGCGGAAGTTCATCCCAAGTGACAAGAGGCTGGAGAAAACAGCACAAAAATTACTTGTTGTCATTGTTATGGTGGAGTAAACATTGTGGCAATTGATGAAATACAAATGATAAGCAGCTGAGGTTGTTCTTCCAGGCTTGCAGTGCACGAAGCCAGACGCTCTTGACCTTTGCGCTCTTCTTACCATGTGATGTGGACCGCTTCCGTGGTGTGGAGTTTGTGTGTTGCCCCAGTCCTGCTAAAATGCCATTGGCTCCTGGGGAGCTGCGACCACTTGAGCCAGTCTATGATTGGTGGGATGAAGGGTAAGTCAGAAAGCAAATCGGTAGGCAGGTTTTGTTTGGGGGCGTGTTAGGGTTTCTAATATTTTGGGGAGTTTTTTTTATTACACCTCGTGAGCATTTATAAGTTAATGGATCACTACTTTTGGAATAACGGATGTTTAAATATGTGGTTTATTCCTTGGATACCTCCCACGGTATCTCCGCCGCAGGGATGAGCTCCCACCGGCCATTACTGCTTCAACCAGACCAGCCACACCATTAGCAGAGGAAGAAACCGGTAGGCTCACGTTGCAATACTTTCAAATAAATACTGTGCACTTGTTTACTTAAACAACAGAGTACGACACGACATATCCAACGAGGATTCGTCAGATTTGAACACTACTTTTGTTTTAAAATACAGAGTAATGTATGTCGATTGATGTTTTATATACTACCAGAAACCAATACCCATAATTACCTGTTTCTGAAATCAAGGTGACTATGATCAGTGAGATAAAGAGGGTGGTGGAGTGGATAACTATTACAATGTCCATTCAGTGAAAGCAGGCCTGTTGAAATTTCGATGGTTGGCTACACAGTTGGGTGATAATTGCCTGTCAAGTTTCTATCCACACTTAGTTATAAACAACAGTCCTGGGAATACTTGAACTGTCCAAAAACATGATACTTTCTCATAGTAATAACACAGACTTCAGAGAGATTGCGTCTGTTATTCTTCGGGCCTCTGCTTCCCAAAACAGGATTCATTTCTCAAGGGGGATTTGTTGGGAAGCCAAACACAAGTCATGTGATGATCAATGCCTGACCTTTCTTATTGGCGAATTTCCATCCTCTGATTTTTTTTTATTTCATTAAAATGAGAGAACAAAGGAACAATACCACAGCATTGGCTTTTAGATTTTAGGTTTTAGATGATGAAAGCAAAACTTTTCTGTGCCTTCTTTATCTGTTCAGGTCATTCAAGTAGTTCCTCCCTTCATTTGCATCGTTCATCTCGTCGCTGGGCTCACCTTCTGGCCCTTGCTCAACCATGGATGAATGGCAAACAAGGCACAGAGAGACAGGTAACCTTGATATTTATATCGATCTACCTTTCCTCCCATTTGTGTACTTCCCCATTATTCAACCTTTGGTTGGAAAAGGAATGCGTGGGGGGGGGGGGGGGGGGGGGGGGGGGGGGGGTGCACAGAATAAGTTGTAGATAATTGTTAGGTGGGATAGCTTGGAGGTATACAAACTTGCCTGAACTGCCTAGCTCGTGTTCAAATCTTGACCCAGCTAGTGAGTCATCAATTTCATGCCATCTAATGGAAGGACATTAAACCAGAGGACCTGTTTGCCTGTCTACCAGCACTGATTATTGGTGGAAGTTAAACATCACATGGTGTCTTTCTCAAAGAGGGAGGTGAGTTACCGATGGCACCATGGCCAAGTTCCAAATTTTCCCACCTTCAGTTGAATGTCAGGTTTGATGAGCAGTTCTCGAGAGAATTGGGCTAAAATTTTCCCCCAGCTGACAGGTTAGGTCATGTATGGGAGAATGCGCCGGAGAATGACTCCCACAAGAAAATGGGAATAAATGCAGCTGTCAGTTGTAGTAGTGGTTGAGCGATGAACCCAGTGCAACATTTGCAGCAACGTGTACTGTAGCCAGGCACA
>CM068958.1:38059580-38070193 GCA_035128595.1 Eptatretus atami | reverse complement strand
GAGCTTTCGACCGGTCGAGGCGACGAAGTCCGCCCACGTCTCAGCCAACAGCGATGGTACATGGCGACGGTCCGAGTGCGGGAAGGTGGCGTTGTGTAGTGGATGTAAGGTAGTAGTAGCTGTAGTTGTTTGTTGGTGTAACAATCGAAGAATAGGCATTGTTGTCCATTGTTGTTGGTGGTGGCAAATCTAACTATAAATAATTTCACAGCGCACGTACACTTAATTTTCCATTGACATAGGGGAAAAGGAGCTATCTATCACATTTACTATAGTGAAATAACTGAGCGACGGGGACTGAATGTTGAGTGCTCATGGCTGCAGATTCATAACAATAATGTCGAGGATGTAAATTGAATAAAGATAAATATACACACTATTGGTTAAAAACATTATGGTGAAATAATATGAGTTCTTTTCAATTTCTTCAGTGGATAGGGCTTTAGTAAAGGTGGGTTTTCACGGGAAAACGCGAATTGTTCGCGAGGATGCGATGTCGAAAAAATGGCAAAGTCCAACATTCGTATTTTAGGAATGCAAAAGTTCGCGGCAATATGCGCGGGGTTGGAAGCGTGTCAATTGTTCGGCAGGAGTCCGTTTTTTGTTCGGCGGGAATTTTCAAACTTTTTTCGACATCGCATCCTTCGCGAACCGTTTGCGTGTCTCGTTGAAAACCCACCTTATATCTGGAAGAACTCCAATAAAGTAGCTCCAAAAAAGTTTTTATCTCTTCCTTCTGGCATATATATTAAAGCAGAAAAAGCAATGAAAAGAAAAGTATAAAAAAGAAAACCTTATGGATGAAGCTTTTATAAAGAAAAGATAAGACCATTCTTGTAAATATGCAGGAGAAATTTGTATTTTTTCTCACAAAACCTAAACTAGTGGGGCAACTTAGCTAAATATAGCATAACAATTGGTGCATTTTTGTGGAGGAAAGCAACAAATTTGGCAGCACTTAGTCAGCCTATGCATATTTATGATCGATTTGGCATATTTGGCCATCTCAAATTTTTGATGGCAGTGGAAATGGCTGCACAGCATACAGCGGCTGAATTTTGAGATGGCCATTCCAAATCTGTTCAATAATATGATAGGCTACTAGTCTGGCCAATTTGGTGCTTTCTCACAAAATGCACAATTGTTATGCCAAGTTGCCGCCACTAGTGGGGCAACTTAGCTAAATATACATATATATATATATATTTATATATATATAATATATATATATTAATGATATACTATCACATTGGTGCATAACGCTCCCTCCCTTTTTTGCGAAAGTTTGAAAAACACTACGGCGATAGGACAGATGTGTCGAATACTGAAAACAAATTTTAATTTTTTTTCGATTTTTCGGTTGCATCTTGGGGGTCACATCGGGATCAAAGTTAGGCACGAGTCCTGTGGCATTGTTCAGAATAAGTGTATTTTCACTGTATAGTGATCAAACTTGTTGTCTTGTGGTGAAATAATTCTGACTATCAATGTCTGCTCCTTTTGTTGATGTTTTGTAACACGTTGGCTTGTAATTTGTTGGACAGTTTTTCCTGGAAATGTATTTTTTCCTGGAAATTGTGTTTTCTGAGATTTGACAGTGGCAGATCATTGAATGTAAAAGTTTGGAGACGATTTTCGAGATGATTTGACTTCTCTGGTGATAATTATTGCGTATACTGAGTGATGAGTGGCAGAACACTGCCTGCATTATCCGTTCTAGTGTTAGTTGAAAGGCTAGAGTGATGCTGGCAGCGCTCTGCGTACTTTGTCCTTGCGTACTGGGCGTGAATAGGCGAACCTTCACTATTACTAATCATTATATCTTTCAGAAAGGAATCTCACATGGAAACTAGGCGAGAACGGCGCAAGTCTTCGGACTCAGAGGAAGATTGTTGCACCGAGCGACGGCGAATATCACAGGGCGAGATTAAACAAAGGAACAACGTCATCGGATGTTCAAGATATCCAGGCCTTGCATGGCATCAAGATTACACAAAAGCGCTATCGCAAAAATAGTACTTGGAAAATTAAGACGCTTCTTATGAAAAGGACATAATATATATATTCCAATGATGCACCTAAAAAGTGCTCTGACAAAATAATTAAATAGTTAGTTTTCCATGCTAAGCTACGAGAAGATACGAAATTGAGACGCTCATCTGGATGGAAAGGATAGATAAGGTATTGGAAGATTTTGAAACATTCGTTTTATATGGCGCGAAAAATGTAGAGCAACGATTAACGAATGAAGAGGATAAAGCCTTTCTACACATCTATGATGAGGTGACATGTTGGCGAGTTTCGATAACAGGACAATATTTTAAAGAAGAAGCGGAGATATCGAATACCAGCATTCTGGGTAATAAGCGTGAATTTGACAGAACGAAGGCATTTGTTACTTTTTGGTTGTTTTTTCTGGAAAATCACAGTTTCCGCCGCTTCTATCGGCAATTTTCCCGGTAAAATTTGAATGTGGCTCTATATACTGGAACATCACTAAAGAGAGTAACTTCGATATGTAGAATTAATTTCACCACCCAGATAACAAGTTTTGATCACTATACAGTGAAGAAATAAACGCTTATTCTGACAAAATGGCGCAGGAAGCTGCGTGCCTGAACTTTGACCCGATGTGGAGCCCAAGATGGTGACGCGAATAATTCTGGAAAAAAAAAGAGTAAATGTTTTTTCATGTATTCGAACACAATCTGTCTTATGCCGTTATGTTTTTCAAACTTTCACAAAAAAAGGGGGCGTATGAATGCACCCTAATGACCATATATAAATATTATATATATATATATATTATATATAATTATATATATATATCATAAATACACATTTATACAGACATATATATATACAGTTTTATATATATATACAGTTTAATTCGCCAGCGCCTTACATGCGCCTGTGTCACTTCCCGTAAAGTGTCCCCTTGATTAATGTGATATTTTGTGGGGATACAAAATGTACAGATAGAAGCTTTTTAACAGGTGCTTCACATGGTAGCGGCATTTGCCTTTGCACATGGGTATGCTCTACCATTTAGTAAACATGTGCTACGGCACACCAGGACATTTCTGAACGGCCGCAATGGATGGAGGCATATTTTATGAAGTCTATTTGCAGGTGCACGCAAAAGGACGCCAAGGGATCCGGGTGAGCTGCCGGCTCCCTTGTCTTACGCTCTTCTGTTGGTTGTGCTGGTTGACTACCTGGCATACTTTTCAGACCCGCTTCAGGCTATTTCCAATTCCTGGCGCATACCATGCATTCCTGTACTTGCCTCACAGTCCGCCTTCTTGGCACACATTGTCCATTTAAAATGGCATGCGTGCAAGCACGGTAGTATGCTCTGCTGGTGCTACAACCGTTCAATGGTTTGTCATTAATCCATCTTCATGCCATTATTTCCACCTTTTTCTTCATTTATCATGGTCACTAGTTGTTGCCGCAGCTTGTATAGCAATGATTTGATAAGCTATATTGGTGTAGCTAACTTGCTCCTTTGTTTATCTGTACGGCATAACAGGGGATAAGGCAGGCTTGCCCGTTTTGCAGCTTTGTCTGCCTTATCGTTGCCTTTGTCAGATATCTGTTGTTAGTTTTTGGTGGGGCTGCGACACTTGATGACGCATCATTTTTGGTACAATAATGCTTTTTAAAAAAGTTCGATCTAACCACATTTTTGATGGTGTGCCTGCCGAGGTAAGGAACCCTCGCATTTCCAAGTACAGTAGCCCTTTTATCTGTCCCAAGCAATGCATAGTTGGAGTCTGTATATATATATATATATGATATATATATATATGTATATATTATATATATATATATATATTGACGCTATTGCAGCTGACAGTTGCATGCCCTTATAAGAAGCGATATGTTCTGCCTGCTGGGGTGAAGAAATGAGGGCAGAGGGATTGCTTCCACAACTGAATATCGGTGCACACCGCATAGCCTTTGCATGCCCCGGCCATCTGAGCCCTGATAGGCTGACTCATCAACAATACAAGTAAGTCTGGTCCTCTAGCGGCTGTCCTTCGTCGCGGGGGTACTGTAAATAACTTACTGGATCATTCGTGGCAATGCGTGAGGATCGACGTCTCCCTCTGGTTTGGGCAACAAGGAAGCTGGATTTAAGCATGTTACACAGATTCAATTTGCAGGTTCGGTTGATGGAGTAGAGTTGTTTTTCGTACTGCATAGACCGCGTGTTGGTAAATGCTGTATTGTTTTTTGCGTCAACAGAGCTGCTACGCAGTGGGGAAACTTTTCAAGGTAAGGGGATGACCCATTAAATTTCTGCGTGCGTTTAACAGCATATACTTGCCGCAGCCATGCTTGTAAACAGAGAGGCAGGTTCCGCGTTCCGACTGGATCCAGCCTTCGAATACAAGTATGCTATTGGGCGCTGGCGATACGCCCGTGCTGTTGGCATTAACACAGCCTGCGCGAAGCCTTTATTTCGTGAGAAATAAAGGAAGAACGGCTTCTATGTAATGCTGGGGGAAGGCGCAAGAGGGGCCATTGAGAGTGCACTTTCAACTTGTTTAAGCACTCTTCCATTTTCCCAGTCGTGCAATCACATTGGGTCTGGGTTCTTTCGCTCACCACGCATACAGTTCCTTTGTCAGGATTGCATAGTCAACAATCCACTGCCTACAGTCGTGGCCATGCCTCGGAAATCGCATCATCTGCCTTTTTTGTAACGAGGGCGAGGCACTTCCGAATCGAAGTTATCTTAACTTTGTCAAATTCTCTTTTTTCCCGTGCGAAATGTGGTGTCCAAATACTTAACCCTTTCCTGCACTACTTGCAGCTTGTCTGTTACCTTTGGTTTGGGGCCCCCGCTTTTTCCTTGCCCAAAAAAAATTGCGTGCAGCAGCTGGCAGCGGTATCTACTTCACACGCTGCCTTGTTTGGGGAGCAAATTAGCAAGTCATTCCAGCGTATTGTAGCAGCACTGAATCTACTCTTTGAATACTATGTCAATTAGGTCCTTATGACACGCTGCGCGAAAATAACTGTAGGGCTGCTCAGCAACGCCTGTGGCAGGACGTCCAACCGTATATTGGCGGCCCTTTATACGTAAAAGGCAAATAAAAAATTGCGATTCCTCTGCAATGGAACCGAAAATAAATGTTGGAGCACAGCGTCAACTTACCGTGAAATGATGTGGCGTAGCCAAGGATGGGGTTATCAACCCCTCTGTGCTGGGTATTCACAGGGTGAAACACCCTGGGATACCTCAATTCAGTCTCGCAAGTCTTTGGACAAATTTTCCACTTATTCTTCCTGGTGGCTTTTTTACTGGCAATATATGGCGTGTTATAAGGGCTTGAAGTTTCCACAATTATGCCTTTCCTTCATGATTCAATTACCAGTGCTATTTCCAGCTTCTGCTCTCTGCCAGAGACGGTATTGGCGCAAGCATTCGCACGCATCCGGTTTAGTTTAATCGGCGAGAGCGCTGCCCCAATGATATGACTCACATCATTATCAGGCTAGTCCACAATTCTTGTGGAACGCTTTCTAACAAAGTTTCTATGTTCTTGTTTTCACTTGCAGTTTTCCATAACATTCAAACGTTCTAGGTGGTAATTATACCTGCTCTCACCATCCGCTTGTTAAAACTGTTTCTTTAAAAATTAGAAATCCCTTGTTTCCACCACGCTATGCATCTTGCCAATGCAATATTGTTGTTGTGCGGGTCACGTGCTGCGCCTGCAGGCGATAACCATAAGGCCAAATCTTTGGTGGATACCCTCTTGCGCCGTGGTTTATTGTTCACATGCGAGGTTACCGGCGGATACTTTTCATTGTCTTTCGTTCCTCCGTGAGCTTAATCGCCATTACAATACCTTCGCCTACGATCATTAATTGGCAACCATAAATCATCAGCAATCTTTCAGACACGGAGCAATCTCCTCCGCAAATTCGGCATCATTTCCGTTCGCGATCATATAGATTTACAATTGTGGGGGGGTCATAGTAGGTGCGTGTCGTTACGTTGTGCCTTGTTCAGCCACATTCTCAATATCCTGGTTTTCGGGCTAATATTGCATCAAGCATATTAAAACTCGCCAATTGGCTGCCTTGGTAATCTCCCCAATGAGACAACGCAGGTGTGCGTTGCCATTAAAACATCATTGGCAAGTTGTGTTTCTCTGCCCGGGGGATGTCACAACATGCCCCTTTCAATGATGCTATCGTGCATGCGCTAGTTTAGCTAACATTATCATCACCTAGCAGTTTACTGGCGTGGTGGTTGTGAGAAGGATGCATGCTTTTCCTGCAAAGGTCAACTTACTGGTAGCTGTGTTGTCGTTATCTAAATGTCTGAACCCAGCCCCTAACCCTACTATTGTATCTCGTCCTTGGATTTTTCAACCCTGGCAGTTCTTAACTGTGATAGTAGAAGTGAGTGCTCGCATATCAACCAAAAAGGAAAGTTCTTACCTGAACATCCAGAGTATAGGTTCGGCTTGCTCTGTTGGGTTCAATGTTAATATCGCTGCATTGCAAACACATGTCACCCACGGTTTGTCAGTACGGTTTACGGTCCTGATGTTGCCGGTTCATTTTCTGGCGGGCATCCTTTTTCCAATGGTTTGGATCCCCACAATGGAAACATCCGGCGGCGCAGTTGGCTTTGTATTTAGGTTTGACCGCCAGAGCCGGCCTAGAACGAGTCTGCGGTGGCGTTCGTTCTGGGTCTCTGTTCCTTCCTCCCGTTCTTTAGGGCCGTTTCTTGTACCGCTGGGTGGGGGCTGAGGTGATATTCTCATTCGTCATCCCCACTGTCTAGCAGCCTCCTCCTCTGAATCTGTATATCTTTCCTCATGTTTCCAAGGTCTCATCCCTGGTCTTGCCTTTTCCGCTACTTGTCTAGGCAGGACCATCTGAACTTCTTCCTTTAGCCTTCGTCTTGTGCGCTTCCTTTTCCTCTATCGGGCGAACATTGGTCAGCTGATGTCAAAGGATCTTGGGGCAAAGCCTGCATCCCAGAAGTATATACTTCAGTTGTTTTTCACCGAGGGTCTGAGTCCCTCCATTAAGGAATGTTTGCTACACTCGTGGTGGTATATCTGGCTTTGCAATTTGAAAACCGTTCCTGTATTGCTGGAATGCCTGCACTTCAAGCGATGTGAAATCAGCTGCCGTTCCCCTGGGCGTTGCTTTGTCTCTAGATCCTGTCCAATCAGCGTGGCTGGTTGTAGCGGGCCATTCGATTGCATGCATTCAGCCGCTGGCGTGCATTCTGCCGTTGCTGAGGAGTCACATTGCGGGATGCGTCGTCCTCTGGCCACGCAGGCTCCTCTGGAGCTGTTCTCTCAAACTGATGTGGACAATACTGCAATGGCACAATATGGCCGATGTCTTATGTGTAAGCGGTGGGTGCTATCCATGCGTTATTAAATGCCTTTGTTGCCTGCATTTCCTTTAATCTAAAACTCGCTCTCTCATAGAATCTTAATTCATTTCTTGAATGGTTGGTATATCCGATGTGACGTGGTTGTCCTGCAGCTCATCTACCCTGGCACTGCTGGGGTTACCTCCTGCACGCCGAAGGCCAGAAGCGCATGGCCAGCGACTCCATACCTTCCAGGATTGGGTAACCCGGTGGTTTAGGTTAAATTCTCAGGTGGATTCCTGCTGTTTTTTCCTGGCTATCAGCACCCTTTGCACTGAAGTTTTGCACTAAGCGGGACCTTGTTTTTTATCTTAACTTGGTTGTTTTAGTCTGCAGACAGCTTTGTTTGGCTACTGCCCTATTTGCAGGATCATTGACTTGTAATGCTTCTTCCTCACATTCAACAGCTTTAAGGGTCTGGTTCAGGCTTGCAACTTATCGGCTTGCCGATACCCGAGTCGAGATGATAAATTTTTACGATGCTCTCCATCTTAAAGAACCCATCTTGGGTACATCGGATGTGGGTCCTTTGTACATAATTTCTAATTGAATCACTGACTGAGGTCCATATTTTTCGTACATTAACGCCGGGCTGAATGGGAGGTGGTGGGCATTTTTGTCTCAGCTTAGATTTGACAACACTTTCCAATTTCTTGGTCTTACTGGATGGCTTCTTGGGCAGGGGTCGGTGTTTCGCCTGAGTGTTCTTGGGGGCAGGGTCGGGTTTTCCTCAGCACCTCCCGTTCCTTTAATCTCCCATGGCACACCTTCCCACTCCCAATCTGCCCACATGGAGTGTTTTGGGTTGGGGTGCAGGGGTTTTCACACCTTCACTCTTAATCTCCCAATGGAGTGTTTCTTGGGTGGGTGCAGGAGGCTTTCACACCTTTCCTTCCCTCAAATTCCGCCTTTGGACTGGTCGCTTCTGGAGTGCTTCTTGGCTGGGTCGGAAGTGTTTTAACTTTCACTCCTCAGTCTCCCTTTCCGGACCCTATCCTTCCGCCGGGTACCCCTTTTTTGATGTGCAGCGGAAACTCCTTTCTCCCCCTTTGTTTGTTCAAGGCGGGAAGACCGGTCTGAGAAAGCAAGCGAGCCTGTGTCCAGTGCGTTTAGAGGAGGCAGCTTTTTCTTACCTATCTTAAGGCTTGCCGGCTCTTTCTCCTTTGTCTCACAGGGAAGCTCTGCCCTTCTCCCGATCTGGCTCGCCCCTGCACGCCACTCAATTGTTAGATGAGTTCTGTCCACAACCGTCTAGGGAAGAAGAGTTTTTACACATCAAAGCATATGCGCATATGGGAGGAGTGGCTATGGAACGTAGCAGTAGTTCGGGCAATAGACTAACTTGAAAAGCTCAGCCTCAGTTCTGCATACTATACTGTTTATCTGACACCTGCGTAACTGCATGTCAAGCAACGAATTTATTTGTGGTCTACCCATTTACTATTTCAAGCTTTCTTGTGGTAAATACGAAAGTACAGTTGCCTCTTTTCCCAGCTCGCCTTCCACAGCTCTGACATTAGCTGAACAAGCAATCCCTTTTAGCTGATCAGAGTAAACAAAAGGTTATCTGTTCCACATTTCATTTTGTGCAAACAGTGCAAAAGGAATAAAAATATGATGAATTAGAGGCACTCCAGTGTCCCACATATATATATATATATATCATATATATTATATATATAATAGATGTAATATATATACACACACAATATATATATAATATATAGCTATGTATATTACATATTATAATATGTGACGACTTTTAGTTTCATGACTTGAATAAATAGGGTATGGTCAGGTCGATTAGGGTATTCTGGATGTCGGGTTTGGAAATGGAGTGCATTTTTTCGAAGCTCTATGGGTCGATTTCTGCTAAAGAATGACTGCAACCGAATTCGAATTCACTAACCATTTCCGAAAATATGAACCTAACAGATTTATCATTACTGGGTTTTGAGTAAACTAATCCTACTCAATTTCGATATTTCTAATGCTATAATTAATTTGTTGTCGTCTAAACATTTCTTAGATAAATCGACCGCACTGGAGTTCGAATAATGGTAACAGTCATTTTCATCTAGGAAGTTCAGACAGTGTCTAATTTTTCAATCATGGAATTACAAAACTTTAGAATATTTTCGTCTATTTACCAAAATACACCATCATCTCCACCTCTATTGCTGTTCCATCGCGCCTGAACTTTTCTAGCGGCCAACATCTACCAGTGTTTTAGTTCAATGATTCACGAAAAAATATGTTACGTTATTTATTTAGAGTTTATTATTATAATTAAATTAGGGTATGGTGAGATGCGATCGTCAGTTTGAATTCCTCGGTAAAATGGACTGCATTTTCGAACTTCAGTGGGTCGGGCTTAGTTACAGAAAGTTTAGTGGCGCATGACTGTATATATATATTATATATACAACAACACATATATACATACATTATTACATAATAATATATATATACATAATAATTACATATATACACAATATGTATTATGTGTGGTTATATATATTATAATGTATATTTACGCTCCGAGGAGGGGCAGAGAGCGTTTCCTCCAGCCAATGAGCGGAGGGCGAGCACCACACGCACGCCCCCAGCCAATCGGGAGGCCGCCACGAGTCGCCTGACAAGCCACCCTCCAATCAGGGGGCGAGTGGCGGGGAGAAGAAGCCCCCCCTCCTAAATAAGAGGAGTGTGGTGGTCTGGACCAGTGTTCAGGAGAGGATGGCAGTTCGGAGGATCGTGGCGATTGCGGCGCGGTCTGTGGTTCTTGACGAGCGTTCTGGAGGATCATGGATCGTGGTTCCAGAGCGGTCTGCAGTCCTGGTGGTGATTGCGGCGCGGTCTGTGGTCGTTGTCGAGCAGTCTGCAGTCCTGGTGGTGATTGCGGTGCGGTCTGTGGTCGTTGTCGAGCGGTTTGCAGTCTTGGTGCTGGCAACGCCAAGGTCGTGGGTTCGAGTCCCACCGTGGAGGTTCGGGTTGGTGTGACCGCACGAGGCGGGTCAGGTACCCCGGCCCGGCTCGACTGACTGAAGACCCATTGAGGTCCATTTTCTTTGCGTGTGTGTGTGTCCGTGGGCCCCGTCTTTAAGTCGGATTGAGTAAGTGTTTTTCATTGTACATTGGTTGCATTGTTTTTATTCGGTTGTAACTCTGCTCTGTGTTCCCCTCCCCAATTATT
>CM068958.1:38039009-38049738 GCA_035128595.1 Eptatretus atami | reverse complement strand
TTTTTGCATTGTACTCACTGTTATGGAATTGATTCTCTTCGTGGAAATTTAAACACCCTGCAGACAGAGCAGTGACGTGTCCCCGATAGTCATAAAAACATTCACAACTTGTCAGGAATTTCCCATCACTCTTTTAAGATAATGGGCATCCATCACCTTATTTAATTACCTCCACCACCGAAGGTGAAGGAGGTAATGTTTTCACCCCTCTCTGCCTGTTTGTTCCTTGCAAAATCGAAGATTTTTCAACTATATTGGTTGGTCGATTTTGTTATTCTGTCTGTCTGTTTGTTTGTTGCCTACAGGTCAAAAGAAGGACCGAGAACCAACATCAGAGACACATATTGGAAATCATATACCTACGGGTCTTTCGTTAATTCCAATTTTTTACCACAACCCACAGCAGACACATCAGATCAATCGAATAAACAGATCTCGAAATTCATCTCACAGATGCAAACGAACGTCGACAACTGTATGGCACTAAGGATTTCAAGGTAAATTCAAACACCTCACTGCAGATGCACGTGCGAATTATCAACCCACACAGCATTAACTAACCCGCACCTATGAATCGCGTCATCAACAACACTAACACCACCAAGTATAACAATTTCTGTTGAACGTTTTTGCATTTCAACATCTTACACAGAGTACACCAGGTTATATGGGCCTGGTATCTAATTAACACTTTGATGCAACTCCACTTGATCGGCCTGAACGTATGTCTTTTATTCAATTAGTTTGGAATGGGATTACACAAAAATTATTCCAACTCTAATGTAGACAAATTAAATCGAGTGTCCATTGGAGTCATCAGAAGGAACTGAAAAAGCAAAAAGCAGAATGAAATTGCACACAGGCACCTGGATGGATTCGGTTTCCAGTGCTACTCCTCTACCTCAACCTCCAGTGGAGCAAATGAGATTTAAAAAACAAAGACCAATTCTTTTAAAAATAAAATATTCTGGCTGCCAAATCACGTGTCTCCAATCAGGTTGAATTTAAAACGTTTTCACTTACTATCGTGAGGTCATAATTGGAATTTATGTCAGTGATCGAATTGTGTAGGAGGAAATTAAAAATATTTTCTTCAATTAATGATAGGCTGCAGATATGTATGATTATTTGTGAAACCTGTATCCCCAAGGTTGATGTGTGTATTTAGCCTCGATGTCTGCATTTGTGTGAGAAGAGAGATTTTTAAAGTTGAAGGGTATAATCCAATATGGTGCCCAAACTCTGCCTATGATTCATGTGCCGGGAATTTTTGTTCTCATGATAGCGTGTAACTGTAAGTTTTACCTCATCTGTTGAGCACTTTTTTGGAGAAGATTTTTGGAAGTTTTTTTTTAATGTATTTTTTTTGAATGGTTGACAACCACGTGACGATAACTCATAATTTAACTGTGGACGAATGCTTCAGATGACTCTGAAAATTTTTATATTGTTCGGATGTGTTCTATGTTTGCAATCAGATTATCGTTGAAGTGAGTGAATTTTCACCATCTGGTCCTGTCTAAGTTATTGCGCCCAATAGCATAGTTATGAAGGGGATGGTTATTGTGGCAGTGGAGCTGTGTAATCAGTGCACTGTTTTATCTTGGATGGTGTGAAGCCTTTTTTTTATCAATTCTGGTGTATTTGTAACTAAATCAAGGTGTCCTTTAGGAAGTGTATGAGCCTATTGCGCACCATGGACAAATTCAATCTGCCCTAACACAGCAAGCAAGGCCATTTGTCATCAAGAGGCATGGCCGCCCTACCAATGACGACGCACACGCAATGCGTAGCAACGAAGAGAGAAGAGAAGAGAGGAAGCTAGTCATCAAAATATCCAGATTGAAGCAAGTGTTTGTTTTCCATCTGTTGATGCTAACTGGAATTTAAACCGGCGTCATCGTGTTTCCATATGATGGAGCGATCCAATATAAGTTAAAAATCTTGACTTGTATTACTTCAACACTTAGTAGTTTATTTATTTCATTAAGCTCATATATTCAGTATGTAATCTGTCCGTTTCAGTATTAGCGGCGGTGGCACCATCATTGCTGGCATTTGGATTTCTCAAGATTCTAAAGGTAGCAGAGAGGCCTTCATGCATTGGCAATCGAGACCTAAATTGTGATCCGGCGAAAATCAAGGATGCAGGCCGATTACTGCCCTCTTGATTTCCATTTGCACTCTGGTGCTCATGGTTATGCACTCCGGAGATTTCACTGGCCATCACAACACTTCACTTCATAACACTTTAGTGTGTGCATGTGGATGCTGAGGTGTGTGTCACGCTGAAGGCGTCTCCGTCAGGTTAAGCGCTGAGGGGGGCGGTTCACTTCAGTGGGTGCATGGAATTCTTTCCGACGAGATGGGGATTGGATAGGCTCTGGCTGGGGGATTGCAGACGGATGGCGCCCTGAGATGATGAGGACGGGGTGTTGTACCAGTGTCCGGCAGTAATGTCCTGTACTAATGTATGTTTGTCTATGCAATTCCTGGTTCAGCAACGCAATGTTTTGCTTGACACTGAGATAACTTGAGGAGGTGGTCTACGTAAGATGGAATCCCATTTTAACTGGCAGGAGTTCCATTGAATTGTTTGAAGTGATTGCAATAAATAATTTTAAAAACTCACCGGTTCATTGCATCCTGTAAATGTATTTTTCCAAACAATAAGTAATTTCGTTTTCAATGTTTTTGTTTTCGCTAGGAGAATATGAGTGCCACGATGCACTGATGGGGGACGTTAAGTTAAATTGCACACCTATTGATGGAGAACACTGTATATATATGATGTTATTGATTCATGTGGCTGAGTCAACGATTGGTGTCAAACATATATCCTCACGGCTATCCAACCTTCATCTCAACTTGTTTGAGGCAATGAGCTGGAAGCCTCACTGTGGGCGGAGGAACGGAGAACGAGACGACGAAAGGTTTCAGCGGAACGAAGCAGTGAAGGGTACGGGAGAGTCATGGATATGATGCAAAGAACCAAAACGTGGACAAAGTAGAGAGAGGTAACTAGCATTCAAGTGACGGCAATGGTGGAGGGAAAGTAACTAAGACCAAGAGAGAATCCCACTGTCTCTCTGCAGTGACAACACACGCTAGTGTTCCATTTCCGTTGTCTCAGGTATGTATGTATTGACAACTTGTAGACAGGAAGTTTGAATCCACATTCATTCCGTAGATGAATGCAGAGTGGGTTGTTCATGTTGTAGAACGGTTATCATAATATATGACTAAGGAATATCATTATCGTCGGTTTTGAATTTTTAGTTGTATTGAGCTTATTTCCATTTTTGAGCTGCTTTGACCTGTTCTTTGCTTTTTGTGTACTGTCTTGCTGTTTTGTTAGTCGGAGAGTTCGGAGTTGTGCGCTGACTTGTGGCGGATTGCCGTGCTCTTTTTCGCATAGAGCGCGACTGCTCGTTCCATCTACAGTCGTGATACTGGACACAGTGCCAAGAGATGTTGATAATACAGTCCGGTAGCTACTCGCCTCCTGCAACCATGACTGCCGTGATACTGGGATCCAGGTAGAAAATTAAACGACCACCGTCTTTGAATTTGCACCATTATCTACAATGTCCTTGGTAAGAATTTTCATACCTATGGACAAACTGATTTTAGCTGATTGTTATGTATGTTTTATTGATAAAACGTACAGGGTATTTTGCAAACCAGGAGTTAGCTAAATGGTCTCCGTAATGGCGATACTTCGCGCCAGGCCTGAACAGTTTAGCATTTTTCTCTTCCCCTGATAACCGGATCTGGATGCCGAGCATGAACCAAATCTTAATCGGCTTGTTCCTGTCACCTGCCCAAGCTTCCTCCAACAGGTTTTGTCTTAAACTTGTGCACGATTTTTGGAATATATGCTGTATTTGTGTTTTGTCCATCTCTAACGGTGAAGACATTAATAACAATTGTCAGTCCGGAGTCTGCACAAAATTTTATCAATTCGTCCATGGTCACCATTCAACGTCTCCAAAATTTAGTCTAGATCCATCAAATTTTGAGATGTCCTGCCACAACAATAAAAAATACGAAAATCCTTCCAAGAGTTGACAGCTGCGCAAACAGAAACTAGTGCCGGCACTCTGAAGAAAAACTCAATCTCCAACAGAGCGACAAGTTCATGTTTTTGTATTCCATGGTAGGTGGTCTGAACCAACATACTAATCGCTTGTTCTTGTCACGTAACCACTCATCCCCTCGGTTTTGTTCATAGCGATCCTCAACAACGTTCTGAGCTATCATGATATATATCTATAGTTTTGGCCTATCTCAGTTTTAGAATCAGGCCAATTGTGGACTTTGACTTAAAAAAAAAAAATCTGGTGGCAGAATTCATTGACTTGATTGCAAATGTCTTCAAATGTAACGTCAATCAATAAATTCGAGGATTTTGCCATATTGGCCTTTTTGACCATTTTGGGCCGGTTGCCGTTAACCTCAATGCCGATTGGTGTTCACTCAGTGACCTGATATCAATCCTCTTAAGATTTGAGTCCTCGGATGAAAATTGCGATTTTAGAGTTTGAAAAGTTGTTGCGCTTCGTTCTGATGAGGCTTTTGAGCCTTTTGACCAGTTTTATGATCGGGGACGAACTTAGTGTTCAATTGAATGTATATTTATACGATGCGAAAACAAACTGTGTTCACAGTACTTTGGCTCTGAATTCGTCCGATATTCACTGCGCACAGAGGTAGTGAGTATTTCTACTCTGGCAGTCAACAAATTGAAATGATTGAAATAATTCAAGCTAGGAAACTTAGTTTTAAAGGATGGATAAGGTATTCTAGTGACATCTCTGTCATTGTATTGTATATTGTGTGTAGCGTGTTATCTCTTTTACTGCTTTCTTTTTCTTCTTTTCTTATTTCGCTTCTTTTCATAGTGTCCATGGAGAGATGACTTGCAATCACTTTTGATAGGCTCAGCTGGCTGGCCTGGCTGCGTGCGGGAGGAGAGTAGTACTGAAACTGAATCCCACCCATGTTCTACCTATGTACTCTCTTTGCTATTCGGGTTACCGCAATTTGTCCAATCCTAGATAGTCGGTTTTTATTTTCATAGTCTGAGTCTTTTATGGTCGCACTTGATTTGACTGGCTCAGGCAGATCTGTGCAGATCCACTAGGACTGTTTTGAAAGTATTGTAGGTTGAAGGGAAACAGTTTGAGCAACGAATGCGTATAACTCATCCATTGGAACATACTCTTTGCGCGCTGATTTAGTAAGCGTCTCTATGTCGACTGGGCAATGGCACTTGGACATGTCGCATTCAACGCAGGTACACAGCTGCACTCTTTGCACCGCGAAGGATGACAGCAGAGTCACCTCCCTGTATTAATCAACAGACTGAGTGGATTGAACTCAGGACTATGTAGGATCCCAAGCCACCAACCATAACCTTAAGCCACACAGCATGTGTGCTGAATCGCTGTGATTTTGTTTTTAACGAATGTTACGTGTGAAAAAGGCAGACGAGGTGCATGGTTACACAGATGCTGTAAACAGTGTTAACATTTGTCTCATTAATAATAAGTGTAACTAACCTCAATATACTGGCCAATCCGTCTCACAATAGCCCATAGCTCATGAAACAATTTTAAGTATTTTATGCCTTATCCTATGGTTAACTAGAAACATCCATGCCAAATAATTAATATCTTTTTGGGGTTTGCAAGGATGACTCAAAGTGCTACTTACCTTTTGAATGCTGCATGGTTAGGTTTGATTCCACTCGATTTTGCCAGGGTTTTGCATCAAAAGATGCACTTCCTATTGATGAGATGTTAAGCTGGGTATCCCATCTCCCAGATTGCTGCGTGTGGAATATAGGATTCACGTGTCTTTCTCAGACGTATGCTGCACTTGGCTAATTCAATTCTTTCCTGCTATCACTGGGTATAGATGGACAAATCACATTATTCAAGCCTTCTTCATCATCCAGATTTATTTCCACATTGCTGATTTAGTTTTATCACTTCGCGTACAGTAAATCTAACTCTGTCTGCTTTAATTGCCTTCATATGGCTGACCGTCTCGCTTGGTTGTACAGCACTTCCTGGTCTTATAGTTCAGTAATGTAGCATGAATTTCTGTCCCTGTAGTCACACTCTTTAAAACTGATGTATATTCCGAAATGTGAGCTCAACTGAATAAATGATATGTAACTCCAATATGGAAGTACCGAACTTCAAGTTGTAATTTCAGGTTTAGTGAGAAATTGACATTCGCTGCGGAAGTTCTCAAGTGACGAATGGCTGGAGAAACGCAGACAAAATACTTGTTGTCTTGTTTATGGGGTAAACATTGTGGCAGTTGATTGAAATCAAATATAGCAGCTGAGGTGTTCTTCCACTGGCTTGACAGTGCACGAAGCCAGACGCTCTTGGCTTTGCGCTCTTCTTACGCGATTGTTGATGTGGAGCTTCCTGGTGTGGAGTATTTGTTTGTGTGCCGTCGTGCTAAATGCATGGCCTCTGGGAGCTCGCGACCACTTGAGCCAGTCTATGGATTGGTGGAGAAGGGTAAGTCAGAAGCAAATCGGGTAGGCACGTTTGTTGGGGGCCTGTTAGGTTTTATATTTTGGGGTTTTTTTTTACACCGTCGTGAGCATTATAGAGGTTATCGATATACTTTGAATAACGGGATTATTTTAAATATGTGTTTTTCTTGGATACTCCCCGGTATCTCCGCCGCAGGGATGAGCTCCCACGGCACTTACTGCTTCAACCACTGCAGCACACTACATTAGCCCCCCCCCCCCCCCCCCCCCCCCCCCTAGAGAAGAACCGTAGGTCACGTTGCAATACTTTAATATAAATACTGTGCCTTGTTACTTAACATCAGAGTACGACACGAAGTATCCAACGGGATCTGTCAGATTTAACATACTTTTTTTAATACAGAGTAATGTTGTCGATTGATGTTTTTATCTACTGACCAGAAACCTACCATAATTACGTTTCTGAATCAAGGTGACTCATGATCAGTGAGTAAAGGGGTGTGAGTGCGATAACTATCACATGTCCATTCAGTGAAAGCAGGCCTTTGCATTTGTCGGTTGCTCACAGTTGGGTATATTGCCTGTCAGGTTTCTATGCAACTAGTAAATACACAGTCCTGGAATACTATAACTGTCCAAGAAACATGATATATTCTATATGTAAGGAAAGGACTTAAGAGATTGCGTCTGGTATTCTTCGGTCTCTGCTCCCAAACAGATATTTCTCAAGGGGGATGTGTGTTGAGGAGCAAACAAATCTGTGATGATCAGTCATGACTTCTTAGTTGGCAGAATTTCATCTCTGATGTTTTTTTATTTCATTAAAATGAAGAGAAAAAGGGAACAATACCAACAGGCATTTGGCTTTAGATTTAAGGTTTTACGTGATAAAGCAACTTTTCTGGTGCTTTCTTTATGCTGTTCAGGGTCTTCAAGTGTTCCTCCTTCATTTGCATTGTTCATTCGTCGCTGGGACCTCTGCCTTGTCTGCCGCTGCTTAACCTGGTAGTGCAACAAGGCAGGAGACAGGTACACTTGTATTGTATATCGATTCTATCCTTCCTCATGGTTGTGTCTTTCCCTTACTTGCCCTTTGGTTGGAAAGGATGCGTGGGGGGGGGGGGGGGTGCGACAGAATAGTGATGTAGATAATTGTTAGGTTGGGATAGCCGAGTATACAGAATTGCCTGAACTGCCTAGCTCGTGTTCAAATCTTACCCAGTGAGTGAGTCATCATTTATGCCATTTAATGAAGACATTAAACCGGACTGTTTGCCTGTCTACCAGCACTGCATTATTGGTGGAAGTTAAATGCACATGTTTTGTTCGTCCAAAGAGGAGTGATGTATCCGATGCGACCATGGCAAGTTTCCGAAATTGTTCGCCACTTGTTGATGTCGGTTATTGATGAGGCATTCCGAGAGAATTGGGCTAAATTTTCCCTCAGCTGACAGGTAGGATCGTATGGAGAATCGGCCGGAGAACTGACTCCACAAAAATGGGATATAATCAGCTGTCAGTTGTATAGTGGTTGAGGATGACCCCGGCAACATTGCAGAACGTGTGATGTAGCCAGCGATATTTGGCTTACTTTTCTTTCGCACCTGTTGGATTTTCTCCGACACTTGATGGTGAGTAGTTAGGTTGGGCATGCGCCAGCAGCGCGTGTGCGCGTCCACTGTACTTCCTAGATCGGGCCTCATCTGGCGATCCCCGGCAGATGCCTGGCCCATCCATCTCCTTGGTGCGCAGTAACCTGCCCAACCGTACGGGCAGGTGGTCGGCCCATTGCCGCTCCTCTCATCACGGGCTCCTCGCTGAGGAATCTGGTGAGACAGGATCAGTCAGCGGAAATGAAGCACATGTCGCATCACAGCCACAGCTGGACGCTCACTGGATAATGGGTAACAATCTCATTTGAGTCTCTCAGCAATACGCTCGTTGGACACCAGTCTGACACAGATAGCAAGGATTCTCGAGGAGACTGGTCCAAAGATTAGAGTTTCCATCTCAATCTTGGTCAGTTCCAGATTCACATTCATTGAGAAGACTGGACGCACAAGGACCTGAAGACTCGGACTTTCGATCTTTCCCCCGGTACGACACTGTGCACCCCATATTCCAGTGAATCCATGCTCTCAGGCCTGACCCAGACGTCTATTGATCTCTGGTTCAGCCAGCGCAGATATGCAATTATGCCAGATCAGTGAAGTCTCTCTGACCTCAACACCTCACACATAAAAGTTACAGACAAGATATGCAGCATCCAGATGTCATTGAAGACCGGATCTAGTTTGACCCAGTAAACCTGTATATCCCGTGTCGACTCTCATTCAGACCTCGCGGGCACCAAAGGAATCGAGTTCCCGCAAAGATAGGCATCAATGCATATTCTGCGATCAAAGGTCAGAGATATGTGTCCGTCAAGGTCAGACATCAACATGCCATATGCAGCTTGATCTCCAACTCTCCCGAGAATCCAGTCGCATACAGTTGCTGAAAAGTGGGGCCAGTACCACACCCCGACAAAGCTCCATAAACTAAGGAATAAGTAGAGATGGTACCCACATTTCGCGCACTGCTCAGTGAGGTAGAGTACTCAGACATCAGATCGTCAGTTTTGGTGGCGACTCCCGAGCAAGAAATCCTCCGAGGGCCACCGTCCGATATCAGACACTTACGAGATCAACATGGCTGAGCAGCCTGCGAACCTCATCTGCATTCGGTGAGGACCAAAGAGCAAGGAATACGGTCAAATCGTATACCTTGAATAGGCCTTTGTAAGTAAGAGGCTGAGTGTTGTCATCTAGGACGCGGTGGCAAGCAGGCAATAGCTTGGCGACCGATCAGAAATCGAGGCAGGACTTGTACGCGAGCAGCTAGGAGCAGCTCACCCTCGGTAGTTGTTGCAGCTTGCGATCACCTTCCCTTTCCAGAGAGGACAACAAGGCCCCTCTTCCATCGTTGGGATGATGCTTGTGTTCAGGCAGGCACGAACTGCTGCAAGACGCGTGGCTGTCTGCCACAACCTTGAGAAGTTCTAAGCATGGATGCCGACAGATCTCGAGTGTACCCTCTGTTCTCCAACCTGTTCAACCGCAAGGCCTGTGTCTCTCGAGCAGTGCGAGTGGACCAGCGTTGATTTGTGAGTAGCACAGGGATGCTAACACCTACGTCGAACATCGAGCTGGGGGTCGCCTCGGTCAACGCTCAAGGTAATCGGCCACGGGCTTCCTTCGGATCTCTGTCAGACTACGACCCTCTGCTCTAACTGCAGTAACCGAGGGATGGGCTTGGATAAACGCACATCGCAATTCCCTGTGCCGGCGAGAATGCCTTGACCAAGGTGATGCTCCACCCCTCCAGATGTCGGCACATTAGGCCTCCTTGCTCCCCCTTAGCGCGTACAGTTTTACGCCTCAGCTTCCTGAACAGCTCAGCTCTGCATTCGGCCTGGCCTGCACTCTGGCATGGTTCCAGTGATGGTGCTTGTTCGTATAGACTTTTTTGCAGTTGGATCACGTTATGCGAATTGATTTCTTCGTGGAAGTTTAAAACTGCAGGATCAGAGCGATGCGTTCCGATAGTCATAAAGAACCATTCACAACTTGTCAGAGATTCCATCATTTAAGATAATGGGCATCCATCCCTTATTTAATTACCTCCACCACGAGGTGAAGGGTAATGTTTTTCACCCTGCTCTGCCTGTTTATCCTTGCAGAATCGCAAATTTTCAACTTATGTGTTGTCGTGATTTTGCTTATTCTGTCTGTCTGTTTGTTGTTGCCTACAGTACATGTTTAAACGACAATTCTTCCAGCGAATTTCCACACTAGGTATCAGTTGTCATTACGAGAAGTCTAATTGTTTTTGATGGTCATATGGACCAAGAGGTAACGTAGGCCCAGGTCACACACTAAGGTGGTGATTTCTAAATCCTCAATCTTTCATTCCGATTGACTTGAATTTGTGAAGAGGATTTATATTCAGTCACGATTGCGGTAGCCTTTTTTTTTGATTTCAAATGGCAATAAAGAACAACCCTGGGCGGATTCTAATTTGTCATTTACATAGGATTACTGAAAATTTTGTAGAGGCAGTTGCATATTGGTCATTTGATCTCAACTACCATTATGTGTTTGATGGTCAAATTTGGTGTTATGGATTGGCGATAGTATCGTGCTCGTGCAGACGTCTATCGTTTGTGTC
>CM068958.1:37977479-38038984 GCA_035128595.1 Eptatretus atami | reverse complement strand
TGTTTGTTTGTGTGCAGGATATCTCAAAAAGTTGTGAACGGATCCGGATGAAATTTTGTGGACAGGTTGGGTGGGTAACAAGGACGAACATGATTAGATTTTGGTGAATATCCGGATCCAGATCCGACAACGAGAATTTTAAAAATAATTATTCACCATTGAGAGATCGGGCTAAACTAATATATAGCACGATATCTCAAAAAGTAGTGGATGGATTCAGATAAAACTTGGTGAACGCTTTGGGTGTGTAGCAAGGACGAATTGATTCGATTTGGGTGAAGATCCGAATCCAGATCTGGATACGAGAATTATTTAATTTTAAAAATGATTCTTCACCATTGAGAGATGGGGCCAAAAACGATATCGTCCTGTGTAGCATGATATTTCAAAAATGTGATGATGCCGAATATGTTCTTGTGGATCAGGCATTATGTGGTGGAGGTTTGCCTTCTAGTTATTGAATGTTTTAAAGATTATCTTGTTTTTCTTTAACCTTCTCTCCTGTTCTCAAAACATTGTTCGAGTTCACCTATACTAAGTTTACTCCATTGTTCATTATGCAGGCTCTGAAATTCCTTCATGCAGCACAGCACCTCATTGAGGCAGAGTTTCCAGAAAAGAACCAACCATTAGAACACGATGAGGTGAGCTCTTCCGAGTGCTTTTCCCAAAGATTATCATAATGCATTTGATCGCCATTTATTTATTGAATAGGGTGGGTTTACGTTAATCAACTTATTACCCTCGCCAGAGAAGAGAGTATTGCGTTTGGGTCTGTTTGTCCACACAGAATGTGAGTAGGTGTATTAATTACATAAGACCCCAAAGACCCCATATTACCCTCTAAGAACCCTAAATCCATTAAGATCCTTTAGATCCCTCAGACCATTTGATACCCTTCGGAGCCTTTAGACCCCTTATAAAACTTTAAGACCCCGAAGACTCTTTTGAGCCTTAAAACCCCAAGACCCCTAATAGTAATACCCTTTCGACCCCTCAGATGGCTAAGACCCTTGAGACCCCTAAGACCATTTAGAACCCTGAAGACTGTCGAAGTAATTTAGTCACAGGAAAATATAATTCAAATACAAGCTGTTTATTGAATAAAACAAAAGACGCTCTTGTGCACAAGAGGAAGGCTTCAGCTCTCAACGATGCCTGCGTAGCAAAGACTTAAAGAGAAGGAGAATATTGACGTATATCTTAACAGTTTTTGTGTTTCCCAGCGATTAATCAGATTTGGAAAAAAAACCCTTTGTTGGACGTTCAGAAGTTTGTCAACACGGAGAAGGGGTTTTTGTTTGTTTTTGAGTTTGTTACAGCCTCGGGAGGGTAAATAGAGATAGGAGAGAGAGGTCATTGTTTTTTTTCTGCTGACTAAGATGGTCACCAACAAATGGTCACCAAACAAGATAAGGTTGTTTACGAGACTAAGGTAAAAGACAGTGTGGGTAAAGTAGGATAGGAGAGAGAGTCATTGTTTTTTTTTTCTGCTGACTAAGGATGGTCCACAAACATAGGTCACACAAACAGATAGGTTTGTTTACGACGAAAGTAAAAGATGCTTCCCCAATTGGGTGGGGGGTTTTGGGGTAAAAAAATAGGAGGACCTTAAGGGAAAAGAGAGAGAGTCATTGTGTTTTTTTTTCTGCTGATAAGAATGGTCACCAAAAAGGTGCCAGCAAGCATGATAAGGTTGTTTAACGATAAGAGTAAAGATAGATGTGTGGGTGAGAATAGAGATAAGGAGGAGTAGAAAGAGAGTCATTTGTCATTTTTTTTCTGGCTAGAACTAAGTGTGGTTCACGAAACGATGGTCAAGTGAAACAATAAGGTTGTTTCATACGACGGAAGGGTCAAAGGATTCATGTGTGGGGTAATAGAGATATGGTAGAGCGGAGATGAGGAAGAGGAGTCATTGTTGTTTGTCCCTGCTGACTAAGATGGTCAACACCACAGATAGGTTTTACAAGGTTGTTTTACGACTAATAGTAAAGATCATGTGGGGTAAACTAGAGATAGAGAGGAGGATCTTGTTTTGTCCTGCTGCTAAGATGGTAGAACAATGGGTCACAACGATAAGGTTTTTACAATGTTGTTTAGAATAAGTAAAGATTAGTTGTATTCTATCTTCTTCTGACTTCTCACATAGTATACTTAGCTTTCTCAGGCATGTGATGTTTATAGATTAGTTCAAAGAATAAGACTAGTTATTTGCATTTTACATGATTATCTATATATTATTTCTGTTAACGTCTGCGTGTAATTTGACGTTTCGCCTCCAAAACTGCAGGACGGATTGTCGCCATTTTCGGCAAGCGGTTGCTCTGTGGTCTAATGAACAGCATGGGCTATGTGAAGATCGCGCCAGGAGCGGACACGTTTGGGAAATTTGGGCGATTTTCTATTTTTACGTTCGTTTGCAATGCACGTGTGACGTCACTCGGAGAGGATAATTCCTCATGACATCATCGGTCATCGCTGAGTCCATTACGCTTCCGTCGCAAGACCGTCACCCGCCGAGAGGAATGTGTCATTTTCCATGATACTGGGGTTTCTTAATGTGCGAGAACATGCCTAAATTTTGAGAGCGGCGGAATTGGATGCACGTCAACACCTCGACAGCCGCATTTATTGCCCGTTCGGTCGCCATCCGCTGACTGCTGCCCGGTAAGTGCTGCCTCTATCCCAAAAATTGAAACTCGAGGTAGGGGACGTACTCATTGCTCAAACACTGAACATAAACACAACTGATATTAATAGTATAGCTCAGACTATACAGCAATGGTTGTCATTTGTTTAAAAATAGCATGGAAGGAGGGAACGATGAGCCTCAGAAGCACTGCACCATGATGTACCCCATTGGCTGCTGTTCGCCGAGCTGAACAACGCCTCTTTAGACTGTCAAATTTGTTGTCCTGAAATCGCGAACGTACATATTAAAACTACACGCAAATAAAGTTACAATAGGCCTACGCTCAAATAACACAAAAGGTTAATCTGAGTAGGGGGAATCCAGGGACGGTATGAGGTCATCACCCTTCATTGCTGGATCTTTCTTTTGCTTTGTTCTTCGAAAGCACGGTGTTCCACACAAAGATTCTTGACACCTTAGAAGCGTGCGTGTTAATCTGTTCAATTACAAGAGGTGTTCGATTTGTCGGACGCACCAAACAACTGCCGTTCATTACATTAATTGTCCAATATCACACGCCATCGTTACCTTGTTGTGTTGCATGTGTATCTTCAAATTAAAGCGCCAGCGGGTTCCGTCGTCAGATGTGGCACAACAAAGTGCCGTTCATTGAAATTATTGCCTTCTCATTCTCGGTCACCCTCCACTGGCTCCTGTTCAGTCTTTGGCTAGCCTACACATATGTATTATGTCATGTCACGACCAAAAACCGTGAGATACGAAGCATTATGGTCGTGTGCATTTGCATGATCGAGCCAACGCATCTTATCTTCAAGTAGGTCCTATTTCCTGCTTTGAAAAAATACATACAGTACAACTCGACTCGACTGGAGTGCCAGCATTTTCGTTCATTGACCTAGAAAATCTTCCGCAGGCAGTCCTACGATGCTTCCTTCGCAGGCAGCTCACCGGATGACGGGATTGGGGCAAAGCCTCCGGGACCCCAACTTTTGATGATAGGAGGGGAAAACACGGGGTAACATCCTGGGTCAGATTGTCGGGAAGTGTGTCGAGTGGTGCTGAGGTGTCTCCAACAGAGGCGGTCTCCTTTGGGTTAACCTGACAGGCGTGTCCCTTCGGGTGGGTGCCTGAGAATGTATCCCTAAGAGAGAATGATCACCTGTCTTCTGTTATCATCTGAGCTCAAGCGTTTGGAACTCGGATTGCAGCTCTCTCTGAGGTTCGAAGACCGGATTGGGCGAGATAATGGTGGGTGGTTACACCTAACTATGGTCTGGTCGCTCTGATGGTTACATACCCAAGGAGTTGCTGTAGCTGTGTCCAATAAGTTTGAACACCAATGATAATTGGAGGTAACCACCGGTCAACGAGCGTATTATGAGATCGAAGATTCGTCACTCCTTAGGTTCATTCCCTGGTCTCGTTATGCCCGACTGAGGCGATTGATCTCACCGTGAAGGATGCATTCTAACCACGCTCGAGTCTGTGTTGATCAGTGCCCAGACGAGATACACTTCTAGTCTTGGGGATTTCAATGCATCGACTGGAACTGATAGGATGGTTATGAGTGTGTGTTGGTCCATTGGTCAGGAATAATGAACCAGAATAGCACTAAGTTCCTTGACTTTGCAAGAAGTCATGGACTTAGGGGTGCTGGTTCATGGTTTAGCGCCCACAAGCTCATCGCTGGACTTGGTATTCCAACGCCTGCGGTGTGGCAAAGGAGATTGACCATGTTCTCATTTGACGTCGTGAGATATGACCAGAACTGGCAGGGTCTACCGGAGTGCTCAGTTCCTCAATATCGACCACAGAGTTGTTTGAGCAAACTCTAATGCTGCACCTTAAAATCCTCGGAGAAGTGTACCATCCAGCCTAGGCTGGATGTTGGCAAGCTCAGGATGAAGAGTAGCTGAGGAGTTTGCGAAGGCTGAGTGGACCTTGGGGTCTGGGTGCTTGGGGGGTCCTGAAGAGTGTGTGGAGTGCTCTTCAAGACCACCGTCGCTTGATGTTGCCGGTGGATGTCTGGAACTCACGGCAGGGCAAAGAAGATTTTCTCTCGAAGGGACACTGGGATACCATTGACCAGAGTCGCAGGGCCAGGCTGAATGGCAGAGTGAGCTTGTCAGGGACTGAGGCGTAAAACTGTACGTGCACTGAGGGTGGACAAGGAGGCCTATGTTGCGAGGATCTTGTGAGGGGTAGAGCATCACCTGTGCAGGTGATTTCGTCCGCTTACAAGGGAATTCGTGCCATTGCGTTCATTCCAAGCCCATCCTCGGCAAGCACTGCAGTTAGAGCAGAGAGTGGTAGGCTCTTTGACAGAGAGTCTGAAGTGAAGGCCGCTGGGCCGTTATTTGAGCGGTTGTACAGCTATGATCCCCGCTGTCGAGTTGGACGTCAAGGTGTTACATCCCTGTTGCTGACCCTCAATCAACTTGGTCCAACCTTCGCTTGTGAAACACGGCTGCGGTGAACCGTTGAACGGGGCAAAAGCTCCAGGGATCTGTAGCATCCATGCTGAACTTCTCAGGCTGGTGAAATGCTGTACTCGTGTCGTTGCAATGCAGTTTTGTGCTCTGCTGGAACACAGGCATCATCCAACCGATTGGAAGAGGGGCCTTGTTGTTCCTCTCTGGAAAAGGGAAGGGTGATCGCCAAGACTGCAACAACTACCGAGCGGGTGACGCTGCTCTCAGTGCCGGCAAGGTCTTTGCTCGGATAATTCTTGATAGGGTTCGCCACCATCTGCTTGAGCACCAGGTCCAGAGCAGTCAGCTTTACACCAAAGAGGTCAACGATTGACCGTATCCTTGCCTTCGTGTCCTCACGAACGCAGTACGAGAGTTTCGGCAGGGGCTGCTTGCAGCCTTGTTGATCTCTGTAAAGCGTTCGATTCAGTGAATCGGGATGTCCTCTGGAGAATCTTTGGTCTTCGTGGGGTGCCACAACTGATCATCTGATGTCTGAACTCTATCTGGTAACTGAGAGTGCCGTGAAGTGTGGTGGTACCATCTCTGACTTATTTCCAGTTGTTACTGGAGTTTCGTCAGGGGTGTGACTGCCCCACACTTTCAGCACTTGTATGGACTGGATTTAGGGGATGACGAGAGATCAAGCTGCGTGCATCGTTTGGAAGTCAAGAATCTCGGACCTTGATTTGCAGATGATGCAGTCATCTTTGCAGAGACTTTGATATCCTTTTGGGGGCTCCTGAGGTGCTGAATGAGGAGTCGGAGCCGCTGGGATACGGGTTTCTTGGGTCAAATAAGATCCAGGCTTTCGTGACATCTTGGATGCTGCTGTCTGTCTGTGTCTGTTTGTGGTGAGGATGTTGAGGTCGTGAGAGATTCACTTACCTTGGCAGTGATTTCATGTCTCGCTGGCTGTGAGTCAGAGGTCAATAGACGTCTGGGTCGGGCCGGGGAGTCATGGATTCACTGGATCATGGGGTGTGGCGCTGCGGTACCTTGCGGAGGACGAAAGTCCGAGTCTTCAGGTCCTTGGTACTTCAGTCTGCTCTATGGATGCGAGACTTGGACTCTGACCAAGGATCTGAGATGGAGACTTAATTCCTTTGGTACCAGGTCTCTTCGGAGAATCCTTGGCTATCGCTGGTGGGATTTTGTGTCCAACGAGGCGTTGCTGAGAGAAGACTCGGATGAGATTTTGTTACCTGCATAGTCCGTGAGGTCAGTTGCGCTGTATGGACATGTGGCTCGTTTTCCTGGTGCTGATCGCTCACCAGATTCTCTCAGCGAGGGAGTCTCATGAGTGGAGGAGGCCAGTGGCCGACCACGTGCCTGTGGTTGCAGCAGGTTTGACCATCATCTCAGAGATGGGATGGGCCTGGCATCTGCCTGGGGATGGCCAGACGGAGGCCCCTGGATACCGCGGAAAGTGGACGCAGCGACGTGCTGTTCTGGCACATGCTCCATACCTGACCTGACCTGACTAGAACTAACACGTAGGCATTATGACCAATATTGCAAACCCATCCATATCACATATGCATTGAAATTTAATAATTTCCCTTATTTTCAGCTCCATAAATAAACATACATCCTCTTCTGCATTTCATTGATTCACACCTAAGTTCAGGTAAGGTCCATCCACTCTAGCAACGATACACAGAGCAAGAGTTCACTTTCACCTGCTTATTCTATTCCAAGAATCTCTAAAGCATGACATGCACTGAATAAACACGACATCGTACATTATACTGCCAGCCTGAACACAATGACAAAACCAGACATTGGGAAATTTTACCCCTTATTCCAGACACGACAAACTGAAACTCAATGAAACACCTGTTTTGCCTCTAATAACAAACATTTCTACCAAAGAACAGTTAATGGAGAGTTTTTAATACTTGCTACTACAATTTCTACCCCATTTTTACGAATGTAATGTACATATAATTCACTTTTTCAGATGCCATCTCAGAATAATATACCTCTCATTGCAAGCCAATCGCGCACTACAATTTCTAACCCCATTTTTTTTTATACAAATTGATGATGTGCGCCACAGCGACTGATTGCTGTGGTGGGTCACATAATTCCTACCAGCAACTTCTTTCCCATCAACAAATCAAATTACCTGACTATGAATTCTGCTGGTAGGAAATGGTCCACCAACTCAATACCCACCCATCTCGACACTGTCCGTTCCTCCCCTACAGCATTGATGCGCCATGCCTAGACGTCGAAGGACCATCACAGGGGCAATGACCCTTCACAACAAAGCCATCTACAAAGGAATACATGATCAGCAACACAAGAAACGAGGAAGAGCGGAAAGCAGGTTGGCAGCCGTGCAACATACATGACCCGCTATCGTCTGTCGCAGAATGCTGATAATGATACATCAGGACAAGTCCCCAGCAAATGTTAACCCAAATTCCAGCACAGGAACATGCTGCAGCACACAATAGGGCAGTTCCTTGCCCAACGATTCCACTGCAGGTCGATCCATTCTTCATTGGAACATTCACAACGAAATTTCATTCTGTAATGCACTTCTGTTCAAAAGGAAACCACAATTGTTCCACAAAGGCAAAGTAATTGCCACCATGGCACCATACCAACTGAACTCAAAACTTTTCACAACAGGTACACCAAAAGCTCAAACTTTAGAGCCAACATCCGCAGCTATAATAGTTCCATGGCATTCGCATCATTGGCGCCAACATTGTGTCCCACCAGCTGGCCCATATGCATTCAGACTTCATGGCAAGGTACACAGGTCTGGCTCACTTCACCCTCCTCAAGGCACCACACCATGCTATAGCAACTGTACATTTAAGAAGCAAGCCAAGCTCTAAGCCAGGATGCAACAACCTGCCAATCACAAGTCTTCCAGATGTCATGTCACTCTTTCAAAATGTCCTACAACCAACAACCCGTATGCAGCAGCCTACAAACAAATGCAGCAAGTCGAAGCTGACACGCCGCATAGCTGATCAGAATGGAACACCAACAACCTGTTGTAACAATGACATCTTGAGAGGTGGTGACCAGCGCAATATAATGATCCAAGGCAAGATGAGATAGCAGTTGTCTTTCATCACCAGATGGCACACCTCCACATAACAGAGATTATTGTTGTGCATCCTAAAGGTCAACCACCCAGCATATTTGTTACTGTCGTTGAACATTGACCCCATGGTTTACCCATCTTCTACCCATTTGGAAAATTAGGTTGGCAGCACAACATGCAACATGAAGAAGCACAGGTCAGACAAAAAGACACAACATTACTTGCCTGCAGTACTATGCCCATCGCCTGTCAGTTTGAGAATCGTTCTCCCCAATTTTATACAGTGGAAGGCCTTTCCAACAGTATTTTGACGCATGTATTCGTGTCGAAGCGGCAGATTGCAGTAATATACGAACAAAACAGAATGACCTACGTTTGAACTTTATCAAGACTCATGGACCACATAAACACTCAGACTGAAACGCGAAATCTCCAACCGGCAAATTGTTGTACTCCCATCTTCCTTCAGGTTCACCACGCGCTATGCACAAAACTACAGGATGCCATGCCATTGTTGCTAAATTCGGAAACCAGACTTATTCTCACTTTACATGCAATGCCAAGATGTGCAAAAAGCCCTCCTCCCTGCCAACAAGCACAAGATCGCCAGACATTGTTGCCAGAGTGTTTCAACAGCACCTACATTCATAACTCATGATGGACATAAGAAAAAACATGTACTCGGCAAACCGGTCGGCCCATATCTATGTGATAGAGTTCCAAAAACGTGGTCTCCCACATTGTCATCGACTCCATTTTGGCAGACAATAGCAAATTAGAGAGCCAGCTGACATCGACAGCATTATATCAGCAGAATACCTGATACAAACAACATCCCGAGTTGTTCAAGTCATCAAGACAACCATGGTTCATGGTCCATGTGGACTCCTCAAAAACACACACACATGATGATCTAGACACAAATGCACAAGGACTATCCTAAGGAGTTCCGGAAAACAACTGCACTGGCAACTGATGGCTACCCACTGTATAAGAGGTCAGATAACGGTCGCACAAATCACCATCGGCCGCACAAGTAAACAACCGATGGATTGTACCGTACAACACTTACTTATCCCAGAAATACCAAGCCCATACCAACATCGAGGCCTGCACTACAATCAAGATGTAAAATACTTATTGAAGTATGTTACAAAGCCACAACTGCGCCAACATCCAGGTCACAGAAACTAATCAGCTCATCACGACGAAGTTGCACCTTCATTGATGCCAGATACATCAGCGCACCAGAGGCTTATTGGAGAATGGCTGAATACAAAATGCACCACCAATCTCATGCCATCATCAGGCTCGCCCTCCATCTACCCAGCCAGCAACCAGTTTACTTCACCCCGGAAACCACATTGCTGCAGCAGAAGCCTCCACAAACAAGGACACAATGCTAACAGCATTCTTCAAACTCAACATACAGCAACCCACTGACCTCTGCTATCAATTGCCAAACCACTACGTCTTCACAAATCCACACAGAATGGCGACCAGACGAGGCGCTGAAACACTATAGGCCGCATGTATTCCATCAGCCCAAAGACATGGAACGATACTGTCTCCGTCTCTCCGCTCCACGTGCTGGCCCAACCTCATTTGAAGACCTGCGAACAGTTGACGCCAAGTCTCTGACACATTCAAAGAAGCATGTAACGTAGACGCCTCTGATTGACGACACGAATGGAATAAAGCTCTCTCTGAAGCAACTCTCCTCCAAATGCCGCAACAGCTGCGATCCCTTTTCACCACCATTTTGTATATATTGTACCCAACCAACCCCAGCAACTTTGGGAAATCACCAGAATGCCATGATTGAAGATTACACCCATCGCCAATATTCCACCGCATAGCGACACAATTAGCCCTTCAAGACATCAACAGTCTCTGCAAAAAATGTACAAGTTATCAGCATTAGGACTAACCAGATGTTAACCCACTCATATTGAACATCTCCCTCAGAAGACATCGATATTGCAGCAGAAACTGAAAAAGTCCAAACCCAGTTAATGCGCTCAACGAAGACCAACGCACCTTAGTTGACCAAGTGCTACAAGATCTGGATTCACTTTCTCGACACCATACACCATCCAGTCGATGTTACTCTTAGATGGTACACAGGAGTGGCAAAACAACAGTGTATAACACACTCATCACCTGTTGCCGGAGTAAATCCATCCAATTGCATCATCTGCATGGACAGGAATTGCCGCCACAACTTCTCTCTGGAGGAAGAACTGTCCACGATCTTTTCAAACTTCCTGTGCCAGTCCAAACACCAGCACTGCAACATTTCTCCAGTATCAAAGCATGCCCATTACTCCGATCAGTCTATCTCTTCATTGTTGATGAAGCTCCATGGTCCCAGCAATCGACAGAATGTTACAAGACATCACTGGCATAAATGCCCCATTCGGAGGAAAAGTATTCCTCATGGAGGAGACTTTCACCAAGTGTTACCTGTTGTCCCAAAACAATCACAAACTGTCATTATTGAAAACTGCCTCAAACGTTCCGCACTATGGAACATTTCAAGATTGTGAAGCTGACAAAAAATATGAGGATTCATGAAAATCAACACACTACGCACAATGGCTCCTACAATTAGGCAACGGCGAACTCCACAGTCAGCTGACCAATGCACCACCATCATCCATCGAAATCCACCCCAGTGCAACATCGTCACCGAACAAGACAACAAGTGGATGCGTGTTCACAAATGTAACCGATCCTAGACACTGTCCAACACTGTGATTCTGACACCACTCAATGAGACAACATTGACGCTGAATGACAAAGTCATAAAAAAAACTCCCAGGTCTGCAAAAACTACACCAGTGAGACAAGGCCATCTCACATGATGAAAATGAAGCCAACAACTACCCATGGAATTCCTTCACACTATCACCCCAACCGCATGCCACCGCATCACTCATTTTAAAACCAGGTGCAATAATCATGCTATTACGCAACCTAGACATCACAAAGGACTGTGCAATGGCACAAGACTATACATTAGACACCTCCATGAGCACGTACTAATGCTGAAATCCTCACAGGAACCACGCACACAAACAGTCCTCATCCGCGAGTTAACATTGCCCCTCAGACGCCAACCTTCAGTCACACTGCAGAGAATACAATTTCAGACAGACTCGCATACTCGATGACCATAAACAAATCCAGGGCCAAACATTTGACAAACTCGGAATATACCTCCCAGCCCCATGTTTCTCCCATGGCAACTATATGTTGCATTTTCACGTGCAAGAGGTTACTCCTATATATCTATCAAAGTGGACAATACTCCTCACAAGGACTATTCAGCAACAAGACACTCACGAAAATGTCATCTACAGGGAGGTCCTTTAGAAAACTAAGGACAGGTAACCATAGTGCATCACATCCCTAATGACACCCTCCCCAGCTTCCCATAACATCAACTATTATGCCTCATCCACTTTTTGCCATCTATTCAACTCGGTGCGGAGCACGGGTATATGCTAGTAAATTTGATTTTAATAATTCTGTTTTCACAGTTCCCCCTTTGTTCATACAGAACCTCGGGTTTGTTCTGTAAGAACAAAGCTACTGAAAATCTAAATTTGTCGTTTGGCTAGCGGCAGGCTCATTTCCGCTGCGTCACCGAGACTTGCGCTCTGTGGTGGGTTAACACCCTGGCTGGTGGATCCAACCCCGGGGGCCACCACCTCCCCATTCCCACAGAGCTGGGGCGCCCAGGCGATTTTGGAAGAAAAGAACCCTGTGCACACCGAACATATACATCCAATGGGCAATTGCCTTTTTCAATTATACTAATCAGATGTAATTTGGGCAAGCCGTTCAAATTCTTTTTCCCCTGAAGTTTTAAAGATATCTCTATTATTCCACATTTCTTTATTATAATCATCCATCTGTTTTTGGTTCTTTAGCAATAATTGTTGAATTCTTTCAAAAGGGTTTTGTCAATCCCAAAGGCACGAGTGTCTGTACTTTCATATTTTCCAAAAGATACCACCGTCACGGTGTCTCGACTCAATTTTATACTAGGTTCTTCATTTTCTGGGTTTTCTGGATCTTCAGGATCTTCAGAGATAGTTGGTCCAGGGAAACTTCATGTGCCACCATCGTTATTACCGTGGTAAATTTTCTCACACACACACACACCGATCATTATTTTATGCAAGCTATGATGACAACAACAGCACTGAATATCATAAGCCCAACGATCAATATGTGGAGTATCCATGTTCCCCATCCACCATACACTCCCATGAACCAAGATCCGAACCCTCCTTCCTTAAAATAGTCATGCTACTCTGCAGCTACCTTCCTTACGTGTTGTACCACGTCATGGATATGTACCTTTAATGATGCCTGGGGTTCCACGAGGTTATTCATTCGTATCCTTATATCTATCCTTGTCCCAGTAATTTGTCCCTTAATGGTTACTTTTTCTTCCCCCTGAGATAGTGAGGCAAAATTTGTCCTAGATCGGGGAGTGTGATCATCTTTTTCCCTTGTATACAGGAAGTTACGTTTCACCCAATACTTAGGATAGTATCAGTGCCAATTCATTTCTGATGAATAATAACGATACCCCTCCAAGGTGCCGACAATATCGATTCACACGACGAAGAGCAATGGGGCAGGTGAGGTGTCCTCGTACCCTCTGTGTCCTTTCTCTCTGCCCAGCTCCTTCTGTGTGTACCCTGGGACTTCTTCTATGTCCTTTCTATCGGCTCCTCTTCCCCAAGCTTTCTCTCCCCCACTTATAAGGCCAGTCACACTTTGACGTTTTAGCCAGCGATGGCAACGTATTAGAATGTATGTAAAACGCTGGCTTACGTTGAACTTTTGATGTTTTTTTTAAAGATTCGGACGTATTCATAACGACTTGGTCTTATGCATAACGTATTAGTAATGGACACAGAACGTTTCGTGTTGTTATAGATAACTTATACCAACGAATGCTGAACCTGTTGTCGGCGTTCACAACCTATGCCCAACGATAGTCTAACTCATGCATAGCACGCTGCACGCATCGCCGACGATGACGTGGCGTAGGTTATGGAAAGGCTGCCGCACAACGATTCAAATCATAACCGCCGCAGAAATGGAAGTGTCAACATCGCAGTCACACTTGGCGATCTTGCCAGCGTATGCCGACCTCTGAAAAATGCGTCTAAAACGCTGGCGCACGTCGAATACGGTATGGGTAAGTTTGGTATGCGTGATAAAACGCTAAAGTACGCTATCATACGTCCTATTAAGTGAGTACGTCTTGTAATTTTAAGCATGTTGAAAATTTTACGACGTACTTGCCGTATGACACACGTTCCGTATGTGATGGGAATAAGTTGTACGCACGATATGCGATCGTTGACATACATCGACACACGTTACTTGTAAGGTGCTCATAAGTCCAAACACGTCAAGGTAATGTTAGCGTCAGTGTTCCAGACTCCCGGTTTTTTTTTTCTTCGGTGTGACGGTGTTCAGTGTACAGTGCGGTTATGATTTAAATCGTTGAGCGGCAGTCTATTAATTATATTATATTACAACCGCACTAGAAATCGAAGTGTCAACATCACCATCATACGAAGGAAGGAAGAAAAAAAAAATAAAATAAAAATAAAACCAGGAGGTCTGGAACACTGACGCTAACCATTACCTTGACGTGTTTGGACTTATGAGCACCTTTCAAGTAACGTGTGTCGATGTGTGTCAACGATCGCGTAACGTTAGTACAACACGTAACTCATAGCTTAGAAATAAGTTTCGGGTACGCTAAACATTACCTCGACGTGTTTCGACTTATGAGTAACTTACAAGTAACGTGTGTCAACGATCGCGTGACGTGCCTACAACTTATGGCGAGCGTTATGTGGAACGTGTGAGTCATACGCTGGCATAAGTCGTAAAATTTCAAGCATGGAAAGCTTTTGAGGAAACCGAAAGTACAACGTTTAAAGCCAGCGTGCAACGACGTATGGCAGTGTTTTTCAGCGTGCTCTCAATGTTATCAAACTTACCCATAACGTATTCGACGTGTACCAGCGTTTTAGACAATTTTTACAAAAATCGGCATACGTTGGCTAAAACGTCAAGGTGTGACTGGCCTATACTTCTGGCAGGAGCCCTCCTCTGGGCCATCCTGCCAATGGGACAGCTCCAATAAAAATAAGTCTATTGTGTTTTGCGGAATGAAGGGTTTTATGGTGGCCGGAGTGCAAATCCTGCCACCAACCTCCTAATAAAAAAAGTAACCCAACTGCAGGAGGACGTCCGCAGACACAGTTGGGCACTAGATATGGAGAGATTCACTTACCTTGCAGTGATATTCATGTCTCTGCTGGCTGTGAGTCAGAGGTCAATAGACGTCTGGGTCGGGCCTGGGAGTCATGGATTCACTGGATCATGGGGTGTGGCGCTGTCGGTACCTGTGCGGAGGACGAAGTCCGAGTCTTCAGGTCTTTGGTACTTCCAGTCTTGCTCTATGGATGCGAGACTTGGACTCTGACAAGGATCTGAGACGGAGACTTAATTCCTTTGGTACCAGGTCTCTTCGGAGAATCCTTGGCTATCGCTGGTCGGATTTTGTGTCCAACGAGCGGTTGCTGAGAGAGACTCGGATGAGATTTGTTACCTGCATAGTCCGTGAGCGTCAGTTGCGGCTGTATGGACATGTGGCTCGTTTCCTGATGCTGATCCTGCTCACCAGATTCTCTCAGCGAGGGAGTCTCATGAGTGGAGGAGGCCAGTGGGCCGACCACGTGCCTCGTGGTTGCAGCAGGTTGACCATCATCTCAAGGAGATGGGGATGGCCTGGCATCTGCCTGGGGATGGCCAGACGGAGGCCCCTGGAATACCGGCGGAAAGTGAACGCAGCGACGCGCTGTTCTGGCACATGCTCCCATACCTGACCTGACCTCTTCTGGGCCCCACAGCACGCTATGCCACCATAGCTTGCACACACTGACCAGACAGATCGTGATCGGCATTTTTTGGAGCAGGTGACTATTTTCCGTGTGCCTTTTTGTGACCGGAAGGCCTCACCTGGCCCCGCCCACAAACAAAAGGTGTTTACGCATACAAAATTACCCTGACTATACCGTCTATAAATTGCATACGCTGCCTCCTCAGCATCACATGTAACAAGATGACTTGATCTGACAGGTCTCGAATAAATAGCAATAACCTACTCGAAACACACAGACCATGATTTACACTTCCCACAGTCGAGCTACGGACCACCCCTCCCCTTACACCGAACAATATATACAAAATCATATGGAGATCATAAAATGCACTTTCAGATTCACGCTCTAATTCCAGGAATTATCTTATATTTAATAGGAACAGAAGCAATCACTTTAATGTTTGACTTAATTATTCCTCCTACTTTCTTGATTGTCACATTTCAGTTGTTTTCTTGCCTTTTTTTTTTTTTGAGAATTTCTTGTGCGCAGGATATAACAGATGCCCCACCATCCCATCGGAGAACTCATTTGTCAGAGTTGGTGTCCCTGGAATTGTCTGTCCCTCTGCAGACACGTCTTGGTGAGACTTAGATAAATGGTGAAAATGAATCGGGATTAAAAGGAAGAATGGACGAGCTAAATACGTAAGGGAGACCAAGATAAGTTGAAGACATTTTTTCTATGTCAGGAACAGAGGCAAGAGTTAATGTAACCAGCAATGTTCGGGTCATTTGAAAAGATTACACCACCCTCCGAGAAATACGTCGTCTATGGTATGGATGACATTAATTAATTCTGCATAATTCCCATTATTTTTCAATGCCCTTTGCCCATCGATCCAAAAGCTTCGTTATCTTACAGAGAAACCTTCCTTTTTAATTGTCCTCTGTGCGTTGCTGATGGTTTGACCACATAAGGTAATGTGAAAAGTTGTTTTTGCGGTAATATTTTCCATTCGTTGTTTTGCCAGTCCAGAGATGGGATTGACATTTGCAGTAAAACTCCCTGTCCATTGACATTCCAATACGCTTGTGAAAACGAAAACTGAAACTCCCTTTTATGACGCATGAAAGATAACCTCCTCCCATTCAACTGTCCATTCATTTTCTTCTGTGACTCATAATGGCGATCACCACTCGGTTTTGTGACGTTCTAATGAAGCGCTCCGATCAGATGCCTTTTATTTCTGATGGAATTGTCAAACGTGCGGTTTTACTTGATGAGCTTGTTCAATTCCTGCTCCACACTTAAGATTTGTGGAAGCAACTTCACCATTTGCCTGATGTTGGCTTAATGGTTAGAATGGTCCAGTTGGTGGGCTTTGGATCCTAGAGTCCTGAGTTCAAATCCTGCTTTGACCATTGAATTAATACCAGGTGGGGTTGATTCAGCCTGTCATCCTTCCGAGGTCGGTGAAATGAGTACCAGCTTGCTGGGATGATCGAGCCTTTTGAGTATTCTGCATCGAGTCATGACCTGTCCAGGATTGTGCCCAATAGGCCAGGAGACTGCTTTGGCAGCAATGATGCTCTGGACAGAGTATGGTCCTGATAGATGGAACTTCACCATTGTAATCTCTTTCCAAAATTCCTGGTCTTGTTGTGAGCTTCAATATATTTTTTTACTGCAGGTTCTTAAACTGTTTCTTTTTGTTGTTGTTGTTGTTGTTGTTGTTGTTGTTGTTGCAGAATTTATATATGCAAGTATTCTAATACAATCTTGCTGTATGACAAATTGCGCTTCACATATCCGAGTCTCATACGAGCCTCGACGGTGTATACAAAAACAAACAAACAAAAGTCTTAGTCGGACAGCTAGGTCACAGCACTGTCTGTTGTTGGGTGGATTGCCCCAAATCATTCATCAAATTTCTATCAGTGATACTCATTACTTCCACCACCGAAGCTGGACGGAGGATTTTTCTTCCCCGTTTGTTTGTGTGTCGATTTGTGTGCAGGCTATTTCAAAAAGTTGTGGATGGATTCTAACGACATTTGGTGGACACGTTGGGTGTGCGACGTGGAAGAGTTGATTCGATTTTGGTGAAGATCCAAATTTGGATACGACAGTTTTTTTTTTTAATTCTATAAGTGATTCAACAGCATTGAGAGATTAGACCAAAAATGATACGTGGCATGATATTTCAAAAAGTAGTGGACCTGTTATGACAAAACTCGATAGGTGGATTGGTTAGGTGACGAGAACAAGCTGATTCAATTCTGGTTCATATCCAGATCCAGATCCGGCTTATTAGTGGGATACGAAACGTAAGCCGTTCAGCATGGTCGAGGGACTGCACGCACTCCACCGAGTGCCGTTGTAGTTCACAATGTGATGAATAGTCTGATCTGGGTGATCACAGTCACATGCTGGGCTGTCTTTGAAATTCCATTTGTGGAGGTGATGTGATGTCCTTGCATGGATAGTACGGATCCTGTTTAGTGAACGCAGACCACTGTTACCGGGAGAGGTCAAAACCTGGAGGCTCTTCTGTCGGTTCACTCACCAGTTCTTTGTTAACAATGTTGTTGTCTGTCCAGAGATTTCACCACTTGTCCTTTCTCTTTACAAGTACCAAAAACAACTGTCTCCAGAAGGGATGAAGGTTATCTTGCACATCAGTATTATTTTCCCAGGAAGGATAGAAAAGAATCCCTGGGTAGTTATCCATGAGTTGAAAACTATTGTATTTGAAACAACGAAATCAATAGTTGTTAGTGTTACTTCAATGCTCGTGTGAAAATGTTATTAGTTACACGTCACTGAACATGACAATGGAACAAATGAAATTTGGTGGACGAAATCCCACGTCCTCACGGTTTCTCGCTACAAGGACGATCAAACGAACACACCTATCTACTTCTGTGATTATCATTTCGAAGTTCATTCCCTCAAACTCTTGGGCCACATCAGCCATTGCCTCGTCTGCAGGGTGGACCGTTTCTCCAAGCTGGCCGCTAAAGACTGGAACAGACTGAGCATTCTGGGCCAGACAAAGTCCTTGATTGGTTTAGCAAGACCATTCATGGCCGATAAGACACTTGTTTGAAATGCACTGCAGTATTGCTGCAGAAATGGTGATTTTTATGGATATAGTTAATTACACGACGTTCACAGCCAATAATAATTTTATTAGTAAGCAAATGTTCTTGGGGATAGAAATTTTTTTCTCATGGTTTTCTTGTTTCAAGAAAACTTTTCCTATCTCAAGAAATTACTTTTGGCATTGTTGTGTATTGCTTTCATTCCAATAATTCCATTTATAATGTAAATACTACATTATTTGGCCTTGCACGGTAAGTGTTAGATATCAGGAAGGTGGTATTTTATTCCCTCCACCACCGAAGGTGAAGGAGGTTATGTTTTCACCCCTCTCTATCTGTTTGTTTGTCTGTTAGTCTCAAAAAGTTGTGGATGGATTCGGATGAAACTTGGTGGACGCGTTGGGTGTGTCGCAAGGACGACGAATTGGTTCAATTTGGGTGAAGATCCGAATCCGGATCTGGATACGAGAATTATTTAACTTTTAAAGTGATTCTTCACCATTGATTGATAGGGCCAAAAACGATACAGTTCTGTATAGCATGATATTTCAAAAATGTATTGGGCCCGATATGTTCTTGTGGATCAGGCATTACGTGGCGGAGGTATGCGCTCCACCGAGTGCCCTTCTAGTTTTGATATTAGTTCATTCCGGACACTCGTGCGAACTGCCAGCCTCGGGTGGGCTGAAAAATATAAATCTGAGTTTTCAATCTCAAAGGCCAGTCCAAACTCAACGTTTTGAGGCTAACTTTTATGAGAAACTGGTTCAAATGAGAATTGTGGATATTTTATGCGGAGAGCCAATTTCAGGAAATACACCGGCAACAGTTGGAATTTGAGAGCCAAAGAGAGTTGGAGAAATTCAGAGCGAGTGGCGAGCAATTGAGAGATTTGGGGAGCACAATTGGGAGAGCAGGATTCTGAGAGATTCAGAGAGTGGAAGGGATTCAGATGAATAGTGGAACGGTCGCTGCAGTACCATCAAGACCCAACCATTGAGAGGAAATTAGTACTGCACATCCAGCTTTCTGGAGTCGGTTCATCTGAAAGCTGTGGCTCGAAGTGCTTGCTATTGTTCGGCAGCATTTCCATCTCTCTTCTTCAGCTTGTGGTTTGACTGTACCATTTTCCATTCTGCCAATGTTCTCGAGGCTCCCTCTCCTGAATCCACCATCAAGCTGCCTACCATTGGCATCCTCGGTGCTCCTTCGTTGTTTCTACAAGACTCTGTTGTCACTGTGGTTTTCCATGGGCCTTCACCACCTTCAGGGCTATTATGTCTGAGCCCATTGCACCACTCTGCATGCTGCCGATGCCACCAGCGTGCTTCCACTGAGCAACGGTGTATCGTTCACCACCGCAGTCCTGCTGGCATTGCCATCTAACGTGTTCCTCCTTCCACGACTCATTGTTGCACCTTCATCTCATGTTATCATCAATTTTTATTCACTGACATATTTTCTATTCAAGCTAACCTCTTACCACACCGTGCCTTTTGTTAAATTATATATTTGTACGTCCGTTACTTGTCCTTGTTCCTTTCTGCCCTTCTGTGTCTATTAAAACCCCCTCATCCTCTGTCATCATACTGCTCCACAGGCCTTCACTTTGTGTTAATTGTCTAAATGACAACATACTTGAGAATTTTGAATGACTGATAATCTTGATAAAATACTTGGAGCTCGGAGTAATGGAATAATAGTGGATCAGTGTCATGTCATTCAGAATGACTCTTGCAATTCAACAAATCACTTCATTCGTTTGACTTTGAGCCACCAAACAAAAGGTATGGTTGATTCAAGTCAGGTCAGGGATGGGAGCACATTCCGGAGCAGTGCGTCGCTGTGTCCACTTTCCGCCAGTACTCTAGGAGCATCCATCTGGCCATCCCCCAGGCAGATGCCTGGTCCATCCCCATCTCCTTGAGATGTTTAGAAATCTGCTGCAACCACAAGGCATGTGGTTGACCAATTGGCATCCTCCACTCATGAGGCTCCCTCGCTGAGAGAATCTGGTGAGCCGGATCAGCATCAGGAAAACGAGCCATGTGTCCAGACAACTGCAGCTGATGCAAACGGACGATGCAGGTAACAAATCTCATTTGAGTTCTCTCTCAGCAACCGCTCTTGACAGAGTCCAACACGCGATAGCCAAGTTCTCCGAAGAGACCTGGTACCAAAGGAATTAAGTCTCCTTCTCAGATCCCTGGTCAGAGTCAAGTCTCACATCCGTAGAGCAAGACCTGAAGCACCAGACCTGAAGACTCAGACTTTCGTCTCCTGCAGAGGTACCGACGACAGCACCACACCCCATGAACCAGTGAATCCATGATCCCCAGGCCGACCCAGAGTCTGTTGACCTCTGCTCACAGCCAGCAGGAAAGAATTCCTGCCAAGGTAGTCGAATCTCTCGACCTCAACATCCTCACCACAAACAGGTACAGACAAACAGCAGCATCCAAGATGTCATTGAAAGCCTGGATCTTCGTTTGACCGAGGAAACCCGTATCTCAGTGGCTCACTCCTCATTCAGCAATTCAAGGCCCTCAAAAGGATATCCAGACCTCCATAAAGAAATTGCATCATTTGTGAAATCAACGTCAGAGATCTTGACATTCCAATGATGCATCGCAGCTTGATCTCTCTGACATCCTCCCAGAATCCAGTCATACAAGCGCTGAAAGTGTAGGGGCAGTACACACCCTGACAAACTCCAGTGAAAACTGGAAATAAGTTGAGAGATAACTACACTCCAGAACTCATTGAGCGAGTAGAGTTCAGACATCAGATTGATCAGTTTTGGTGGCACCCCACGAAGCCAAGAATCCTCCAGAGGGCATCCGATCATGACTCAACCACTTTACAGAGATCAACAAGGCTGCAAGAAGCCCCTGCCGAAACTCTAGCTGCTTTGGTGAGGACCTGAAGAGCAAGGATACGGTCAATTGACCTCTTTGGTGTAAACCTGACTGCTCTGGAGCTGGGCTGAAGCAGATGGGGCGAACCCGATCAAGAATTATCCGAGTAAAGACTTGCCCGGCACTGAGAGCAGCGTACCACTGGTAGTTTTGCAGGCCAGGCCTCACCCTTCCCTTTCCAGAGAGGGTAACAAGCCCCTCTTCCAGTCAGTTGGGATGATAACTGTGTTCCAGGCAAGGCACAGAAGCATACAACGACATGAGTACAGCATTTCCACCAACCTTGAGAAGTTCAGCAGGATGCCAGATCCCAGGACTTTACCCCATTTCAAACGGTTCGCCGCAGCTGTTTTTCCACAAATGAAAGTGGATCACAATTGATTGGAGGTTCACAATCGGAATAGTAACACCTGACATCCAACTCAGCAGCTTGTGGGTCAGCCTGGTACAGCCACTCAAATTAACCGGCCCAGCGCTTCACTCGGACTCCTGTCAAGAGCCCCACCACCCTCAGCTCTAATTGCAGTACATCAAGGGACGGGCTTGGAGAACACAATGCGCGAATTCCCCTTTAAGCAGGATGAGAATCCTTAACCACAGGTGATGCCCTAACCCTCACAGATTCCTCGCACATAGGCCTCCTTGTCCACCCTTAGGACGTACATTTTTAGCCTCAGCCCTGAACATCTCACCTCTGTCATTAAACCTGGCCCGCGACTCTGGTCAATGTATCCAGTGTCCCTTGAGAAAAAATTTTCTTCCCCTCCGGTGAGTTCCAGACATCACCGGCAACATCAAGCATGGTGGTTTAGGGCACTCCACAACTCTTCAGATACCCCAAAACACCAGGCCCCAAATCCCCATTAGCCTGTTCGCAACTCCTCAGCTACCCTCTCAACCTTGCCTCCAATGTCCAGCCAAGGCTGGATGGTCCATCTCCCAGATTTTTTCTGCAACTTCAGAGTTGCTTCAAGATGCCTCTGGTCGGTATTGAGGAACTGAGCACTCTGCAGTTCTGGATCATCCTCACTGACCATTAACGAGCACATGGTCTATCTCCTTTGCCATACCACCAGTGTTGGAATACCAAGTCCAGCGATGAGCCTGTGGGTTGCTAAAACCATGAACCAGCACCATAAGCCCATGACTCTTGCAAAGTCAAGGAATTATGCTATTCTGGTTCACATTCCCAGACACTGCTGACCAACATTGTCACATAATCAACCCCATCAGTTCAGTTGATGTATTGAAAGCCCCAAGACTAGAGAGTATCCTGCCTGGCACTGATCAACCAAGACTCGACCGTGGTATAGAATGCTCCTTCACAGTGAGATCACTCGCCTCAGTCAGAGCATTTGAGAGACCAGGGAAATGACACCCAAGGATTGACGAATCCTTCGTCTCATAATACGCTTGTTGACCGGTGTTACTTCAATTATCATTTGACTCACCTTATTGGACACAGCTACAGCAACCCCTTGGCATGTAACCATCAAAGTGACAAGACCAATAGTAGTGTAACCACCTCCATTCTCTCACCACTCTCTGATCTCCGAACCTCAGAGAGTGCTGCAATACCGATGTGCAAACGCTTGAGCTCAGATGATAACGAAGACAGGTGATCATCCTCTCTTCGGGATGGGACATTCTAGGCACCCACCCGAAGGACAGCCTGAGGTTAACCAAGGAACCGTCGTCTGGCGGAAGACACCTCAGGACTACCCTGACACAAACTACCGCAATCTGACCGGGAAGGTTACCCATGGTTTTTTCTCCTCTCATCAAAGAGTGGGGGCTCGAAGGCTTGCCCAATCCGTCATCCGGTGTCCCTACCCGGAGTGAGTTTTCAGATTGTTTTTGCGTTTTTCTTGTGTTTTGCGGAGTGAAGCATTTTACGGTGGCCGGAGTGCAAATTCTGTCACCAACCTCGTTAAAAAAAGATATATTAACCCAACTGCAGGATGATGTCCGCAGACACCGTTGGGCACTAGATATGGATGGCCGTTGGCTCACAAGGAGTTCCTCCGCCCTTTGACAGGTTTTTTTTTTAATTCTGTTGGGTGTCCATATCCAAACACCCTCCTCATCAGGAATCCTGGTGGGGGAGATGGTTTAGTCACTGACAACCCGACCATGAAACAGGCTAGTACAGGTTTACATGGTACCTGTAGCAATTCACAGATCTAATCTGGCCTGACCTGATAATCTAGTTTTGCATATGAGAGAGGATGACTGCAAAGGAAAAACTATTCTGTCTTTTATAACATCTCACATGCATGTTGGCAAGACTTGTTGATGTTACGTATTTATTCGTTGATTGATAAGAAGAAAAAAATATCCATTTTAAGTAGAGAAGCTTGGTATATATATATTTATTTATTTATTTACAGTTAAAGTAACCTTTCTGAATTGTGTTCTTTGCAGATGAGCTCATTCAAATGAAACTTGGGAAGAAGATCCCCAAAGAAGAGAAAGAGACAGCAGAGCAGAAAGAAAGGAAAAACGAAGGCAGTGAGTTGGAGGATGGAACAGGAGAGGAAATTGAGGTCGAGGGAGAGAGTGAGCATGAATGGGGAAATGGAGAATGGCAAGAGCAAGGTGTGGGACATGGTGGTGATGAAGTGGGAGTGAGAGCACATGGGGGATATGGAATGAGAATGGGACAGGATGACATGTGGGATAAATCAAGTGGACCTGCTTTCCAACCACTCAAACTGGAAGCTGCAGATGAACAAGGTTAGTTTTATCAGCTCTACTATTTGAATACAACTTATAAGGTTCATGGAGGTGTTTTTACACGTGAAGTACGTAACAAACAGGAACAGTTGGACACAGAACACAACACCAACCAAGCTATATACACCTATAGATATACAATAGAATCCTTCTAGAACAATAGTTGTTGTATGATCTGCTGCACCTATAGTTATTATGAGAGAAGAATAACCAAATAAAATGTGGTTAAATAGTGGTTATTTTGTACCACTGCGTGATGCATAAAACTGTCAATGCTTGTGAGTGTCGGGCCTCTTTGGTACGACTCAGCGAAAAGCGGAACGAGGCACAGGGCACACAGCAGAGACAGGATTTGCACACTGACTCGTTGAGGCCCGGGCCCGACACTCATAGGGACACAAATTTGACAACACCACACAACAGGATTTTCAACAATTTCAACCATTTGATTAAACATGGAAAATTGGATGAAAACACAAACAGCAACACAGGGCCGAAAATATATCAGGACACAACGGATCTGGTCCGGAAAACTTATCTTAGATTAACTGGAAGGAAGAACTGCACAACGCAACATCCGACACCCTCAGGCCCAGAACCGCAACGACTTCTTTATTACACCTTTCATTATGACCTAAGGTTCTGTGTTGGTTGGTTCCTAAGTCTTGAAGAATTTGCAGACCAAAGCCGCAAACTCGCCCTACCGGTCACATGATGCGGTAACTACCATCCGGCGTTGCATCCCTGGCGTGTACAAATATTCGAGTGTCAGCTTCTTCATGACAACATGGAGACACAGCATCCAGTTCAATTGCATGAAGGTACAATAGGTGCAGCAACCTTGCAACAATAGCAAAACTAATATTACATTGTGCCCATTATATTCACCTGTTGTTCAAACACATGGTGTTAACAGGGTGCCTTGAGAGGGGTTCGTGGCATTGTAAAAGGGTGCTTACGATATTATAAAAGGGTGTTCACAAAATTACATTAACAGTCTGTTCACAACAAGTTCTTCAGGGGATTACTGCAAGAACAAGTTGTTCATAACATGACTTTAACTTTGTTCAGTAAACAGTGATCACATGATGTATTGGGGTGATAAAGCTGCTGTATTAATGAGCTTTGTTGAATATTAACAAGCAGGAACAGTTGATTGCTTCGCCTTCGTCCACAATTCCACGTAGAGAAAGCATAACTCCGTAAATGACGCGGCAAATGATGTCCTCTTGATATATTGCGGTTATGGATTCAATTTAATCCCAATTATAGTTCAGCGATAATTAAATATCTTAATCACACAGACAGAGAGAGAGAGAGAGAGAGAGAGAGAGAGAGAGAGAGACATAACCTCATTATCAACAGTATCATGAAATTTTCAGCAGGTGACAACCAAATGGATGATTCTCAACAGTCAGGGTTGTCTTGTTAAGAGTGATTTGGTCAAATGTATGACATCTCACTCCAAATCTTTCTTCCAATCTCTCCTCATCCCCCACCATCATAAGTATGACTCAAATTATAAGCAAAGGAAAAACGATTCTGTATTTTATAACATCTCACACGCATGTTGACAAGACTTGTTGATGTTCTGTATTTAGTCGTCTTTTTCTTTCCTTCCTTATAGATCCTCATCCATTGCCAACTCCTGTGGGTGTCACTATAGAGATAATGAATCATATCGTTGATTCCAGCAAGAGAGGTATAAACCAGAAATTAACGAACCACGGGGCAGAATCCAACCAGAAAGAGAGCAGCATCTACAGCCCATCATATCAGAAGCTGGTACCATTGCAACCATCTTTCTCACACATCCTGCATAATCACACCATGAGAACATGAAGACACTGTACACACACACAAATCTTGTTAAGATAAATACATACGAGTTCCCTTACAAGGAGCTTCAACGCAGGAGGCCATTAGGCCCATCAAGCCTGTGCAATGGTTGCCAACCTATGGCTGTTCATCCATGCTCTATCTTTTTTAAACGCTGAGCGTGAAGCAAGGAAGCAACACGTACCATTTTAATAGTCTTTGGTACGACTCGGTGAACCGGCCACTCAGCAAACGATTTGAATGTCCCCCAATCAGAGCGGATGATCTAACCATTTACATCACCAAGTCTGGTTAACCCGAGATAGGTGTCTTTCATTACACCAGGTGTACCCCTGGCTTTCCCCATTCTCTACGATGGGTATACCCAGGGGTACACCTATCGAGGGTTAAAGGCACGTGCAATTGAAACATTTTCCTTTCTAGTTACAAAAGCGAAGATATGGATGCTATGATGTAAAATTACCGAAAGACACGACCGTTAAATCTCTATCTTTGCGTTCTGTGCGCAAGTCATAAAATCAATGGGCTGCACAGGCCATTTGATAGATTGTTGAGAGCAACGCACGATGCAGATGAGCCTCTGAAAAGAAATGTAATCCACATTTGGGATTTAATGAACGTGTTGCTTGTCAAAATGGCAAAACTTATGGAAGAGTGAAAAAAAAAAGAACGAAATGTTGGTGTACACATTGACAATAAGGTGATGAGGATAGGAACAGGTAGACGGCTCGAGAACATATTACAAAAATAATTGTGAAAAAGTGAGATGGATATAGATCGTCGAATAATATGGAACTGCCACCTTAAGCAAAGGGAGAGAAGAGTGGTTTTTAACAAAGGAGCAGTGAGTAGGAAGCGTAGTCTTGGGGAGGCCAATTTATACAATGCATGAGGTTTGGTGATATCTCCGGCAAAATAACAATAAGCTGCTTGGATTTCTGTCATGAAAAATCAGCAATTTCCAAGCCTTAGCCTCCTGTCCAAAGATATAAATGATTCCCACTTGGAAGAAGCATGCACTCCTCCATGCATATGCATGGGCAGATAGTGCCACATGGTGGTGTCTTCTACAGGATTTGTCGTTGAGCAGCGTTGTAGGTGCGAGAACATGTATTTCCAACCGACATGGGCCAGCTCTCCCGGGGAGCTGCAGTGAATTGCAGGGCCTGCTCCTGCACACAGCAGGAGGACTGTAGGCATCTTTTAATTGTAATTGTCCTGCCTGCCCTTTCAGATAGGCTTGTTGTGAACACCCATGGGATGGTGTGGTGCAGGCACATCCTATTAGTTGGAATCCATGTGGCAATAGGCAGATTGCTTAGAAGATGGTTCCCGGTTTCACCATGGTGAAGGAATTTATATTTGATGAAATTATTTGCAGGGATTTAGACAAACTGGATACAGAGTTGTGAGGAAGGAAATGTGAGCCCCCATTCTCATTTGATATTGATAATTACTGCATTAGTATATATATTAGGGTGCTTCATAATAGGGGGTAAAAAATAAAAGTATGAATATTCATGCGTTCCCCTAGGGTGTGCCTTTGTTCCATTTGACAGTAGAAACATACATACAAAATATGAAGCAGATTGGAGGATGTTTAGGGTTCCTCAAGTTGGCACAATATTGTTGAAATTTGCAAACTGTAACTGACAACTTGCCGTCGAATGTGCACAACGCAGTACACTTCACAATTAATATGGCTGTTTGATATTTTCATTGGAATTTACATACCTTCCTTTTTCAGATTGTGTCATGACAACTGAAGCACACAAGGAGTTCTTTGTCAGTATGGTTGGTTGGCAAACCTACAGCAGATATTCACTGTGCTGGCTTGCCAACTAACGGAGCAGTTCTGTGCAATTTCTTATACCACCACACGGAGCATGGAAGTACTATTAAGGAAATGCAAAGCGGACCATTGAGACTGTTTCGGCACTTTGGGAAAAGGCCCGGATTCCCATCCAGCACTGGACAAATGTCAGGAAAGGGTGATGAAGCTTTACATCTATATCAAGAGCTGAAAAAGAATCGTCAAAAACCACAGCAGTCATATAGGATGAAAGAAGAGTTTTTCCAAGGAGACCTAGATGAGCTTTTCGACATTGCAGTGCAAAATGCCCTCTCCTATATGGACATAATTGTGCCAACTTGAGGAATCCCTAAATATCATGGATTTTTGTTCATTTTTGACCTATAAGTTTTATGGGGTATTGGAACAAAGGCAAAATCAGGGAGCAGAAAAAATCAAACTTTCATTTTTTTGGAACACCCTAATGTGTTGTGTGTGTGGTGTGTGTGTGTTTTGTACATATATATTGTTGTGAATTCGCGCCGCCGGCGTGCGAACGACGCGTGTAACCAATAGCGGCCGCTTCGCCCACCGAACGTGCAATTCAGTCGTGACCCTCCTGGGACTACCGCCAGAAACCAGTCAGGGGTGGGGTTTAACCCACCACCACCCAGTCCGCAGTCCACCCGCGCGAGATAGGGTAAATCGCCGAAAGTCGAATACTATGGTACTCGCACGGGTAATCTGCCGAGGGATGGGACCATGCCACAGCCGACTCGGAACACGAACCGCTTAAGCGGTTCGTTCCGTATTACAGGGATAACCGAGCGGAGTTATCGTCGGCCTTGACGTTCCGATTAATTACCGGGATGTTGAAACCCACTAGGAATCCCTTACGTGATGCAGGATGGAGAGTCAATTAAAAGAAGGAGACGAAGCAAAGCGGGAACAATCGGACAAGCACATATATTACAATAAAACAAAGGAACAAAAGCAATACACGTATACGTTTATGCAAAGAAAAACACAAGCAAAGAACCAACGCAGATCTACAACCGAATATGACTTACACGGCAACACTTAACCGTTCTACTTTCCCAGACGGCGCCAACACAACCAGCACACAACACGTTTACACAAAACCCAAAAGAAATGGAAGTCGCGATAGAACTTATCCGATGAATGCTTGGTGTTGCTCGAGTTCTGGGACCGACCCGTGTACTAAACTTCCGGAGTATCCTCCGGTGCGTGGTTCCACTTTGTGCTTCGTGCGGCGCAGGCATAGCTCTGCACGTGTCGTACTTCCGCGCTCCTGCACTCGGTAGTAGATGATGTTGGTTCTACGGCGGTGTTGGGTGGTGTAGTGTATTGGTGTGTTATGTAGTGTTGTGAGGTGTGTGTGGGCAGACTTAAGACAGGTCGAGAGTGAAATGACTTGATAGTATGTGGTGGTATTTGTTGGGTGATGATGTGGGCTATCTTTCCGATGCTCCGTGTATGTCTGTGGGTGGTTCTAACCAGCCAGTCCTCGTCCATGTGTTGGAGGTCGTTATGGGATACGTGCTTGGGTGTCTGTGAGACTGGGCGAATCAGAACCTTGATTTCGGATGATTGGTCCGACCAATGAATATTCGAGTGTCGACCTGACAGACTTCTTCTTGGTGCTCAGAGATCAAACGCCTTGTCGAGGGTGAGCAAGGGAATCTAGGACAAGGGAACGACGCGTTCGTCGGGGTAGCAGTGGTGACGTTTTTAGCCTAGTGCTAATATTTGGTGACTGTCATGATCTATTGTGTCGACTCTTGTTCGGCTAGCTGTACACTCCCGCACGGCACTCGTTCCACTGGCAATGGTTGTCGCGAGTCTGTCTCGGCTATTAGTCAGGTGGGGCTAGTAGTTCAGATTTATTGCGCGAGTGGCGTCGATTTAGAGGAACTTGACTGTGAACGGTGCGAAAAGCTGTTCGAGAGTCTTTAGCAGGACGGGCAGAGATGAGGGTGGCTGCGTTTAACGGTTGTGATACGGAGGAAGAAAGTGGATGGCGTCGATTGGCGCCGGGAGGCTGACTACAGGCGACGTCGATGTGGCTCATTAGAGCTGGGCAGGGGATTTTGTACGCTTGAACGAACCAAGAGCCTCGAGCCTCCAACTCTTCCACACCACAGCCCCTTTTGTAGGGGCCGGCTCCGCCCTTTGCCCCGCCCCATTTCTGTCTCCACTCCCTTCTGGAAGCTTCCCAAAAAGGGGCGTGCCCTCGCGTTCCCCCTCCCAGCGCCGTGCGGGGGACGGTGAAAGGTCAGTTTTGGCTCGGGGCCAGAGAATCATTCCAAAATCAGGCCCCCACCTTTTTTCACCTTGACCCCTGGCTCAAATCGCACCTCCCCCATGCCAAAGCGCGGCGTTTGGGCGGGAGATCTTGGCGGAGATATTTAAGCGGGAGTTGCTGTTGCCACTCCGTCCTTTTCATTCCTCAGTCCGTCCCGCGGAGATCGTGGACCGCGGACAGGTGCTCGTTGAATGGCGAGTGGCGAAGACGTGGTAGCGTAGTTGTGGAAGTGGCGTCGTGTTGTGAATGGCGTGATTGTTGGCGTCGTGTAGTGAAGTGTGGTGATCGTTGAGATGTTGGTTGTGGCGATGTTCGTTGTTGTTTTTGCACCAAAGTAACGACAGCAAAAGAAAAACGGCTAACTGAAGAATCGCAGCCCGAATGGATCACATATATCCCTCTACACAACGGGTTTGGGCTAACTACACATGGACTTACCGATATATCTCACCTGAGGACCCTTTAGTGTGTAATGCGAATTTCCACAACCGTCAACAAATATATATATATTATATATATATATAATATATTATATGACCTGGTGTTGGCGCAGTGGTTAGGGCAGCGGCTTGGGATCCAAAAGGTCCTGAGTTCAAGCCCCGTTGGGCACTGAATTAATACACCAGGGGTTTGACTCAGCTGTCATCCTTCCGAGGTCGGCGAAATGAGTACCAGTATACTGGGCCGGTGTATACCCCGGTTAAAATAGGTGTACCATATCCCTGTGTTGTAAGAGACAACCAGGGTTGCGTCAGGAAGGGCATCCAGCGTAAAAACATGTGCCAAATCACTATGGCGGATGATTCGCTGTGGCGACCCTAACGGGAGCAGCCGAAGAAGAAGAAGAAGATATAGTATATATATGTCCAGACACTATATATATATATTACCTATATATATATGTACAGACACCACACACACACACACACACACACACATATATATATATATATATATATATATATAATATATATATTATATATATATATATATTATAATCATACTATTTCATCAAATTCATCAAATATAAATTCCTTCACCATAGTGAAACTGGAACCATCTTCTATGCAGTCTGTGTATATATATTATATATATATATATATATATATATATATATATATATATATATAATATATATATATATAATATTATATAGTTATATATAGTATATATATATATATAGTGGAGCTGGGTGATTGGCGCAGTGGTTAGGGCAGCGGCTTGGGATCCAAGAGTCCTTGAGTTCAAGCCCCGTTCGGCCACTGAATTAATACACCAGGGGGTTGACTCAGCCTGTCATCCTTCCGAGGTCGGCGAAATGAGTACCAGTATACTGGGGGTCGTCCGTGTGTATCTCCGGTTAAAATAGTGTATCATATCCTTGTGGGCGGACCAGGGTTGCGTCAGGAAGGGCATCCCGGCGTAAAACATGTGCCAAATTCACTATGGCGGATCATACGGATGATCCGCTGTGGCGACCCTAGCGGGAGCAAGCGCGAAAGAAGAAGAAGAAGAAGAATATATATATATATAGTGGCTATATATGAAATCGAGATTATATATATATTTATTTATTTATTATTGTTATTATTTTTCTCTCGGTTCAGCCGTTTTAGTCGATGGATCTGTTAAGAAAAAATAGTATCTCATAGTTTATTGCATAGTCATTGTATACCACTAGGGGCTGGGCAATATCAATGAAGACTAGAATGAGCATGAAACCTCCGCCAGGCTAAACAGTTTAAGTTTTGTATCCCACTGATGGGTTGGACATGGATCCGTATCTTCACCAAAATCAAATCAATTCGTCCTTGTCACACACCCAGCCTGTCCAAGTTTTGTCAGAATCCATCCACAACCTTTTGAGATATTGTGCTCTTTATCATTTTAGGCCTCATCTCTCAATGGTGAAAAATCGCTTAAATTAAATAATTCTCGTATCCAGATCCGGATCCGGATCCGAATCTTCACCAAAATCGAACCAATTCTTCCTTCGCACACACCCAACCTGTCCATCAAGTTTCATCCAAATCTGTTCACAACTTTTTGAGATGTGCTGCATATCGTTTTAGGCCCTATCTGATCTCAATGGTGAAAAATAGCTTTAATTAAAAAAAATTCTCGTATCCAGGTCTGGATCATCACCAGAATCAAATCAATTCATCCTCATCACACAACCCAACCTGTCCACAAAGTTTCATCCGAATCCATCCAAAAATTTTGAAATATCACACTATAACAAACAGACAGAGAAACAGGGGTGAAAACATAACCTCCGTCCACCGAAGGTGGCGAAGGCAAATATGGTTATGTGGGGTACTCCATGGTGGCATCTGGATGTGGATGTGTGTTTGGTGATATGATTAGCCGAAGATAAGTCATAAATGATTATTAGGCAATGGGGTACAAATGCATGTCGCAGTAAAATGTAGGTTGTGGATTTGCCATACAGTCCAAGTGTTATGGTAGCTCAAATGGAGTGTTGCTACCTTTGAGCTGTCTAATCTGGATTTTATTTCTGGCCACACTATAAACTGCCGTCTTGGTGCTTTGCAGGCAATTACATCAATGTGTGCTATCTTTTGACAGGGATTGGAGAGTCAACTTGTCAATGTTAAGTACATTACTCCCAAATTACATTTTAACAAGTGTAATGTTGTTTTTCAGTGCTTTGGCCAAATTGTAATTTTCTGCTGTAATATGCTGTGCACTGCATAAGCAACATAGCCACACTTAAATAATGATGCAACCAACAGACCAAATTTGTCACTGAATCTCACCCCTGCAGCATCCTGCCGGTATGCATTAATTCCAGACAGTCTTTCTACAGAGTAATGGGACATAAATAGTTTGAATGTTCCAAATCATTGGGCAGTTTATTATCTTTTTCTGAACAACCTTTTGTGGCAGTGTTGCAGAACTATTAGGCAAAGTAATGAGTCACCCACAAAGGGATACTACTTCTTCGTCCGTACGCAGCGCATGGCTGGATATCATCTTATGCCCTCTTGCTGTGCTGTGGGTATGCCCTCTTGATTATTCTCTCTACCACATCTACCCCAATACTCCACGTCGAGCCTGAATATAAGGCTGGACATGGTTGCGTACATGGTTGCGGGTATCAACGTATGCATAGCATGGCTGTGTGTATGCCTATCCTGGAACAGCCTATGTGGCCCGATTAATTTGAAGAAAGAATGCTCCATGCAGATAACCAACACTTTGATCTTTAAATCACATTTACTTTATTTTAAAACACTCAAAGTGCGATGGCAAAAACCATGCTTTTTCCACATACAACAACGTTCCACCAGACAGGGAAGAGCAAAACCCCTGCGCCCCTCCCAGCAGAGATGACGCAAACACATGGGTGGAGCATAAATATACATTTTACATTCAAACTTGGTTCCATCACAATGCCTTCCTGATTATCATCCTTTGCTGGGAGTGCATACCTCTGCCAGCAGCAAAGGGATACGAATTGTTTCCCATGGTGGATTGCTAACTTCCGTATAGAAGGCAAATCTAACTTGCAGAGACTCTGACTACTTATTTCATGGCCCGAAGTATTCCTTTCATCTTTTGTGGGGTCGGCCAGGGAAAGGTTTTTGGCTCAAGTTTTTCATGAACCGGCTGGCCAGGCCTGATGCTCGATTGAAAGTGGCATGAATTTAGAATTTCTCCAGGATGCCGGTGATAGCTTACCTACTCTTCCACAAAAAAACACCGTGAGATCTTTAACATCCACCAACGAATACGAGCAAATAGAAAATCTAGATTTACGTCCATCAGTTTGTTGTGCAATGCACCAATCTGGAACGTTGTCATCAGGTCACTAACGGAACCCAGTCAAGACAGCTCAAAGGCAATTAGTGCTACCTCTGCACCATCCCTTTGGACCAGAACTTGCAGACAGACCTGCAAAGAAAGAAAAGTATAAATGTCATACGTGAAGGCGTTCAGAAGCAAGGATGAAACATGAGGTCCAGTTGCAGGTGAGATGTCCAGTTTGGTGCAGGAGATCCTCAATTCCTTCAAGCCCAATTATATTCGAGGGAGAAAGCTGCAAGAAGAGACTACGGAGACATCGGTTGGAAACTTGAGCTTTTGAAGAAATGATTATTGTTGAGGCCTGCGGGTTGTCTGATGAACTACATCCATCGTGGACATTCAGGTCTTTGTATCATGATTTTGACAGTGCAGAAGAGAAGACTCAGTATTGGATTACTCACTGATTAATGAGATGTCTGCAACACAATGTATATTCTTTTTTTCTTGTTTTTTTTTCGAAACAGATCAATTGGCCTGGTGCCATTCTCAATCTAATGCATAAAAGGAGTTCGGTCTCGGTGTGCCTGCATGCGTCCGTCCATCAACAATTGTCCGATAGGGGGATACCACTGATCCCCTATAGGACAATTGTCAAGCAATAACAGTACCAACCTACACTATCGGCAGCGCAATACACACGCATACACGCAAATATGTACACGCAGCACATAACGTGCTGCACATACACGCATGAGGAGAGATTGTTTCCTGGCATGGACTGTGCCTCATATGTACCCCAGATAGTTTGATCAAAAAAGGAAGAGAGGAGGATGAGAAGGGGGAAGGGTGAGATTTATTTTATTTATTTATTTATATTCCTCAGCATGTTGTTGTATTTTATTTGGAATTCAGCATCGAAAAAGGCTGAGTGCAGCGAGAAAAGCAGCGCCATTGTTGTGAAGTCACTGTCTCCAAGTACCCCAGGAAGTGATGGCACTTCCTACAAGTTCAGTGGCTATGCTTTTCTCATTGTGTGTGTGTGTGTGTGTGTGTGTGTGTGTGTGTGTGTGTGTGTGTGTGTGTGTGTGTGTGTGGCAGCTCCATGATGAGCCTTAATCCTTGTGTAAAATAAATAAATAAGAATTTTTTTAAAAAATTTTTTTGCAATTTATCGCTACAATATTAGTTTTGAAAATCTACAAAATAAAGTCTGTAAATGAAAAAGTCACCTATTTGTGTAGCTGAAGACCATGTCGAGGGTAAACTACTGTGCCGTGTAAGATAAATGTACTGTTCAATCTCTCGTGAGCAGGGTGCACGTGTCGGGCATGGTTGGCTGGGCCGAGGCGCAGTGCTTGCTGTCATGGCTGCTGCTGCTACATCAGCATGTCTTCTACTTCTTTTCCTGTACTTCTTACGTCAGCGGAACAGCTTCACGGCATCGGTAATATCTCATGCTACCTATAAGACTGGCCACACACTGGATCGACTTGTACATTCATCCGTGCAAGTCGGAGTTATTCATTGAACTGTTCTCGTAACAAATTTGCGGCATGTTTCCCAGCGACATGAGCAAACATAGGTGCAAACTCCATTCAAATTTCGAACCTCTTGATGTCATTACTCGCAAAAAAAAACAAGCTCAAATGAGCTAAGATCCTCGTCCTCTTAATGATGACGTCATAAAAACGAATATGATTCATTGTGATGTATCAGGTTTGCAATAAATTACCTGTGCTAATGCCCGGCTTGATTTCGCAAACAAAATTCAAACAGCTTGCCTAGTTTCGGAGATAATGGTATTGGCGATTTCCATTAGCGGCGATATTATGACGTCAACTTTTTTTTCTCGGAAGAATTTCCAAAATCGGAGATGGTTACTGTCTGCGGGTGGCTTTCTGCATATACATGGCAAGTTTCACGAAGATCCGATGAAAACTCTGGGTTGTGAAACAAAAAATGTCAAAAAATAGGAATGACGTCATAAAAATTGATATGACGTCATAGTGATGTATCATATGTGCGGTAATTCATCTCTGCTAATGCCCTGTTCGATTCCCGCAAACAGAATTCAAAAAGCTTGCCTAGTTTCGGAGATAATTTTTTAGGCGATTTCCATTAGCGGAGATATTTTGACGTCATAACTTTTTTTCTAGGAGAATTTTCAAAATCGGAGATGGTTACTGTCTGCGCAGGGTATTTTTACAATATATATGCCAAGTTTCAGGAAGTTTCGATGAAAACTGTAGGCTGTGAAACAAAAAACCACAAGAACAACAACGTGAGTAAGACTAGAGATCCTCCAGGAGGATCTAACAAACTTATCGTTGTAGTTGGGAAGATCCGTGTATTCAAAACCGAATGCACCACCAAGTAGGATAGCTGCCCATTCGGCAGGCCTCAACTCCAAAGTTTCAATTGAGACAATCGTTCCTGAATGAAGACCAATCAGGGCTCGTAAAGTCGGACTTGAGTCTTGCCAACTGAACAATAAATGAGTCTGTGGTACCTTCAGCTTTGAGTATAATTTTGTGGTTACAAATTAAGATGAAAACGAGTTGTAATCTACTTTTTCTTATGAGCAGACAACTCATACGCCGTTCGATGCTGTTCGACTCACCTTGAGTCAAGAGGGAGACAAATACGAGGAATTCTCATGTGGACATCATTTGAATCATTGATTAGACATTCATGCGGCTTTGCTAAATCTCCATTGAGTTGCTCATGGAGGTGAGCATGTCCTCACTCGATGCGAATCAGTCAGGCAAAATAAGGCATTTGTTGGTGAGTCCCATGTCGCAATACACTTGATCGTGCCGTGATCCTGATGCGACTCTTGAGTAACATAAAGAGACAATGAGCCAAATGATGCCGGATTCACAGCAGACGATTCCCTCGAGTGTGTGGTCCACTTCACTGCTTCACGGCATATGTGGCAGTATGTGACATCAGTAACTTCATGACATAATACTTCACAATAGATATGACAATACGTGACAGTATGTGATTTCAATAACTCCAAATGGTGTCATCATTGACATCGAGTGGAAAACAGCATGAGCATGACATAGTTTCGATAATGCCATCACGTGGCATCAGCAAAACCATTTTATCATCATCAACATCCAATATTAAATGTTTAGCTTTGAGTGCTCGGGTGTTAAGATGGCATCTGACTTGACCCCCAAGCAGTAAAAATCAGGTGCTCAATCATTATTAATTTTTACAGTATTATTGTATCTCTTGTGTACCTCTCCGCACCTTCTCCCACCTTTAATTGATTGTCCCCCTCCGTCTCTTGTAGGCCTCTGTTGCTGTGTCTACAGACAGTCACCTGTCTCGTTTGCAGAATTCTGGATATGAAAACCCAACTTATCGTTACTTAGAAGAGAATGAAAGGAAGTTTGGTCTGGTGAGGATGGGAAATTGAAATGAAAGAGGAGAGAGAGAGAAATATAGAGGGGGCGGGGGGGGGGGGGGCATCGAAACAATGTGATATTGAGTACAAGTCTAAACATCATGGAGAGAAGAGGTTAGATGGAAAGTTATTTATGATGTGGTACAGAATGATTAAAGAACAGAAAGAAACTGTAGATTAATATGGAGGAAAGAAAAGTGATAAGACGATGAGAAAATGGTTATTAGGGCAGAGGTGGGTACAGATGATCAGGGGTTTTAAAGATTAGAGAAGTCTCTTTTATTTGTATCGGAGGCCGAAATTGTGCTGCAATCTCTCTTGCCATCACTTGTTGCATAATAATTTTACTTTTTCATACTAAGTTTGCAAATCGATATTCTAGTGTGCAATTTCCTTTACGCGCGCATACTGCAGTCAGAGGTGCATCCAGAGTGACACTGAGAAGCGGGTTGAAGGAAAGGTGAACAGACAAGGAGGGAGGATATATATATATATATATATATATATATATGTCAAATGGGGAAATCTATTCAATTGTTCCATATAAGAAATGTCTGACATTTTAAGTGGTGAATGAATGGTGATGTTGTACAGTAGATGTGATTTGTCTCCTATTATTGTACTTTATCGTTAAATATATTGGGTTTTTTTTTCGTTTTGCATTGTTGCGAAACGATCGAGATTGGAAGATGGAGAGAAGCAAAGAAACAGAAAGATGGATTACGTGAAGGACTTCGGACGAGTAAAGGAGGGGAGGGGGAGGGGTAATTTAATTGGCAAAGTGCAGTGGAGGGTTAGTAAGAGGTTATGGAGGGAATTGAATCAGTAGATTGTGAGTTTTTTCTTTGACCAGGATGAAGCGAGTGTGTTTCACAAGATTAAATGTGTTCCACTCAAGGGGGTACATTGCCGTTAATTATAATCACCATAATGTGGGGATGGGATGATGCGCTTCATCCGGATTGTGCATCAGCCTTTTGTACGCATGACAAGATGTAATCGTTGACTAAGTCATACACTGCGTAACTTATCAAATTGCAAGTGAACTAACCACAATCCACAACCTGCACTCAAATCCGATCTTCGTATGGTGGAGCATTTATATTCTTTTATTTATATCCACCAGGCTGAACAGTTTACTTTTTGTATCCTGCTAATAGACCGGATCTGAATCCGGACTTGTACCAAAATCTAATCCGCTTGTTCTTGTCACCTACCCAACTCACACACCAAGTTTTGGCATAATCCGTCCAGATCTTTTTGAAATATCATGCTATATACTGTATATCATTTCTGGCCCGATCTCTCAATGGTGAAGAATCACTTGGAAAGTTAAGAAATTCTCCCATCCGGAGCCAGATCTGGATCTTCACCAAAATCGAATCAATTCGTCTGTCTCACACACCCAGCATATCCACCAAGTTCGTCCAAATCCCTCCATAAGTTTTTGAGATATTGTGCTATTTGTCGTGTTTGGCCTATCTCTCAATGGTGAAAAATCACTTTTAAAATTGTAGTATCCGGACTTGGCTCTGGATCTTCACCAAAATCGAATCAATTAATCCTTATTACAGACCCAACCTGTCCAAGTTTCATCCAAATCCGTCCATAATTTTTTGACATATCGTGATCACAGACAAACAAACAGCAGACAGACGACTGAAAACAATATCCTTTGCCCACCTTCGGTGGAGGAGGTAAATATGCTAATTTTGTAAAGAGGGAAGATGCAGCTTGCCAAAGGGGAGGTAATTGCAGAACCAGTTACCACAGGTAAATTCACCGCCTGCAGAAGTGGACAAAGAAAATCATCAATTTTGAAGCCGACATTTGTATTCCCAGTGGCTCTGTTGGCCTGAGATTGAAGCGGAGACATCAAATCCAGCCAGGGTGCACTTAGGTAGCTCTTCGGGTTTAAATGTATGCATTGGGAGGTGAGGGGAGGGCAGAGGAGGATTCTGAATCAATTATAGAATGGTCAAAATCAGACAACACATCATTGATCGTGGCTAATAGAAGAGTTAAAATCCAATATCAATTTCGCTTAAAACTTGGAGTCGCTCCAACATTTGGGTGACATCACGAAGCACCCACCTGCTGCCTTCTTCCACCAACGACCAAGGGGTTGTCCTCCCTCTAAAGAAGGTGCATTATTAAGGAGCATTCAACAACATCTCCAATATTGAACCAAAGCATCAGCAGCGATGAGTTAAAACCTCATTTGTTTATCATCTCCAGCAGATATTTGCACAAAGACTTACAGCAGTGCCAAAATAAACACTTCGTGCAGAGGCTGCACTCTGCCATATATGCCAGGCATGTTGCAGCTGTTTCACTTTCTGTCGATGTGGAAAATATTCCAACTTTTATTCAATTGTCATTGAGTTTCCTTTGAAGGATTTGCATATTAAACCTTCCTGCTGTCCCTTGATCTGAATTTCAGTTTTTCTCAATCGCTTACAGTTGTCTTTCATTGACTTGGTTGTTCAGATAAATCACCGAAAGGTTCCCGACTTGTGTTCTAAGCTTCAGATTATTCTTAGTGTTCTAAGCTTCAGTTACAGCAAAATTATAGACATGACGAACATGAAGTCTCCCAGAGGTTTAGGGTGCTGACAAATACACAAGGCTCATGGAGGAGCCTGTACATATAATCCACATGTAAGAAAGTGACATGATGAGATGTAAGTGTATTTTCGCGTGAATCGCAAAAACACCAAAAGATAATTGGGCAAATCAACAGCGTGTGGGATTTGAACGTGCGACCCCAGCATCATGAGGCATTCAGGTGGGAACACAAAACAGGGCAATCTCAATGATAGAGCAGCGAGAGTTGGTCAAAGAACACATTTGACCTTTTGTGGTTGGCAATGAGTGAATAGCGAAAATGGGCTGGATGAGAGGTGGATGATGAATAGGCAGGCCACAGTCCTGTTTAAAATGAGAAAACGCAGACCTTGTGTTTCGCCTTCATTCTTGCATTGAGATGTCACTTATACCCAGAGCCTTAGCGGACGTGTACAGAAATGCAAGCGGCACACTGTCGTCGTGGCCCACATAGGGGAGTGACACGCTGTTATACTACTTACATAAACCTCACAACAGAGAAGAATCTGAGGTCGTGCTAAGACAAGTCTGTCCGGCAAGGTAGGTCTAGTCAGTATCAGACTTTGTAAACATACCGTAAACACACTCCGCATAAATGCATTGTAATATTCAATATTACATCGAGCTTTAAATGTGCATTTTGATTCCCTCCTTCAGACAAGATGAAAGATCCCAAAATCAAATTTCCAGAAGAAGTCGATATTGAACCTCGTTTCCCGGCAATCCAATTATCGTCGTAGATGGAACCTGGAGCCTTGCACTACTGAATGGAGTGCAGAGTTAACCAGTGAACTATCCAAATCCAGATGAAGTATTCTTAGCCATTATTGAGTGTAAGATTCCAGGAACATGAACTCGCTGCAGCTATCGAGGAAAACCACCAAAGCCGGCAGCAAGCCTCCATGCTGACCGACAAACTGTCATCCGTAACCAGCACCTTGTTTGAAACCACAAACACGATCTCCCATGACCATCATGACCCTTTTTATGACCCAAGTTCATTGTCACTTTACAGAAGCACCTGTTGCTCATGTACTATGATATCCAAAACTCAGCTTTGCTTCCTATTGACATGAGTGGGGTTTTCTGGTGCACAGTCTGTTCTCTGATACGACGACCAATTAAACTCTTACAAAACCTACTTTCCGCACATCAGTATGTATTAATGAATTCCTTTTGCGAGATAACTAGTCCACAAAGATTTCCTGCTAGTATTGTCTCTATTTTAACCACACAACCAACTTGACTATAATTTACTCCATCCTCGTCCACCTCGACTCTTGTCCAGAATGTCGGTAAAATAAATTACCGCTCCGGTGCTTCTGCACCACTCTTTTGGAAAAGCCACAGAGAATTTAGCACCACATGAACATATCATTGCTCACATCGTACGTGGAGATAAACCCTGGACATGGTCATCACGTTCTTGAAATTTGTTGCAACAAAAGTATTTCACTTTCATTCCTGGAACGCGAGAATGAGCAGAATTTTTTTTTAACCGCGATTAACAGTTGTTGGTTAAGGGGATATAAGGATATTAATAATTATAATAATAACGGCATATAATTGTAGATATTTAATATTTTAGTGAATCAAATTTGAAAGGGATATATTGAATGCCGATGCTTCATTTAGACGAAGAATTCATACTTGCGCGTCTTCGTCAATTTGGTACACATGGGTTTGATGAATTGATCGTAATGTTTTTGCGTGGTAAGTGTGTTCAATAAGAGTGGTATACTATCAACCTATATTTTAATATCGATCACCATTGACATCCCTGACAAAATCCATGCCTACCTACACCCATCTGGTGTCCTGATCCTAATCCTTGAATCTAACCAAACGTTTAAACTAAGATGTGAACATGACGAGTTAACTATAATGCACCTTGAAACGTTATCCGACAAGTTTTTGTTCTTCATAGTCACAGTCGTTCCTCGATACCTAAATGTACGCCTTGTTTTGTTGAACTCATTCACATTCCAATCTCATTTGTACTTGTAATTTTGTCACTCGAAACTTTCCATATATCGTGCTTTTGGTAAACTTTGACGAGGTTATGCACGATGTGCTGAACCGCCGGACGTGTTTGAATCTCTGGACAGAATGTTGTGCTTGCCGTGGTGGTTAGAACTTGTTTCTCAAACTGACTCTGCTTGCTTGTAGGTGTTGTTGTCGTTTGAAGATTTTGAAATGCAATATAATAAATTTCACTTGTTGTACAACCACACGGCCCATCATTTCCTTCGAGATCCATTATTGAGTTTGGCTGATATCACTCTCAAGTCGAAAAACGTGCCAGTTGTCCTCGAATTTAATAAACAACTGCTTTAGTGACGTGAAGGGAAACTGGAATCTTGTGTCAATTCGATGAAAACCTGTGCAAACACTTTTTTGTTTTCAAAAAATAACTGTCCCTCTCTCTTGGCCCTGTCCCTCCCAGGGTTCTGGAGGACACGCTCAGTCTGCCATTAACCCTCATCTTGTTAAGCTCCCAAAATCCAGGTTCACTGCTCACCTCAACTCATTTGTTCCTCTTTTCTCTGGCCTGTGGAGCCAACTTCTGCAGTCTGTTCAGTCCCATTCTTCCCTCCAGGGTTTCAAGACAGCTGTTCACCACTACATTCTCGGTGTGTTCCCTGGTTTAGAATAGGTGCACCGTATCCCTGCATGTCATAAGAAGCGACTAAAAGGTTGGCATCAGGAAGGGCATCCAGCCATAAAAAAAAATATTTCCTCAAAAAGGGAATCATGATAGAAGACTGTCATAGACCCACAAGGCTAACCCCACTCTCGCAGGGAAAAATGGCCTTAAAATGTTTGTATATGCGTGTGTGTCAGGTCATCCCCCATAAAATGTGTGTGTGTGTGTGTGTGTGTGTGTGTGTGTGTGTGTGTGTGTGTTTCACCACTACCTCAGGTCATCCCCCATTCATACTCATGATCTCTTCTTCCAAATGATCTTATTCCAAGCACTCCTTTCCCAGCTTATTGTGATTTTCCCAACCACTCCTCACCTCTTTTCATTCGTCAGTTAATTTGTTCCTTTTCTGTTTCATCCTCGCTTTCCTCTTCCTCTTCTTGCTGTGTTTCATATTCAGCTTGTGTGCAGTTTTTTCACCCCATGCGTCCTTCTCCACCTCCACTTGATCTCACTCTCACTTCTACTCTGCTGTTAGTGTTTCCCCTTTCCATTTTGTTCCATTCTATTCTGCTTTCGCTCTTCATGAGCCTCGGCCATGGACTTTATACAAAATAGTTTTTTTTTTAAGATCAAAACGATTGATGAAAAGGAAAAGTGTAAAAGAAAGTTGAAATGTACTCCGAAAAAGCTTCTCTAAAACAGAATTTTTTTTCAAGTAATTTTAGAAAGCACTAATGGTCTGGTTGAGGAGGATCAGCAATTGATCTGACCACTCCATAAACAATAGACACGATGTCAATGGACATTTGTTATCGGAAAACAACAGCTGTCTGAAAAGGGCGTTTAAATTGGCTATTTAACAAATTGCTCCCACCTCATTTCCAGACAATGAACGTTCATCACTGAAGGGCGGGCAGAATATAAACAGGTCAGTTAAAATAACATAACAATCGTTTGCCACTCCAGTTGTGATGTCCTTTCACCCATTGCATGCACTGTTGTCAATGGCGCTGTGTTCGTGGGATGCTGAGCACCGAGCAGTGGTCTACTGGACCTCCAGCACTGGCGTGATGCCTGTTCTGAACTGTCTGGGTCGATATTCGATGTTTGATCATTCTTTTCGGTCATTCTGGAGAGATCGTGATGTTGGAAAGTGGTTCCTTCTAGAAAAGGTGACCAAATAGCATTCGCTACGAGGGGTTGTAACCCTTCATTGTCCTCAACGATACGATTTCGCAACGAACGTTGCACTGAACAATCAGCATTGAACCTCCTCCCCGCTCCCTTCCTTCAATTTTCTTCCAACCTTTTGAGCTCCCAAATAATGTGGACAACGTAAATAGGCCGGGGGCCAGTGGGACCTACTTGCACCCCCCCCCCCTGCGACAATTTTTCACTATACCACAGTGTTCAAATATATCTCAAGTATCAGAAAAAAAGATGTTCCCAGAAAAATAACTCATTTGCTTTTCTTTATCAAGCCGTTTCCATTTTTGCATGTAATTAAGCTATCCAAACATTATTCTACATCTGACAACAAAGGAAATATGTTCACTTTATCCCTTGACCCTCCAAAAATATGTGTAGATTCCTCATTTACAAATTCCATGCACCAGAAGTTGAGATATTTACGAAAATGAGAATTTCCATAATGGCGGATCCTAATTAGCATATCAATGCATTTAAATTATTTCCACTACTTTTACTCAAACAGTAAATAGTTATGTTTCCCTTAAACACCAACAGACATCATAAGTCACAGTTATGTATATATCAGGCCCAGGTAATAATTCTATTGATTAATCTGATTTCGCATTTGATTTTCGAACGATTCATTGTGCTTTGTATTTTATGCTAATTAGCTTACTGAAAAAAATTCAAAAATTTTAATATTTTTTTTTAATGTATCTGGCAACACTTAAGGAATGTTTTTTTGACAAAAAACTGACATGTGGTAATTACAAGGAAAGAAAATGGAAATTCTTGCATTTTTGTGGGAATTATAGTCTTTAAGTCAAATTTAATTAATATGCAAATGAGCTAATTAGCATAAACAAAATATATTTTAATACGTAAATTTATAAGCTTTAATTTGACGCCAATTTTGTGATTTTATGTTTATATTTGACAGAGATATTGACATTTTTGCCAATCTTTGTGAGATTCGTCTATTTTTGACTGGTTGCCATGGAAACAGCTTAATAAAGCATAGTGCAAATGAGTTATTTTTCTGGGAACATCTTTTTTCTGATACTTGGGATATATATGAACACTGTGATATCAGTGAAAATTGTCGCAAGGGGGGGGGGGTGCAAGTAGGTCCCACTGGCCCCCGGCCTAAAATAGATGCCTCCTAATTAGTTGCCTACCTCTTATAAATGAGTCTCGAAGTTTCCATGGTGTTGGCAGACACAATGGTATTTGCATGGGACATAATGGTGCTAGTAAGCCTTTGTACTCATGTGAGACATTGATACTCCCTTAAGGCACTGACAGCAATTGACTTTCTTAATAAGGGCCCTCATAGAAGAAAAAAAGACATGTGACATTACGCTAAAATGGTATTATAACAAGCTCTTTCCTGCAATCTATCTGGCCTGATTTATTCTCCGGTGATATAGAATCCAACAAAAACAATCGCTCTCGTGGTGCAGGCACAGCATCGTGAAACATCCATTCCTGGGTTCAGGTATTAATCTGGCTGACTCAACAATAATCATGAAAACAACACATCAACTGCCATATTTTTTGACCTATGATCAGGATGATTTGGAGAAATTAATTTTATGAAAAAAAGAAAAGAAAAACAAGAAAAGGTTGGTGCTGATAGGCATCATGGGCCTTGTGAAGGCCACGGTATTTATAGGCCTCAGCCTTAGGCTTCAGGCCTCTGGTGTCAGCCAATATTGGCCAGTGCATTTGGAATCTATCCGAGCTATATAACCACAATGTATTGTATATGCACAGAGGTAGCAGGTTGGTTTTTTGTTTCAAATCCAGGTTATTTTTATTATTGTTTTCGGAGCGATTAAGGTAGCGGTCTGTTTCCTTAAACGCTGCCCAAATAACTAGGTGGTTTTGCCTCGAGCAAGGGCTTTTTCCGCGGAGGTTCCGCAGGTCCTTTCTATTATTTCCGACTATTTTCTCTTGAACCACTCAACCAGGGAACATAAAACCCATGTCATTAATTAAAGGTCTTTGTTCGAGAGAAGATCATGGTTTTGGAGTGGGGAAGATCTGAGATGGTGGTGAACAGCTGTCTTGAAGACCTGGAGGGAAGAATGAGATTGAAGACGATGTGGAAGTTGATTCCACGGGTGGGAGAAAAGAGGAACAAATGAGTGGAGGTGAGCAGCGATCCTGGATTTAGGTCGTTTCACCAGAAGGAGGTTTGTGGTGGACCGTGTGAGACCTGCAGACAGCTTGGGCGGGGGATAAACACGAAAAGAGCAAAGGCAGCAAGACCAGAAAGGAGGTGGTAGAAAACAGAGACGACCGAACTTTCTCCAATGGTGAAGTGATCGGCCCATAGACTCAGCTTCATCGCAGGAGATTCCATTATTCTTGAAAGCCTTGGTTTCTATGGCGTCAAGCTCAGCCAGATGTGAGGCAGTGGAGCCAACTCTGAGAGGAGAGCCATGCTCCATCAAGCTGTGGATAAAGGCCTTGTAGGTGGATAGGAATTCAGCTGTGCCAAGGAAGGACTTTGTATGGTGGAGGATGCCCAGTCGGCGGCTGGCTTTGGAGGCCAATTTTGAAATGTGGTTTGCCAAAGAAAGATAATGCTTGATAGTGAGACCCAGGAGTTTGAATGATTGAACTTAATCAAGAGGATTGTTTAAAAAGTACATAGGAAGGTTTGCCAGATGGTCCTTTCAGAGAGATAGTGAGAGTGTGAGATTTGTCAGGATTGAAGGACGTTCAAAAAGTCACCTTTGGTTTCTGTGAAGTCGGTGATAGCATTCTTCTTCGTCTTCTTCTTCTTGCGTTTGGCAGCTTGGCTACTAGGTAGTTATCATTTTGTTGGGGTGTGACAATTCCACTGATGCTGTGCCCCCATACCAGTACAGTGGTACTCATTTCACCAACCTCAGAAGGATGGAGGGCTGAGTCAACCCCGCCTGGTGTTAATTCAGCAGCCAATGGGGCTCAAACTCAGGACCCGAAGATCCTAAGTGAGCCACTTTAACCGCGAAGCAAATACCTATTTTGTGGGGTCAAAACCCTCTCATTGACCCCTTTAATGAGCAAAGATTTTGAAGCAGTCGATAAATTTTGGTACATGAGGGTTGATGAAGGTTTTGGTGATGTTTCATCAAAATCGTGTGTGGGTTCCGAGAAGAGAGCAAATACCTATTTTGGGGGTTAACCCCCCCCCCAGCAAACTCCCTCAATGAGTGCAGATTTTGATGCGGTCAATACACCTTCGTTAGGCATCAGAAATTAAGCTTGTGGCCAAGTTTTATCAATATCATGTGTTTGATTCAAGCGATAATGGCTGAAGTGTTGACGGACTGACTCGCTGACTCACTGACTCACCTACGGACACTGCATGATCGCATAAGCTCCCCAGAACTATGTTGCAGGTGAGATAATCATGGTCCTAGTACTGATCCCTGAGGTACTCCACTACTTACATCCTCCCAGCAAGACATCCTCCCACTCACAGCCACTCTTTGCTTCTTATTACGAAGCCAGTTTTCAATCCAATTAGCTACCTGTCCAGCCACTCCACAAGCCCTCACTTTGTCTAACAACCTACTATGGGGTACCTTATGAAATGCCTTCTGAAAGTCCAGATATACTATGTCCACTGCACTTTCCTGATCCTCCCAATCAGAAACTTCTTCATAAAACTCCAATAAATTTGCTAAACAAGATCTTCCTTTGGTCAACCCATGCTGACTACCTTAATTAGTTTGTAGATATTTAAATTGTTCCTCATCTAGTCCCTAATTAATGTCTCCAACACCTTCCCCACAACTCAAGTAAAACTAACAGGTCTGTAGTTTCCCAATTCTTCTCTGGATCCTTTCTTAAATAATGGCGTTACATTTGCTACTCTCCAATTCTCCGGTACCTGTCCTGACTCCTGGGAATGATTGAAAATATTCATTAAGATCTCGCTTACTTGCTCAGCCACCTCCATCAATACTCTTGGATACATATTATCCGGCCCTGGAGCCTTATCATCCCTTAAATTTTCTAGCTGATTCTTCACTTTCTGTTCCTCTACTCCTACATCGATCTCTTCGAAAAGCCATTGCTCACCCCCGAGAGATACTCTCTGCTATTGGAAGTTCCCCTAATTGTTCCTGTGTAAATGTAGAAGCAAAACCTATTTAATAATCCTGCCATCTCACCCTCATCGTCCATCACTTATCTTGTGCTATTCCTCAATGGGCCTGCACTCTTCATCCTTTCCTTAACTCCTTAAACACTGAAACAATTTCTTACTGTTATGTTTATTATTCTTGGCTATGTCCTTTTCTTATTCCACTTTGGCCTGCCCGAGTTATTTTCTTAATTAGCCTCTCATATTTGGCTACTCTACCGCTTTTGGCTGTAGTTCATCAATTTTGTATACTTGAAGAGCCTACTGATTTGACTTTATTGCCCAATACAGCAAAAAAGAGATTATTTTTAAAAGATACTTTACCTTGTATAAAGAGTGTCTTTCTCCACTCCAGCTTCTTCTTTGAGAATTTTGTATTTTTAGCCCCTCCCAGCAGGCACACAACGTTGTTGCAACGTCGTTTGCCGGTTCTATCCTGACGTCAGAAATTGGTCAGTGGGAAGTTGTATTTGCAACACCCATGACGTCAGATTTCAACGTTGTCACAACATTGAAGCATGACGTTATTTTTCAACTTTATCACAACGTTCATAAAATGGAGTTTTGTTTTTACCCTTTTCTTTGCACGCCAAAAATACGAACATTGCAGTGCATGACACCTTCAGCTTCCAGCTTGACGGAGCCCTCGACCCGTAGGTCTGGGGCCAGCGGAGCACCGCTGTTCCACCGGTGCCATTATCAAAACATTGAAGTTTTGTATTGCAACATCATTATACGTTGCACAGTAACACATAATGACCACAACTTGAAAACAACTGTAATTCATAATCATTTATTAATCACGTATCACGCAGAGCATGATTGCGGCAAAAATATACAAAGCAGTATGAATAATAATAATATCTTTATTTGTACCAAAAAGCACACTCAAATACAAACGCACAATAAATAAAAGTAGATACCATTGCAATTGAGAAACATATACTAACTAGAGGGGGAGCACTCGGTAGAGTGCAAAACCTCCACCGCCAATACTGCTGGTCACTTAAGTGAACCTGATATTCATTGTAGGTCAAAACGGTTCAGACTCTACTGAACCACGATTGAATAAACTAAACTAGATACGACGCGCATGTAGAAATGCCCAAAAAATAAAATCGAAATTTTTTTGAAAAAAAAGTTGCAAAATTTCTCTCGTTTTTTTTTTTCTCTTAACAAATTTTTTTGGGATGGAAATCACTTAAAACATGTAGAAATGCAAAAAAAAAAATTCAAATATTTTAAAATAAAATCGAAATTTTTTTGAAAAAAAAATTTTTTTTTTGGACCAAGTCCAAAATCTAGTGCATGATCCTTGGACCATACCTAATCCCCCCACCAAGTTTCGTCGAAATCCGTCCAGGAGTTTTTCCGTAATACTGTTCACAAACAGACAAACAGACAGGGGTGAAAACAGTAACCTCCGTCCATCTTCGATGGCGGAGGTTAAAAATGGGGAATAAAAAGAAATACCACATGGGTAAAAGTCGTAAATACCTTTTTGACAAATTCACTGTGGCAAAGCACAGTTAACAATTCAAATTCAGAAAGTTCTGCTCCAGAGAGGAACTGTGAGCTTCTCTCTCAAATATAATTGACTGCACAAAGGTATCTTTACGTACAACAACATCATCATGCAGTGTTAGTAAAACTCAAGCCTGGTGTTGGCTTAGTGGTTAGGGTGGTGGCTTGGGATCCTAGGGTCCTGAGTTCAAGCCCTGTTGGCTGCTGAATTAAAATACCAGGAGGTTGACTCAGCCTGTCATCCTTCCAAGGTCGGCAAAATAAGTACCAGTGTACTGGTAGGGGGACACTGCATCAGCGGCATAGCCACGCCCCAACCAATGATGCAACCAGCAGCCACAGGCTGCACTCGATAGAGGGAGAGAGTTAGTAAAACTGCTGATAATTCTATGCTTGCATCCATTATGGGCATTAGGAGCCTAAAAGGTATTGACAGATAACTTGCATTTATAAAAATGTAATTAAACGTTTTAGCTACTGATGACATACTTACTACCCATTGTTACAAGATTCATAATTAAGCAACCTCAGGTAAGAATTATAAGAAGACGAGAGAACCACATATAAATTTTGCTATATGACATTATAGTTGACATTCAATAGTAGAAATTCAGCAATGACTGGTAAAAGAGTACAATATGGGTCTGACTTGGGAAGTCAAACACCTTTCTGATAGAATTTCAACATGATATATATAATTTAGAAATATTTTTACTTGTTATGTCCCACAGCGGGCATCAATAGAATGAGGTGCAAAAAGACTTAAACAGATGATACGTGACATGATATGAACAGTGCATAAAATTATATAAAACTGAATTACAATCAGGCAAATCAATGAGACCAAATATATATCGATGTGTGTGTATTCATACAAAGAAAAAATATAAATCTAACATCATTAAGGATGAAAAACACAATTTTGAATGCATCTCACATAAATAATTCCAAAGCACAAAAAAATTAATTTGTTGGATGTTTTCAATCTTAATTTCACAAGAAAAGAAATAAACTTCATATGCATAAAAGTACATGTAAATATTTCCACAATGTAAACTTAGGCTGGTTTCCAACATACACAAATTACAATTAACTATGCTGCAAATTCTTAATAATCAAGGACATGGACGGCTGGCACAGCGTGTTGCTGTTACTCGTTATTATTACACTAGTACGTGCCCGCACGTCGTGGCCATACGTGCGTGCCGTACGCTGCAAAAAAAAAAAAATAATAATAACAACTTTCAAACAAACACACAGGCTGTTCTTGCTCTCATAACGATGACTGGATTGGGGCATTGTGTTTATCTATAAATGTGCATAAGAAATCGAGAAATTATGAGAATGCAGTAAGTCACCACTATCCGGAAGTCCGTACGTTGTAACCCGTAATGGGGAACGCGGCTGAGGATCTCTTCCCCATCGGCCACGCTGACGCAGTTGGTTGGTAAATAAATGGCATAACTTGGGAAGCACTTGTCCGACTAATATCAACCTTGAAAAGGCACACACTCAGTTCCCAGCAAATATAGCTGGCAATTTCAATTAGATCGGACCAGTGGTTATCGAGAAACAGTGGTCACAGACAGACACACAGACACAAACACACACACACACACACACACACACACACACACACACACACACACACACACATTGCTGAATTATAGATAGATGAGGGCTTGTTCCTGGCTGCACCTCCACGCCGATTAGGGCATATTTCAAATGTTGTGATATGGCAGTGTCCACAGCTGCCTCCGTTGCTGTAGGCTGACTGGTCATGGTACTGTCTGAAAAATAATAAGAATTTCCACTTCGTATTATTGGGCTTTATGATCATCAAACAAGACTTGCAATGTGAATTACGCTCAAGTTTTGCACATTATATACTGTCATTTAGCAGATTCATTACCTCTGACAACTTTATAAAAATTCAGGTTCTGGAAAGGTCTCTTCCCATTCTTTCCAACCAAATTGTATGTGGACATCACAGCATTGGACATCACCCTTATTTTAGAAAATAAAAACAATTTAGTACACCGTTCGAAGCAGCTTGTAACAAATTTTAAGTTCCACTGCCCTTAAAAAGCCTCAATTAATATTATTCTTCATCATATAATATAATATAAAGTTATTTTCATGTCTTTTGATAACCATTTTACCAAAGGAAAAAACAATTGTGCACGAAAAACTTGAACAACTCCCCAAGTGACAAACTACCCGCAATGAAGGCTTCATTGTTACAAGCGCAGTTTGTCGGCGGCCAAAGGTTAATTTTTTTTATGACAAAACCCACTTTTTCGGCGAACAATAACTGACAATTGTTTTCCTTTTGCCTTTGGTTAGGCCTAACTCGTTAAAAGAGGACATAAAAATAGTATATTATAAAAAAATATATTAATTGAGGCTTTTTTTTAAGGGCGGTGGAACTTAAAATTTGTTACATTGCGGAACAATGCGGTAAATTCGTCGGACCCGAACGGCCGAAGCATTATCCACAACAGAAATATATTTTTAAAAGGTTCTGAACCAATTAAACTTGTCCAAAGTACTTTTACAGAGTCCCTTTGTTTGCCACAGAGCGGTGTTTTTTTTTTCACCAGGCCCGCGGAAAAATGAATCATTATTTACCGTCGATTTCTCACACGATCAGGGCCATATCAGGGCCATATCAGGGCCATATCAGGGCCAAATCAGCGACAGCTAAACGTGATAAGACGAACGATGAAATCGGGTGCCGGAGGATTCGATCGTCAGATGCCGTTCCGAGTCCAAGCTCGAACCACATCGAGGGCCCCAAAGGGCCGGGAGAGTTTCCATTGAATGGAACGATATAGATTCCAGCACAACAGTAACAGGAACACATCATGGTTCTGTGATCTTTAAAACGTCCAAAAACAAAAGCTAAGACACATAAAATCGATTTATAATATTATACTTACCAAAAATGATCACAGCGAAGATAATTTTAACTAAAAAAGCTAAAGTCTTCTGCAGATTAAAACGGATTGGTGTGTCACACTCAGAAACAGCTGAAAGTTCACAAGTTTAACCAACCTTGCAAATGGCGGCTCTGATGCGGAAATAGCAATTAGCCAATCAGATCTCTTTTCGGTGAAAGGCAGACACAACCACACCGGACGAGGCGGAAAAGCGGTCACCATGCAACACACGAGGCAGAAAAAAACCGTTTTGGATAATCGCGGGCGTGCTGTGGCTGTACCGTTGTCGATCTGGTTGTACAACCAAGCGGCCTATTCCCGACGTCGTGAATCTTTCATACTGACGTCGTGTGTCTGCTGGGCTGTTGGACTTAGTCCGAAACAGGGGCTTATGGATTAGGTCTCATCCATCCGTCCGTCCGTCCGCAGCCATACTCGGCAACAGATGAACCTAACCCGGACAGCTCTGGTTCTTGACATCAGCATTGTCCTTGACATGATCATGGATTGTTGTTGGCTTGGATGTTTTGTTGCCACGCATCGTTTCCTTGAGAGAGCCTGAGAGATACTGGTTCAAAACGACCCTGATTTCATCGTAAGATGTACTCATTCCAGCCACAATGCCGACAAACTTCCAGCAAAGTGCACAGCACATGTCTGGGGTTTTAGGTACCGCATCAACTCTGCACATTGCATCTTGATTAGAACTGAAAGAACCTCACCTTCTCATTCAGGTTTGGCTTTACCTTCTGGTTGAGAACTGAAGACACAACTTGTGATTTGCCCGAGAGCATTACCGTGGATTCATCTGGATGGAGGTTGGAAAAGGGGGATCTACATTCAATTCAAAATGTCCATTAGCATCTTTGACAACAAAGTCGGGTCTACTTTTTTCTGCAATGACTAACCTCGAAATGTCTTCCTTCCTGCTTGATTAATTGCTACCAACTGGTGATTTCGTTTAGTCTTCACTGTCGTTCCAATATCCCGCAAGTATGAGAACTTGTTCTTATTTTGGCTGTCCCAAAATTTCACTGTTTTGTCTTCCATTCTACAGGATGGCCAGCACATGACACCATCCTCAAGTGTCCAGTGGATCCTTTTTGTGCTCCATCATTGTTGTTACAGAGAATAATTCCACACCGCATGTTCTGGGGGACATTTGTGGAGTGATCCGATTAAAAGCGAATCTCACTTCACCTGGTTAGGTTCACTCAATCTGAAAAAGGGAGGAAAAAAGGAAATTAATTAACACTCTTCATACAACGGCAATGTCACAATTTTCACAAGGGGTAACAAGACATTGTGGCCACCGTGTAGAGGAAACAAGCTTTATATCAATGCTTTTCGCCCCAAATTCAATAACCGCTGCAAACATCGCTCGGGGTACCAGCGAGTGTCACTTCACTCAAATGGGTTACCTTGTTTAGTGAGGACTTTGACAATCTTTGCTGTATTTTCAATCATCTCCTCCTCATTCCTCCAACAAGCTCATGATGGAGTGAGCTTGCCTTTCTGGTTTCGTGTTCTCTTTGAATGATTGTTCAAGCCTACAAAATGTGGGAGCTATAATGAAATACTCCTCCAAAGCATGGTCATTGCTTGTGATGCCAACGAAACCTTCTTTTTTCATCTTCTTGTGTTGCTGCTCAACAATTCGTTTCCTCATATGATGTATTGTAAAGATATACAGCAAAGCAATAATTATATTTGATGGTATGACTTACATCAATGTTATGTCTTCAGTTTGGGTCAATTTTGCATCATCATCATCATGATCATGCGGAACTTGGCAGTATCACCATATGGTGAAAATAAAATGTACAAACTTGACAACAAGTTGCATTTGCTTTATTAACAAGTGAAAAACTGAAATGAAACAAGAAATATTCGAGTTGGGAATTTTTCTGAAGTCCACTTTAAACATTAACAAATGCCTCCTGACGATTAAGCCAGCAACCTTAACTGTGAAACCAACACCATGAGGCTTTAAATGATTGGCAAAAGGACAGAATTCAAACCTGAAGCGTTTACATTCATCCCTCCATCCTTTGTTCAACCCACTCATACAATCCTATTGTTATTTGAATTAAATAATTTTCTCAATCAAGTATTTTTGTCATCTTTCAATAGGCTGGTGTTTGCTTAACGCGGTTAAGGTGACTGGCTTAAGATCTTTGGGTCTTGACTTCAAATCCCTGTTGGATCGATGAATTAACACCAGGTGGGTTGACTCAGCCTGTCATCCTTCTGAGGTTGGCAAAAATGAGAACCAGCTTACTGGTAACAGGGGGCACTGCATCAGTGTCACAGCCACGCCCCCAGAAAATGACGCAGCCAAGGAGCCACAGCCTACATTCGAGTAAATAAATAAATCTTGCAATGATGGGTAGAAGGTGAGGATTCGAATATACAGCCCTCTGATCAGACAAATGAGTGATCAACCACTTACCAAACCCAATACTTATTAAAATCTGAATAATTTTCTCAAACAAATAAAGTATTTCATTATCCTGAAATAATAGGTAACATTGTGACGTTGTGGGTGGAGTGTGAGATTTAAACTCACAGGGAAAAACCTTCACCTGCGGTGTGCTCAGGTGCGTTGTGAAGGGAACTCATCACTCCCAGGAAAACCCAAACGGTCAATCACCTCATCTCAACAAATAAACACATTTTGTCCCCCCACAAAACATTTGGGGGGCACTTGCCTCACTGCACCCCTACTTCGGGTGCCATTGTCTGGGAGCCACATCCACCTGGAAGAGATGGCATGGGTTGCAGCCTGAACTCCATCGAACACGTACTGGGAACATGGATGCTGAGCTGGGGGGGAGAGGCAGACCTCTGCCAACCAACATGCAATAACTGCAACAAAATCAATTCTACAAAAATCTGTTTCAGGCTGTCATACAGAAAATCATCAATTTGATCATTTGATGCCTTCATGGGTTCAAGTACTGCATTATGCTAAAGCAAATACTGAAGGACAAAACTATGATTAGGCACAGACATTGCGGACAAAATGGCCTCCTTATACATATATGAACATACCATATGTAATCCATTTGATTGTAAGAATCACATTAAAGTAAAGTTTGTTTGCAATCAGGGGTGTTCTTTTTAACCTGGCAGGGCATTGCCATGGATGTGTTGTGCACAGATACAAAAAGATGCTTGCCATTGGAATTATTCACAGATGACCTTGTAGACCATGAGCTGCGGCGAATTGTAGTTCAGTTTCCTAGAACGCACTCGGGAACTTCCATCTGAAGGTCTGTAAAATAAGAGGAAATATTTTTAAAGCTAATTATATTATCAATGTTCCCACTTTCAAATGTGTGGAAAGCTACCTGGGAAAGGTGAGCGAAATTGGCCGTTTCACGGGGGAGATTCGATCAGCGGCTAGTGATGGACGGCTGGCTCATTTGAATCTCAACCAATCAGAGGCCAGGATTTGCTGCACATGATTAGATTCAGAGAAGATGGCATCAGAACATGGAACTACCCACCACACTAATGGCATCATGATCGATGTATCGCATGGTGGTGTTGGCAGGCATTGAGCAAGAGTCAGCGAACTCTGAATGTACCCTCATCAACCATCATTCCCTCATTTTTCTTGGGCAAACCACATTTCAAAGTTGGCCTCCAAGGCCAATCTGGGAATCCTCCATCGTATAAAGTCCTTCCTTGGCACATCTGAGTTCCTGCCACCTGATAATTTTGCACCATCATCTGGAACTTGGCTAGCCGTACTTTATCAAGCTGCACATGGAGGCCTACACGGCCTTCATCCATAGCCATTAAAAACCAAGGCCTTCAAGATCATTAGAATCTCCCATGATGAGGTTGAGTCTCTGGGCCAATCACTTCGCCATCACACACAGGTCAATGGTCTCTGTCTTCTAATGCCTCCTCTCTGGTCTTGCATCCTCTACTCTTTCCATGCTTTGTCCCCCACCCCCTCACCCCACAGGTTTCTTGTGGTTGCACACAGTCCACCCTCAACCTGCTGCTAGTGAAACTACCTAAATCCAGGATCACTGCTCACCTCCATTTATTCATTCCTCTTTTATCCTGCCTGTGGAACCAACTTCCACCTTCTCTTACAATCTCATTCTCCCCCCCCCCCCCCCCAGGTCCTTCAAGACAACAGTTCATTGCAATCTCAGATCATCCCTGATCCAAAACCATGACATTTCTACTCTCTCTAACCCCACCCCAAGCCTTCTCCTTCAAAATTTCAGTTTTTCCCCTCCTGTGAGTTTCCTTCTGTATCAATATTATCTTGCCTGCCAACCACCCCCCCCCCCCAACTCCATGGTTGTCCAAGTCTCCCTCAATCTTGTCTTCAACTCTGCTGTTGGTATTTGCAACTCTCCTGTTGTTGAAGGCCTAATCTGTACTTCAGTTCAGCATAACCTGCTTGTACTCCTACTGAGCATTACAGGAGCATCGGAGGATCATGAGTAGCATTGAAGGCAGGTTTGAGATGGCTGGAAGTCACCTTGTACAAAATCCACACAGTCACTCTCGAGGGGAGGAGCAGCCCTCTAAAAAAAAATATATAATCGCTCATCCTCACCAGCTCACTGATATTAATGTTCAGTATCTTCCGGGTGATGTAAAAGTTGAAATTTCACATGCTGCTGGGCATCGAAGCCCTTACACCGGGGGGGGGGGGGGTCACAAACATCGCGAAGCAGCATAAATGAAAATATAAATTTATAAAAATAAATAAATGAAAAATAAATGCAGGTGAGCCACCTGCAACAAAGGGGAAACACAGTTCATTATTGCTTACAATGTGTAAGAATACCCCGCAAGTAAACCAGTCAAGCTTGAGTCATGATATTTCAGATACCAGGAATATGGACTGGTGACTACAGGCTGATGGAAATCTCATGGCAATTGGAGTTGAACTGGCTGAATGAAAGCCTCACGAAAATGGCAAAAATGCCAATTTTGCAATTTTTGACCCCTTCTGGTATGTTCCACCATCGATTTCACATAGTTATCCACACCTTTACAAATGGGAACACTGATTTTCAGATCCAACAAGTCATGGGCCACAAAAATCAAGCAGGCTTATGTAGTTCCCAGATAGGTGCTACAAGTCATTTTCTAGCCATATTACTGCAGATAAGTTTGCTTAGTTGGCAAAAGAGTAAAGATAGGTCGAGCATGAATGTTATCAAAACAGTGATGGTGGAATAATGGTCAAGTTCACTCTGAGTATGGGGAGTTAGCAGTTCGAGCCCGAGTCTAAAGACTTGAAAAAAGGTACGTGCTACTTCCTCATGCACAAGCTTAATGGACCTGATAACCTCCTCTTGCATTGAAATTCCTTGAAAGATAAATCATATGATAAATCGTTGAGAAAGAAGGGGAAGGTCACAACATCGTGGATGGAAGAGGTAGGAGACCAAGGCAAACCGACCGTTTGAAGTATTTGGACTCATTGCTTGATGATGCAGGTCGATCTGAACGAGAACTGAGAGGAAGAGTGAAACCAGGATGGAAGAATGCAGAGTGGATGGAGGTGTTTTTGACAATAAAATGATAAATTTTGAATCAGGGCATTGCAGTATATAAGGTAATGGTTTGATATGATATGGATAAAAGATAATGGTGGAGAATGAAAGGAAAATACTGTTGCAGTTGTTGGGCCATCCCAGTTGCCAGGTATGAATTCGACGAACTGTCAAAGCGGTCACGTTGGCCAGCAGTTTCTGACGTCCCCAGCAGGGTCTTGGGCAGATTTTGCCTCATTACCTGCTGCGGTGGGGTGATCAAGACGACCGGGCAGGCATGCCAACGCAGTTCCTGATGGCCGATAACCCAATTAGCGACCCAAGTGGAGGTTGCCGGACACAGACACGGGGCTACTCCGCACAAGCCCAATTTGTCCTTCAATGGACTTGTGCGATCGTTTTCAAAATATTACATTGAAGGAAAAACAAAACTAACATTTTTTTTTTTGTCAGACCACATAACTATTTATGTCATCGTTATCAAACAATGTTCCCCATGGAGAGTGAATGGCATTCGTCAAGTTTCAATTATTTTTGTTGAGCCGTTTTAAGAGAAAAAAATTAATAAAAGAAGTTAAAGTTTTTCCTTTAATCCAGTATAGCTGCCAAACCACATGACCAATGATGTTTTAGTTCTCAAACTTATATCCCCATGGGTAGCAATAACATTAAAGTTTCGCATCAATTGGTTTAATGGTTTGATAGGAGATTTAAAACAAAAAAGATTTTAGCTTCAACCCAATATAGCTGCCAGACCCTGTGACCAATGATGTTTTAGCTATCAAACTTTATTTTGCATGGGTAGTGGATCATATGTTTGAAGTTTTGCATCAATTGGTTAGGCAGTTTCAGAAAGGAAGATTTTTTGAGGATTTTTCCTCAATCTAATATGTCTGCCTGACATCATAAATTTAAAACCCAACTCAAACTGGGTAATCAATTCCATATATGAAGTTTCACATTGATCAGTTAGGTTCGTTTTTCATACCACTTCATACCACTTCAAAGATGATGTCATCATTAGCAAATTATAAACCCGAAAGGTAGTTGATCATGCAAGTAAAGTGTTGCATTGAGAAGTTAAGCAGTTTCAGAGAATTTTTTTTTTTGAAGATTCTTCTTCAATCCACTATGGCTGCCACACCACATGACTGACATTTTAGCTATCAAACTTTTATCCCAATGGGGAGTCGATGACGTACTTAAAGTTTTGCGTCGATTGTTTAAGGGAAATTTTTTAAAGGTTTAGCTAAAATCCAATATGGCTGCCAAACCACATCACCGATGATGTCATCTTTAAACATTTTTCACCATGGGTCATCACTCATACATGGATATAACGTTTCATATTGATCTGGTCAGCCATTTTGAAGATTTGTGTTTTTTCAAAATATATAGCTCCCAGACCAAGTCACCGATGCCCTCATCAATATAAATCCCTCGACAAATTTCAGTCGATCACCCACAAAACTTTTTCGATTGATAAGACAAAGATTTTGACTAAATCAATGATGGCTGCCACACCAGGGAACCGATGCCATCGTAGTTAGCAAACTATTCCCCACTAGCAAACTACTCCCCATGCCCGCATGGGATTCTAAACGGGGTAGGGATGGAGAAAGCAAAAATGCAAATGTCACCTGTCATCGAGCTGGCAAGCTGGGAGCAACAATTCACATTTATTGCCACATCTGCTGAAATTTAAATGCTCTTATGGGGGCAATGGGCTCCACTTCAAAGTACTATGGGGAGTACCTGACAGGTGGCAAGTTTCCATTTTCTTTGTTCAGTGCTTTCAGAGAGGATGTCCAAAGTTTTTCCTTTAATCCAACATGGCTGCCATACCACTTCACTTATGACATTATAGTTATCAAGAAAAAATTTTTTATTCATGTACAGTCGATTCTTCATTGAAAGTTTCATCTCAATTGCTCAAGCGGTTGTAGACAAAACTAGAACGGCACTCGATATAGCGCAAACTTCCGCTCAGCTGAACATTTTACATTTTATATCCCACCGAGTGACCGGATCTGCATCCGGACCTGAAGTTAAATCTAATCCGCTTGTTCTTGTTACCTAACCAACTCGTCCACCGGGTTATGTTATAATCCTTCCACAATGTTTTGAGACATCGTGCTATATATCGTTTTTAGCCCCATCTCACTGGTGAAGAATCGTTTAAAATCTTCTCGTATCTGGATCTGGATTTGGATTTTCAACCTCATCACACAGACAATCTGTTCACCAAATTTCTTCTGAATCCATCCACAAGTTTGACATATCCTGCTCAAAGACAGACAGACAGACAGAAAAAAAACTTCCATTCACATTAGGGGGCAGAGGCAATTAATTTAAAAGCAAATAAAAGTGAAAAAGTGCTGGGGGAAGAACTATAAAAATAGGACCACTGGACCTGTAGCTTATCTGGGCCCTGGCCTCATGTTGTCACCAAATTTGGTAGCATTCTGGCTGGTGGATCTGGAGAAGAGGATTTGGAAGGAATTTGTGCGACACCCATTTTGACACTTCAGGTCATGTGATCAGCATGGCCTCTGTAATGTAACATCAGGACCCTGTCCTAATGTTGTAACCCAAATTTGGTAGCATTCTGACTGGTGGATCTGGAGAAGAGGATTTTGGAAGGAATTTGTGCGACACACCATTTTGACACTTCAGGTCATGTGATCAGCATGGCCTCTGTAATGTAACATCAGGACCCTGTCCTAATGTTGTAACCCAATTTGGGAGTATTCTGGCTGGTGGATCTGGAGAAGAGGATTTTGAAGGAATTTGTGCGACCACCATTTTGACACTTCAGGTCATGTGATCAGCATGGCTCTGTAATGTAACATCAGGACCCTGTCCTAATGTTGTAACCCAAATTTGGTAGCATTCTGACTGGTGGATCTGGAGAAGAGGATTTTGGAAGGAATTTGTGCAACCACCATTTTGACACTTCAGGTCATGTGATCAGCATGGCTCTGTAATGTAACATCAGGACCTGTCCTAATGTTGTAACCCAAATTTGGGAGTATTCTGGCTGGTGGATCTGGAGAAGAGGATTTTGGAAGGAATTTGTGCGACCACCATTTTGACATTCAGGTCATGTGATCAGCATGGCCTCTGTAATGTAACTCAGGACCCTGTCCTAATGTTGTAACCCAATTTTGTAGCATTCTGACTGGTGGATCTGGAGAAGAGGATTTTGGAAGGAATTTGTGCAACCACCATTTTGACACTTCAGGTCATGTGATCAGCATGGCCTCTGTAATGTAACATAGGACCCTGTCCTAATGTTGTAACCCAAATTTGGGAGTATTCTGGCTGGTGGATCTGGAGAAGAGGATTTTGAAGGAATTTGTGCGACCACCATTTTGACACTTCAGGTCATGTGATCAGCATGGCCTCTGTAATGTAACATCAGACCCTGTCCCTAATGTTGTAACCCAAATTTGGTAGCATTCTGACTGATGGGTCTGGAGAAGATGATTTTTGAAGAAATTTACTGTCCACTATTTTGATCTACTTGAAGTCACGTGACCAGAACGAGCTTTGCAATCCCCATTACCAGTCAAGAGTGGAACATCGCTGCCAAATTTCAGTCGGATGGGCCCAGTGGTTTGACGAGAGAAGTTAAAATATGAGGGACACGGACAGACGGACGGTGCACGATGATGATAGCTTATCTGGAATTGCAATTCCAGAGAAGCTAATAATTATCTGAACAGGGATAATAAAGATATCCTTTGGTAGCCTAATTAATATTACATTCTGGGAATCCAGTGTGACTTGAAGGACATGAAAGTTGTTCAGGTAAGAAAATGCATTTGATCGGCCACGTTAGAGGAAAATCTGAGCAGCCCTCTAAAAATACAAAGGTTGG
>CM068958.1:37952121-37977469 GCA_035128595.1 Eptatretus atami | reverse complement strand
GGGACACCGAGAGAAAGGTAGGCGTAGAGGTGTAGTTGGGTTTGCACAGAATGTTTTTCTGCAGATTGGACAGTGGTTGGACCAAAGGCTACAGTTTAAGAGTAAAGACGAGAGTTAGTACAGTCTTAAGGCATTCTTGTCCATCCATCTGAATAATCAATACATGGAATGGTCTTCCGAAAGATAATGGCAGAAGAAACAGAACAGAAACAACTAGAGGGGGAGCACTCGGTAGAGTGCAAAACCTCCGCCGCCAATACTGCTGGGTCACTTAAGTGAACCTGATATCCTATTCATTGTAGTCAAAACGGATCAGACTCTACTGAACCACGATTGAATAAACTAAACTAGATCGACGCGCATGTAGAAATCCCCAAAAATATTAAAATATTTGGGGGATCGACCTACAATTGGGGGGCAAAGAAAAAAATATTTGGGGGGATCGACCCCCCAAAAAATCGAAATTATTTTGAAAAAAAGTTGCAAATTTTCTGGGTTTTTTCCTCCAATAATTTTTTTGGGGGTTGGAAATCACTTAAAACATGTAGAAATGCAAAAAAAATTCAAATATTTTTCAAATAAAATCGAAATTTTTTTGAAAAAAAGTTGCAAAATTTTGTTGTTTTTTTCCTCTAACAAATTTATTTTTTTTGTTGGAAATCACTTAAAACATGTAGAAATGCAAAAACAAAAATTCAAAATATTTCAAAATGGCCGCCATAGCGGCCATATTGGACTTTGGACCAAGTCCAAAATCTAATGGCATGATCCTTGGACCATACCTAATCCCCCCACAAGTTTCGTCAAAATCCGTCCAGGATTTTCCGTAATACTGTTCACAAACAAACAAACAGACAGGGGTGAAAACAGTAACCTCCGTCCATCTTCGATGGCGGATGTTAATCAACTTGAATTAGATATCCTCACAAGCATTGGGGAAGAGGGGTACATATTGGCAGGACTGGTAGGTAGCTTAGGTATAGCTGAGTTGCTAGGTAGCAAGGTTCGGTATAGTAAGGTAACTAGATAGTTTCAGTATAATTTGCATTGCTCGTAATTATTTACAAAACTGTATCCTGATTTGTCATGAATTCATCAGCAATCACTAAATTTAAGTTGCCTAAGGTTGCCATCTCATTCCACCATCAGTGGTTTCAGCTCAACAAAGCTGTCAGATTTTAGGTGCAAAGAATCTTCTCACCAGAAGCTTTTAAATTCACCTCATTAGGCCACTCAGTTTAATTCGAAGCAATTATACCTCCGATACCATGAAATGAAATCAAAGTAAAGGATTGAATTGTTGATATGGTGCAGGCATGAGGGTCTAATTGGCCTCCCCATGCATCAAAGTTCCTTGTATATGCAAGTCTGCACATCATTTCTGAACCGACAGAGAAACCATTGCCTGTGCTTTGGGACAATGAGAGGGCCATCACATGGTGACCGGTGTTAGCTCGACAACTAGTCAGACCGGCATTTAGCCAGGGTGCCAATGACGACTCGCTTACTCTTCGTCAAAAGAATGTATGGAATCCATAACGTCCATTAGCAAACAATAAGCCTGGTGTTGGCTTAGTGGTTAGGGTGGCGGCTTGGGATCCTAGGGTCCTGAGTTCAAGCCCCGTTGGGCCGCCGAATTAAAATACACCAGGAGGTTGACTCAGCCTGTCATCCTCCGAGGTCAGCAAAATGAGTACCAGTTACTGTAAGGGGGACACTGCATCAGCGGCATAGCCGTGTCCCAACTAATGATGCAACCAGCAGCCACAGGCTGCACTCGATAGAGATAGAGATAGAGAGAGATAGCATCAGCGGCATGGCTGAACTCCAAGAAACGATAGCTACCCAGCAGCCAAGCTGCCATACGCAAGAACAGAGAGAGCAAACAATGCTGACAGAAGGGACCCTGGCTTAAAATCCTACCTGAAAGCACATTTTCTGATGTTTCATCCGGTCTAAGAAGCACCAATCTAACAGTTCAGTGAGGACTCAATTCTCATATAGACTATGAAAGCTCAAAGGTTCTCGCCCTGAAGCATCCTGCCGGAATACCCATATACTCTTATTTATTTCAACAATTAGTCTTAGTTAATCAAATTAATAAAATTGCAAAAAGTGCGTCATTCTATCAAAATCTCTCAACGGCCGTTTCTAACGAATCTACTGCAAAACAATGATTGAAAAGGCCATATTCTTCTTCTTTTGTGTGGCTTTTCTCAGTTGATTGTCTACGGTGTGAAGCTAGCCGTTTTCAGCCAACCGCAGGTCCCTGTGGTCAGGTGCTGCAGTTCTTGCCATGCTACCTCTCGTGGATTTATGGGGCAGTCTTGCACAAGATGATCCGCAGTCTGGGGGAGGCCACACTTGCAGTCGAGCGAGTCAGAAAGGTCCCAGATGAACATGTGATGGAATCTGCCAACACCCATTCGGAGATGGTTAAGATGATACCATTCCTTCTGAGGCATATCAACCAGGGGGCTTGGTGGAATGGGGGAGCCATTGTAGGTGGCCACTGGGTTTGGAGGTACGCCGGGAAAAAGGTCTTCAAAGCCAAAATTCCTCGCCGAGACCGGCTGATGTATCATCACAAAATTCACACCTTATAGTAATCCCAGAGCTCTTAGCATGAATTGCTTGCATTTGCTGTGCCATAATAACCCACTGCCGTTGCCGACGTGCCCGCCAAGGTTAAATCAAGCAAATTGGATTCAGTTTTTATTTTTACTCCAAAAACAAAATCAGGAACTTCAATCTAATCAACAAACTCGATATTTAGTGAACCGGCACCTCAGACAGACGGGCATCAAAACAATCAAGAACCAATAATCAAATCCATTGTAACCTCACATTCAAAATCGATTGAGAATCAATTCCCCAAATCACTACGTCTGTTGCAACACTCTTAGAAAAGAAAACAATTGGAGAAAATTAATCCATAAATATACAAATCTTCGTGATGCATTCTGTGATGCTCTGGTTGGAATGTTGGGTGGTGGAGTGGGGGGGGAAGGAGAGGGTGATGGTTAGGGGTGTTGGCTGAATGGGGGTAGGTAGGTCAGTTTTCAGGCTGGTATCGTCACGTGACACAGAAATAATAAATGGAAACTGCATAGACACTTCGATCACTTGTGACCTGGTTTGGCCCAACCTGAATGAACATCACCTGATGCATTGTATAAGAAACCAAAATCAGCTCCGACATAACCGGAAGAGAAATCGTTTTAAGCATCACCAAATCGTGTTCTTTCACTAACTTTAATTTTAAAGAATAAAATCTCATCTAAAAATTTTCACAACATCACAGTACATCAATCCCAGCAACAATAGCCCAAAATCAGGCAACGACCTCAGAAAGCCCTTGGCACAAGTTATTTTGCTCCATGGTTGGAAAGATGAGCTCTATCAGTGAAATTCCACCGAACAAAAAAACAACTTGCAATGTCCATGCAAGGCAATTTCAAAATGTCGAACACGACTTCCTCAGTCTCGAAACAAAATGAAGTTGTAGAAACTTGCCGAACAAGCCTGGATCTCTTCTTTTCCCACAGCATAGCTCTTTTGTAGCGATAGAAACCTGACCTCGGACAACAGTTTAGCCACGAAGTGGAAAAACTAAACTGCCAACTCTGGTGCACTCTTGGCCTTTCCTAATGCCTCAACGAGACCAATCGGAAGGCAAGAGCAGACAGGAGGAAGGTACGAGTCCATCGTCACAAGTTGGTAGCAAAGTCGACGATTGTGGTGAAAATACAACCTCAAGATTGAACCCTCACAGAAATAACCGACAATATCTCATGAGATGTGATATAAATCTAACAAGAATTTCATCATTTCTCATCGGCAATTTAAGCAGGGGGGAAACTCCTCCATCAGCAATGGAGGAAAGCAGAAAAACTGCAGAAGTCCATAAGGCAAAGACAGAAACTTGGACGGACAAAAATGGAAAATGGAGATTTTTTCAGGATGTTATATTGCAAAGGCTCAGCCAGTTCCAGGTGGTGGCAGTGAAGACAGCTGGAGCTGGTGTCGGTTCATCGAGGACAAGAACAGGTCATGTGAAATAGAGACACCTGTAAGTGGAAGACTGCAGAAAGAAAAGGAAAAATAATACAGTATATATATAAACAAAAACAAAAGCAATCGGGCATGTTGTGGGTTCTGGGAGCGAGGCATATGAGGGAAATATATTTGAAATGAAGGAAACGAAGAATCAAGAGGCAAATAAAGGACAATAAATAAATAACTTGTGGCAATAAGTAAGAGTATGCCTATCTGTGCAAAGTGCAAAGAGATACAAGGGTGACATAAGCAGCGAAGAATTCTCTGTTCCAGCCAGAATTAAACAATTGTCACCAACAAAGGTGTGATTGAGTGGTGCAACCAAAGCTTAACAATCCTTACAAAGATGTTTGGGAGGGACAGAGAGAGAGAGAGAGAGAGAGAGAGAGAGAGAGAGAGAGAGAGAGAGAGAGAGAGAGAGAGAGAGAGAGAGCAGAGAGCAATGCTTCCAACAAATAAATTCAAGAGAAAAAGCATTTGAAAGTAGAACTTGGTGAGAAGAATGATCACAATTCATCTTGGTGGGATTTGCCACTGTGAGGGGAGACAAACATAAATAAATAAGAGACGATGATAAGGAGCCACTGTCCACCTTGTTTCGGGTCTAGGAATGGGAGGTTTAAACAGCAGACCTTTATTAAAATCTTTTCTCAGCAAGTCCAAGCCACAACGTCACATCTATTGGCCCAGCTGGACCTGGAAAGTTCGGGAAACGTGAGATCATAGGACAGCGATGGCGTAAGAAAGAGGTCATTTTGCTGTGGTTTGGCATACAATTTGTTTCAAGCAGAGACAGCACAAGAGGCTTCCTTCAGCTGTGCAGTCTTCTTGGCATCAGCTATTAGTTTCAGCAAAAGGGTCAAAGTCTGGATGAGTCGGTTGGCTGCCGGCCTAGCTGTTTTGCGAGGTAAACCAGTTGTTACCAAACGCATTCACTTGGGCCTAGGAATGAGGAAAGGGTGGATGAAAAAAAAAATGGTTCAATGAAAATTAAAACTCGAATAAAGAGCAATGGCTCCATCAGAAACTTGAAATTATTAGCCGGGAGATGATACAATAGTGGGTGAAAATCTTCTTAATTGCAATTCCATCAACTCTGAGATGAAACCTTCCAGAACCCATTACAACACTCGAGGTTGCTCAATAGTGACGTACTTCGAAAACAATAAAAGCAAAGTCTTCATTTTGGAAAGAAATGATACTAACTTACAGCAGGTATGGCCACTGGTGTATCAAAGGATTTGGATTTTGTGCGAGGTGCTGGAATTGGAACAGGTGAGGCAGTGGGGTTGAGCGGCAAGGCCTGAGGCTCAGAGACTTGCTGCTTGTTCGGCTGACTTTCCACCGACAACGAATCTGATAGCAATGAGGGGGTGGTTATTCAATATAATAAAAAGAAGAAATTTTTTTTAAAAAAATAATGTTGGTTAGGAATTCCACCAACTATTAATAGTCCCATTTATGCATGAACCACAGCAATGAGTCACAGCTTCACAAAACGTACAGTTATAATTGTCACGACAGTACATAATGCACAAACACTGAACGGTGCATGCATGCCATGTGTGACCGACATTTTCGATCGACCAACCTGCTAATGTTGGCACTTTTGCAGCTAGCTGTGCAATCTCAAAGTCATCTGCATCATCGGTTGGCTGCGCTATGCCGATGTGATCGGTGAAATAGTGGGAGAAGCGCTTCGAAGTGTTTGCCAAGGGGTTTGCCTCTTGTGGAACACCTTCAGCAGAGGTTGGTGGTTGCGCCAGCTGAAAATTCTACAAATATTTTTGGGGAGAAAATTAGCAGTTACACTCTAAATTATTGCTGTAAGCCAATGTTAAAACATTAGAATCTATGAAAACAAATATGGATGGAAGCAATACAACATTGATCGTGCTCTGTGCAAGATGCTACGAACTGCCGCGCGAAGCAAGGAGAAGCTGACGTTCCTCGCTTCCCACGGTGGTGAGCATACCACAAATAATGTTCTATTCATCCCATTCATTGTTCTAGCTGTCCGCCAATAGATAGATAGATAGATATTAGCCTTCACAAGCAAGACTAGTTCTGCATTTCATGGTAACAACAGTTATTGGTAGATCCTTGGTTTTGAAACACTTGGGTTGGCCAGTTTGGCAATTCCATCTGAGCACGCAAGTTCATGGTTCTGGGATCCCAGGTTTCAATACCGTTGCATTAATTCGTCTGTTTACTATTCTTTTTGGAAATCATGCCAAAATATGACCATGTCTGAACGTCGTCGTCGTCCGACACGTGATTCATGTACAAGTTCCTCTGTGAGCTGTTAGATTACAGTTAGGACGAGTCAAAGTTGAAATCCCAAAAAGAAAATATTGCACACCACTCCTTCCCAACTCCATATCCAGGTGATGCATGACATCATCACCAGGTGCCAAAGGAAGGGAATACTAGTTTTTACTCCGTTTGTTTGCTTCTTTCTTGTTTATTTGTTTGTTTGTTTGTCTGGGCGAGATCTCAGCCATCCTTTGATATCGGAAGCTGAAATTTGGGGACAAAAGGGAAGATGTAGTTTGGCAAAAAAGGTATTTTATATTTTTAGATTAATCTATTACTTAATTATTATTGGTTTCTTAATTACTTATTTATTATATTTCTCATCCCAGCAATATCTCAGACACCTTTTGAGTGAGGAAGCTGATATTTGGACATGACGGTGAACAAGTGATTTGGCCACAAAGGATATTCTTAATTTATTGATTAATCATTTATTTATTTATTTTTGATTAATTACTTAATTTTCAAAAAGTTACAGATTCAGATGAAACGGTGGTGGTTTAGATATGCTATCAGCGAATTGAATACGAAATTATTTTACGATTAATATTTGTATATTTTAATTATGCAATTAATCAATTCAATCAATTATTGTACACTGCTCCCTCCCAATTCTGACTCCACATGCTGCAATGCGGCATCGCTGGGAGGGGAAGTAAGGAGGTGGGAGGAGGGAGGGAGGGAAAGTGTGGAGGTGGGAGGAGGGAGGAGGAAAAGGGATGGAGGGGAGGAGGGAGGGGAAAGGTGGAGGTGGAGGAGGAGGGAGGGAAAGTGGAGTGGGAGGAGGGAGGAGGAAAGGGTGGAGGGAGGAGGGAGGGAGGAAGGGGGAGGTGGGAGGAGGAGGGGGAAAGGGTGGAGGTGGAGGAGGAGGGAGGGAAAGTGTGGAGGTGGGAGGAGAGAGGAAGTGTGGGAGGTGGGAGGAGGGAGGAGGAAAGTGTGGAGGTGGAGGAGGGAGGAGGGAAAGTGTGGAGGTGGAGAGGAGAGAGGGAGGGAAGTGTGGAGGAGGGAGAGGGGAGGGAGGAAAGGTGGAGTGGAGAGAGGAAAGGGTGGAGTGGGAGGAGGGAGAGGAGAAAGGTGGAGGTGGGAGGAGGGAGGAAAAGGGTGGAGGTGGAGGAGGGAGGAAAGTGGAGGTGGAGGAGGGAGGAAGGAAAGTGTGGAGTGGGAGGAGGGAGAGGGAAAGTGGAGTGGGAGAGGAGGAAGGGAGGAGGGAGTATGGAGGTGAGGTGAGGAGGAGGAAGGGGAGGGAGGAGGAGGGAAAGGGTGGAGGTGGGAGGAGGAGGGGGAAAGTGTGTGAGGTGGGAGGAGTGAGGGAGGGAAAGTGTGGAGGTGAGGAGGAGAAAGGGTGGTAGGTGAGGATGGAGAACAGAGGGTGGAGTGGGAGAAGGAGGGAAAGGGTGGAGGTGGGAGGGAAAGGGTAGAGGTGGGAGGAGGAAGGGAAAGGGTGGAGGTGGGAGGAGGGAGAAAAGGGTGGAGTGGGTGAAGTGGAAGGAGTGAGGTGGTGGTGGTAGAAGGCAGGGGAATGGGTGGGAAGATTGACCCGGCATTGCCGGGCGATGCTAGGTACCTTAGCTAGTATTAAATATTGCATTTATTTAGCTTTAAAGCCCACAAAGTCCAGCACCTTAAACATATCTCGATTGGCTTTCCTCCGCTTTTCCTCTTCAGACAACATGCTCATCTCTCCATGGACTGATGACAGAATATTGCGAGGTTGAGGTTTGAGTCCAGGACTTAAAACGTTTGCTGAAGAATGAGCAGGAGTCCAGGAAGATGCTATGGCAGGTGCAAGGGTTCCCTGAATTGGCTTCCAGGATGTTTCTGGGGATAATGGACCTGGAAAATAGGCCTGCTGGTGCTGTTGGGCCTGCTGTGGCCAGGGGTTGGAATAAGGGCTTGGACCAAGTGTCATGGAGTCTGAAGGAAGGGTGGGAGTGGAACAGAAGGAATAGAAAGAATGCAATTACAAATGTGGAGAGATTGCAGCCTTTGCTCCATATGTTCTCTATCATTCCACACCCCCACACCCACAATATGTTTAATAACCAAAAAAATTGTTTGACCCGATAGGACACCAAGCAGTTTATAAAGTAATGCAAAAAGCATCAATAAGTATTCAAGAGGGACACACCTAGTGCATTCATGAGTGCCACATTGCCGCTGCTTTGTAGTAAAGGTGGCGATGCAATTTGATGCGACAAGTCTCCGAGAAGTAATGGGGAGGGCTCTGGTTGCCGTGGAGAAATCCCAAGAGACATTGGAGAAGTCCCAAACGATGTTATTTGGTCCGAGGAGGGAAAGGTGTTGAATGGCACAGCTCCAAACGCATCACGTAACGGCACCTGCAAGGAGGTCAATGCAAGTGAACAGTCAAAAAAAAAACAATCCCTGCCACCAACCTCCTAATAAAAGTACCCACTGCAGGAGGAGTCCGCAGACACAGTTTGGCACTAGATATGGATGGCGTTCGCTCACAAGGAGCTCCTCCGCCTTTGACAGGTTTTGTTTTAATTCCTGCTGGGTGTCCATATCCAAACCCCTCACCAAACACCTGGTGGGGTCGACGTTTAGTCGCCGACACCGACCATGGAACAGGTTAGTACAGGTTTACATGATACCTGCAGCAAGTCACAGATCTAATCTGGCCTGACCTGACATTGGATGCTTATTTTAAATAAATAAATATTACAAGTGGAAAGTTACTTCTTCTTTCGTTTTTTTTTTATATTTTTAATTTTTTTTTTGACTGTTCACTTGCATTGACTCCTTGCAGGTGCCGTTCGTGATGCGTTTGGAGCTGTGCCATTCAACACCTTTCCCTCCTCGGACCAAAATAACATCGTTTGGGACTTCTCCAATGTCTCTGGATTTCTCCACGGCAACCAGAGCCCTCCCCATTACTTCTCGGAGACTTGTCGCATCAAATTGCATCGCCACCTTTACTACAAAGCAGCGGCAATGTGGCACTCATGAATGCACTAGGTGTGTCCCTCTTGAATACTTATTGATGCTTTTTGCATTACTTTATAAACTGCTTGGTGTCCTATCGGGTCAAACAATTTTTTTGGTTATTAAACATATTGTGGGTGTGGGGTGTGGAATGATAGAGAACATATGGAGCAAAGGCTGCAATCTCTCCACATTTGTAATTGCATTCTTTTATTCCTTCTGTTCCACTCCACCCTTCCTTCAGACTCCATGACACTTGGTCCAAGCCCTTATTCCAACCCCTGGCCACAGCAGGCCCAACAGCACCAGCAGGCCTATTTTCCAGGTCCATTATCCCAGAAACATCCTGGAAGCCAATTCAGGAACCCTTGCACCTGCCATAGCAATCTTCCTGGACTCCTGCTCATTCTTCAGCAAACGTTTTAAGTCCTGGACTCAAACCTCAACCTCGCAATATTCTGTCATCAGTCCATGGAGAGATGAGCATGTTGTCTGAAGAGGAAAAGCGGAGGAAAGCCAATCGAGATATGTTTAAGGTGCTGGACTTTGTGGGCTTTAAAGCTAAATAAATGCAATATTTAATACTAGCTAAGGTACCTAGCATCGCCCGGCAATGCCGGGTCAATCTTCCCACCCATTCCCCTGCCTTCTACCACCACCACCTCACTCCTTCCACTTCACCCACTCCACCCTTTTCTCCCTCCTCCCACCTCCACCCTTTCCTTCCTCCTCCCCTCTACCTCTTCCCTCCCACCTCCACCTTTTCCCTCCCTCCTCCACCTCCACCTCTTCCCTCTCTCCACCTCCACCCTTTCCCTCCCTCCTCCCACCTCCACACTTTCCCTCCCTCCTTCCTCCCACCTCCACCTTTCCTCCTCCCTCCTCCCACCTCCACCCTTTCCCCTCCCTTCCCCCTCCACCTTTTCCTCCTCCCTCCTCCTCCCACTCCACTTCCCCTTCCCTCCTCCTCCTCTCCCTCCACACTTCCCCTTCCTCTCTCCTCCCTCCTCCCACCTCCACACTTTCCTCCTCTCTCCCACCTCCACCCTTTCCTCCCTCCCTCCTCCACCCACCCTTCGCTCCTCTCCCCTCCACCCTTTCCTCCCTCCCTCCCTCCTCCCTCCTCCTCACCTTCCCCCTCCCTCCCTCCTCCTCCTCCCACCTCCCACTTCCCTCCTCCTCCACCTCCACACTTTCCCTCCTCCCTCCTCCCACCTCCAACTTTCCCTCCCTCTCCCACCTCCACACTTTCCCTCCTCCTCCTCCACCTCCACCCTTTCCCTCCCTCCTCTCCCACCTCACCTTCCCTCTCCCTCCTCCCACCTCCACCCTTTCCCTCCTCCCTCCTCCCACCTCCACCTTTCCTCCTCCCTCCTCCCACCTCCACCCTTTCCCTCCTCCCTCCTCCCACCTCCACTTTCCCTCCCTCCTCTCCCACCTCCACCCTTTCCCTCCCTCCTCTCCCACCTCCACACTTTCCCTCCCTCCCTCCTCCCACCTCCTTACTTCCCCTCCCAGCGATGCCGCATTGCAGCATGTGGAGTCAGAATTGGGAGGGAGCAGTGTAAAATAATTGATTGAATTGATTAATTGCATAATTAAATTAAATATTAATCGTAAAATAATTTCGTATTCAATCGCTGATAGCATATCTAAACCACACCGTTTCATCTGAATCTGTAACTTTTTGAAAATTAAGTAATTAATCAAAAATAAATAAATAAATGATTAATCAAATAAATTAAGAATATCCTTTGTGGCAAATCACTTGTTCACCGTCATGTCCAAATATCAGCTTCCTCACTCAAAAGGTGTCTGAGATATTGCTGGATGAGAATATAATAAATAAGTAATTAAGAAACCAATAATAATTAAGTAATAGATTAATTAAAAAAATATAAAATACTTTTTTGCCAAACTACATCTTCCCCTTTTGTCCCCAAATTTCAGTTTTCCGATATCAAAGGATGGCTGAGATCTCGCCCAGACAAACAAACAAACAAATAAACAAGAAAGAAGCAAACAAACGGAGTAAAAACTAGTATTCCTTTTGGCACCTGGTGATGATGTCATGCATCACCTGGATATGGAGTTGGGAAGGAGTGGTGTGCAATATTTTCTTTTTGGGATTTCAACTTTGACTCGTCCTAACTGTAATCTAACAGCTCACAGAGGAACTTGTACACGAATCACGTGTCGGACGACGACGACGTTCAGACATGGTCATATTTTGGCATGATTTCCAAAAGAATAGTAAACAGACGAATTAATGCAACGATATTGAAACCTGGATCCCAGAACCATGAACTTGCGTGCTCAGATGGAATTGCAAACTGGCCAACCCAAGTGTTTCAAAACCAAGGATCTACCAATAACTGTTGTTCCATGAAATGCAGAACTAGTCTTGCTTGTGAAGGCTAATAATCTATCTATCTATCTATTGGCGGACAGCTAGAACAATAATGGATGAATAGAACATTATTTGTGGTATGCCTCACCACGTGGGAAGCGAGGAAGTCAGCTTCTCCTTGCTTCGCGCGGCAGTTCGTAGCATCTTGCACAGAGCACGATCAATGTTGTATTGCTTCATCCATATTTGTTTCATAGATTCTAATGTTTTAACATTGGCTTACAGCAATAATTTAGAGTGTAACTGCTATTTCTCCCCAAAATTTTGTAGAATTTTCAGCTAGCTGGCGGCACCACCAACCTCTGCTGAAGGTGTTCCACAAGAGGCAAACCCCTTGGCAAACACTTCGAAGCGCTTTTCTCCCCACTATTTCACCGATCACATCGGCATAGCGCAGCCAACCGATGATGCAGAATGACTTTGGATTGCACAGTAGCTGCAAAAGTGCCAACATTAGCAGGTTGGGTCGATCGAAAATGTCGGTCACACATGGCATGCATGCACCGTCAGTGTTTCGTGCATTATGTACTGTCGTGAGAATTATAACTGTACGTTTTGTGAAGCTGTGACTCATTGCTGTGGTTCATGCAAAATGGGACTATTAATAGTTGGTGGAATTCCTAACCAACATTATTTTTTTAAAAAAAATTTCTTCTTTTTAATATATTGAATAACCACCCCTCATTGCTATCAGATTCGTTGTCGGCGGAAAGTCAGCCGAACAAGCAGCAAGTCTCTGAGCCTCAGGCCTTGCGCTCAACCCACTGCCTCACCTGTTCCAATTCAGCACTCCTCGCACAAATCCAAATCCTTTGATCACCAGTGGCCATACTGCTGTAAGTTAGTATCATTTCTTTCCAAAATGAAGACTTTGCTTTTTATTGTTTTCGAAGTACGTCACTATTGAGCAACCTCGAGTGTTTGTAATGGGTTCTGGAAGGTTCATCTCAGAGTTGATGGAATTGGCAATTAAGAAGATTTTCACCCACTATTGTATCATCTCCCGGCTAATAATTTCATGTTTCTGATGGAGCCATTGCTCTTTGCTCGAGTTTTAATTTTTCATTGAACCATTTTTTTTTTTCATCCACCTTTTCCTCATTCTAGCCCAAGTGAATGCGTTTGGTAACGACTGGTTTACCGCTCGCAAAACAGCTAGGCCGGCAGCCAACCGACTCATCCAGACTTTGACCCTTTTGCTGAAACTAATAGCTGATGCCATAAGACTGCACAGCTGAAGGAAGCCTCTTGTGCTGTCTCTGCTTGAAACAAATTGTATGCAACCACAGCAAAATGACCTCTTTCTTACGCCATCGCTGTCCTATTGATCTCACGTTTCCCGAACTTTCCAGGTCCAGCTGGGCCAATAGATGTGACGTTGTGGCTTGGATTGCTGAGAAAAGATTTTAATAAAGGTCTGCTGTTTAAACCTCCATTCCTATGACCCGAAACAAGGTGGACAGTGGCTCCTTATCATCGTCTCTTATTTATTTATGTTTGTCTCCCCTCACAGTGGCAATCCCACAAGATGAATTGTGATCATTCTTCTCACAATTCTACTTTCAAATGCTTTTTTCTCTTGAATTTATTTGTTGGAAGCATTGCTCTCTCTCTCTCTCTCTCTCTCTCTCTCTTCTCTCTCTCTCTCTCTCTCTCTCTCTCTCTCTCTCTTCTCTCTCTCTCTCTCTCTCTTCTCTCTGCTCCCTCCCAAACATCTTTGTAAGGATTGTTAAGCTTGGTTGCACCACTCAATCAACCTTTGTTGGTGACAATTGTTTAATTCTGGCTGGAACAGAGAATTCTTCGCTGCTTATGTCACCTTGTATCTCTTTGCACTTTGCACAGATAGGCATACTCTTACTTATTGCCACAGTTATTTTATTTATTGTCCTTTATTTGGCCTCTTGATTCTTCGTTTCTTTCATTTCAAATATATTTCCCTCATATGCCTCGCTCCAGAACCCAACAATGCCCGATTGCTTTTTGTTTTTGTTTATATATATACTGTATTATTTTTCCTTTTCTTTCTGCAGTCTTCCACTTACAGGTGTCTCTATTTCACATGACCTGTTCTTGTCCTCGATGAACCGACACCAGCTCCAGCTGTCTTCACTGCCACCACCTGGAACTGGCTGAGCCTTTGCAATATAACAATCCTGAAAAAATCTCCATTTTCCATTTTTGTCGTCCAAGTTTCTGTCTTTTGCCTTTGGACTTCTGCAGTTTTTCTGCTTTCTCCATTGCTGATGGAGGAGTTTCCGCCCTGCTTAAATTGCCGATGAGAAATGATGAAATTCTTGTTAGATTTATATCACATCTCATGAGATATTGTCGGTTATTTCCTGTGAGGGTTCAATCTTGAGGTTGTATTTTTCACCAACAATCGTCGACTTTGCTACCAACTTGTGACGATGGACTCGTACCTTCCTCCTGTCTGCTCTTGCCTTCCGATTGGTCTCGTTGAGGCATTAGGAAAGGCAAGAGTGCAACCAGAGTTGGCAGTTTAGTTTTTTCCACTTCGTGGCTAAACTGTTGTCCGAGGTCAGGTTTCTATCGCTACAAAAGAGCTATGCTGTGGAAAAGAAGAGATCCAGGCTTGTTCGCAGTTTCTACAACTTCATTTTGTTTCGAGACTGAGGAAGTCGTGTTCGACATTTTGAAATTGCTTGCATGGACATTGCAAGTTGTTTTTTTGTTCGGTGGAATTTCACTGATAGAGCTCATCTTTCCAACCATGGAGCAAAATAACTTGTGCAAGGGCTTTCTGAGGTCGTTGCCTGATTTTGGGCTATTGTTGCTGGGATTGATGTACTGTGATGTTGTGAAAATTTTTAGATGAGATTTTATTCTTTAAAATTAAAGTTAGTGAAAGACACGATTTGGTGATGCTTAAAGTAACGATTTCTCTTTCCGGTTATGTCGGAGCTGATTTTGGTTTCTATACAATGCATCAGGTGATGTTCATTCAGGTTTTGGCCAAACCAGGTCACAAGTGATCGAAGTGTCTATGCAGTTTCCATTTATTATTTCTGTGTCCACGTGACGATAACCAGCCTGAAAACTGACCGCTACCTACCCCCATTCAGCCAACACTCCTAACCATCACACGCTCTTCCTTCCCTCCGCCCCACTCCACACCCACATTCCACACCAGAGCATCACAGATGCATCACGAAGATTTGTATATTTTATGATTAATTTTTCCAATTGTTTTCTTTCTAAGAGTGTTGCAAACAGACCGTTGTGATTTTGGGGAATATGATTCTCATCGATTTTGAATTGTGAGGTTACAATGGATTTGATTATTGGTTCTATGATTTGTTTGATGCCCGTCTGGTCTGAGGTGCCGGTTCACTAAGATATCGAGTTTGTTTGATTAAGATGAAAAGTTCCTGATTTTGTTTTTGGAGTAAAAATAAAACTGAATCCAATTTGCTTGTTTTTACCTTGCGGGCACGTCGGCAACGGCAGTGGGTTTATTATGGCACAGGCAAGATGCAAGCAATTCTGCTAAGACTCTGGTGATTACTATAAGGTGGTGTTTTGTGATGATCATCAGCCTCGGTCTCGGGAGGAATTTTTGGCTTTGAAGACTTTTCCCGGCGTACCTCCAAAACCCAGTGGCCACCTACAATGGCTCCCCATTTCCCAAGCCTGTTGATATGTGCCTCAGAAGGAATGGTATCATCTTAATCCATCTCCGAATGGGTTGTTGCAGTTCATCACATGTTCATCTGGGACCTTTCTGATCGCTCGATGCAAGTGTGGCCCTCCCCAGACTGGCGGTCATCTGTGCAAGACTGCCGGCCATAAATCCACGAGAGGTAGCATGGCAAGAACTGCAGACCTGACCACAGGGACCTGCGGTTGGCTGAAAACTGGTAGCTTCACACCCAGTAGAAATCAACTGAGAAAAGCCACACAAAAGAGAAGAATATGGCCTTTTCAAATCATTGTTTTTGCAGTAGATTCGTTAGAACGGCGTTGAGAGATTTTGATAGAATGAACGCACTTTTTGCAATTTTTATTATTTAGATTAAACTAAGACTAATTTTGAGAATAATAAAGTATATGGGTATCCGGCAGGATGGCTTCAGGGCGAGAACTTTGACTTTTCATGTCTATTATGGGAAAATTGAGTCCTCACTGAACTGTTAGATTGTGGCTTCTTAGACGGATGAAAAGAAATTCTCAGGTAGGAATTTATAAGGGCAGGGTCTTCTGTCAGCAGTGGCGTTTGCTCTTCTTGTCTTGCGTATGGCAGCTTGGTGCTGGGTAGCTATCAGTTTCTTGGAGTTCAGCCTGCCGCTGATGCTATCTCTCTCTACTTCTATTCTATCGAGTGCAGCCTGTGGCTGCTGGTTGCATCATTAGTTGGGAACGGCTATGCCTGATGCAGTGTCCCCTTACAGTAACTGGTACTTCACTTTGCTGACCTGCGGAACGGATGACAGGCTGAAGTCAACCTCCTGGTGTATTTTTAATTCAGGCGGCCCAACGGGGCTTGAACTCAGGATCCCTATGGAATGCCCAGCCGCCAACCTAACGACTAAGCCAACACCAGGCTTATTGTTTGCTAAGGACGTTATGGATCACATACATTCTTTTGACGAAGAGTAAGCGAGTCGTCCCATTGGACCCTGGCTAAATGCCGTCTGAACTAGTTGTTCGAGCTAACACCGGTCACCATGTGATGGCCCTCTCATTGCTCCCAAAGCACAGGAATGGTTTCTCTGTCGGTTCAGAAATGATGTGCAGACCTTGCCATATACAACGGAACTTTGATGCATGGGGAGGCAATTAGACCCTCATGCCTGCACATTCAACATTAATCCTTTCACTTTGGATTTCACTTTATGGTATCGGAGGTATAATTGCCTTCGAATTAAACTGATGGCTAATGAGTGAATTTAAAGCTTCGGTGAGAAGATTCTTTGCAACCTAAAATCTGACAGCTTTGTTGAGGCTGAACCACTGATGGTGGAATGAGATGGCCACCTTATGTGCAACTTAAATTTAAGTGATTGTGGATGAATTCTGACAAATCAGGATACGTTTTGTATAATTACGAAGCATCAAATTAATACTGAAACTACTAGTTACTTACTAACATCGAACCTTGCTACCTAGCACTCAGCTATACCCTAAGCTACCACCAGTCCTGCCAATATGTACCTCTTCCAAATGCTTGTTGAGGATAATCTAATTCAAGTTGATTACATCGCCATCGAAGATGACGGAGGTTACTGTTTTCACCCTTTTTTGTTGTTTTGAACAGTATAGGGAAAAACTCCTGGACGGATTTTGAGCAAACTTGTGGGGGATAGGTATGGTCCAAGGATAGCCCATTTAGATTTTTGGACTTGGTCCAAAGTCCAATATGGCCGCTATGGCGGCCATTTGAAAAAATATTTGAATTTTTGTTTTTGCAATTTCTACATGTTTTTTAAAGTGTTTCCCAACAAAAAAAAAAATTTGTTAGAGGAAAAAAACAACAAAATTTTTGCAATTTTTTTTCAAAAAAAAATTTCGATTTTATTTGAAAAATATTTTGAATTTTTTTTTGCATTTCTACATGTTTTAAGTGGATTTCCAACCCCCAAAAATAATTATTGGGAAGAAAACCCAGAAGAATTTGCAACTTTTTTTTAAAATAATATTTCGTTTTTTGGGGGGTCGATCGCCCCCAAATATTTTTTTCTTTGCCCCCAATTTGTAGGTCGTCCCCCAATATTTTAATATTTTTGGGGATTTCTACATGCGCGTCGACTCTAGTTTGTTTAATTCAATCGTGGTTCAGTAGGTCTGATTCCGTTTTGACTACATGATAGGATATCAGGTTCACTTAGTTGACCCAGCAGTATTGGCGGCGGAGGTTTCTGCACTCTACCTAGTGCTCCCCCTCTCGTTGTTTTCTGTTCTGTTTCTGTTCCATTTAATCTTTCCAGGAAGACCATTCCATGTATTGATATTCAATGATTGACCAGAATGCCTTAACGACTGTACTAACTTCGTACTTTACTCTTAAACTGTAGCCTTTGGTCCAACCACTGTCATCTGCAGAAAAACATTCTGTGCAAACCCAACTACAGCTTACGCCTACCTTTCTTCGTGCCCCCCGCCGCACCTTTGTATTTTAGGGTGCTGCTCAGATTTTTCCTTACGTCGGCCCGATCAAATGCCATTTTTTTCCTGAAAAACTTTCATGTCCTTCAAGTCCACTGGATTCCGAAATGTAATATTATTAGGACCAAAGGATATCTTTATTTCCTGTTCAGAAATTATTAAGCTTCTCTGGAATTGGCAATTCCAGATAAGTATCTCATCGTGCCACCGTCCGTCTGTCCGTGTCCCTCATATTTTAAACTTCTTCTCGTCAAACGCACTGGCCCATCCCACTGAAATTTTGGGCAGCGATGTTTCCACTCTTGACTGGTAATGGGATTTTAGCAAAGCTCGTTCTGGTCACGTGACTTCAAGTAGATCAAAAAGTAGTGACAGTAAATTTCCTTCAAAATCATCTCTCGCAGACCCTCAGTCAGAATGCACCTAAATTTGGGTTACAACATTAGGAACAGGGTCCTGATGTTACATTACAGAGGCATTGATCACTATGACCTGAAGTGTCAAATGGTGGTCGGCACAAATTCCTTCTCAAAATCATCTCTCCCAGTCCACCAGCCAGAATACTCCCAAATTTGGGTTACACATTAGGACAGGGTCCTGATGTTACATTACAGAGGCCTGCTGATCACATGAAACCTGCAGTGTCAAAATGGTGGTTGCACAAATTCCTTCCAAAATCCTCTTCTCCAGATTCCACCAGTTCAGAATGCTTACCAAATTTGGGTTACAACATTCAGGACAGGGTCCTGATGTACATTTCAGCCGGCCATGCTGATCACATGACCTGAAGTGTCAAAATGGTGGTCGCCACAAATTCCTTCCAAAATCCTCTTTCTCCAGATCCACCAAGCCAGAATACTCCCCAAATTTGGGTTACAACTTAGGACAGGGTCCTGATGTTAGCAGTTACAGAGGCCATTGCTGATCACATGACCTGAAGTGTCAAAATGGTGGTTGCAGCAATTCCTTCCAAAATCCCTTCTCCAGATCCACCAGTCAGAATGCTACAAATTTGGGTTACAAATTTAGGAAGGGTCCTGATGTTAGCATTACGAGGCCATGCTGATCACATGACCTGAGTGGTCCAAAATGGTGGTCGCACAATTCCTATCCAAAATCCTCTTCTTCCAAGATGCCACCAGCCAGACTGCTACCAAATTTGGGTGCCCAACATTAGGCCAGGGCCCAGATAAGCTACAGGTCCAGTGGTCCTATTTTTATAGTTCTTCCCCAGCACTTTTTTCAATTTTTATTTTGTTTTAAATTAATTGCCTCTGCCCCTTAAATGTAATGGAAGTTTTTTATTTCGTCTGTCTGTCTGTCTTTGAGCAGGATATGTCAAACTTGTGGATGGATTCAGAAGAAATTTGGTGACAGATTGTCTGTGTGATGAGTTGAAATCAAATCCAGATCCAGATACGAGAAGATTTTAAACGATTCCTCACCAGTGAGATGGGGCTAAAAACGATATATAGCACACGATGTCTCAAAACATTGTGGAAGGATTAATAACAATAACCCGGTGGACGAGTTGGTTAGGTAACAAGAACAGCGGATTAGATTTAACTTCAAGGTCCGGATGCAGATCCGGTCACTCGGTGGGATTAAATGTAAAATGTTCAAGTGAGGCGGAAGTTTGCGCTATTATCGGTGCCGTTCTAGTTTTGTCTACAACCGCTTGAAAGGCAATTGAGATGAAACTTTTCAATGAAGAATCGACTGTAACATGAATACAAAATTTTTCTTGATAACTATAATGTCATAAGTGAAGTGGTATGGCAGCCATGTGGATTAAGGAAAAACTTTGGCGAACATCCTCTCTGAAAGCACTGAACAAAGAAAAATGGAAACTTGCCACCTGTCAGGTATCCCCATAGACTTTTTGAAGTGGAGCCCATTGCCCCCATAAGAAGCATTTAAATTTCAGCAGATGTGGCAATAAATGTGAATTGTTGGCTCGCAGCTTGCAGCTCGATGACAGGTGAACATTTGCATTTTTGCTATTCTCCATCCTACCCCGTTTAGCATCCCATGCGGGCATGGGGAGTAGTTTGCTAGTGGGGAAATAGTTTTGCTAACTACGATGGCATCGTTCCTGGTGTGGCAGCCATCATTGAATTTTAGTCAAAATATCTTTGTCTTTATCAATCGAAAAAGTTTTGTGGGTGTCGCTGATTTGTCGAGGGATTTATTTGATGAGGGGCATCGGTGACTGGTCCTGGGAGCTATATTTTTGAATAAAACACAAATCTTCAAAATGGTGACGGCAGACATATATGAAACGTTATATCCATGTATGAGTGATGACCCATGGTGAAAAAGTTTAAAGATGACATCATCGGTGATGTGGTTGGCAGCCATAATTTGGATTTTAGCTAACCTTTAAAAAATTCCCTTAAACATCGACGCAAAACTTTAAGACTGTCATCGACTCCCCATTGGGATAAAAGTTTGAATAGCTAAAATGTCAGTCATGTGTGTGGGCAGCCAAGTGGATTGAGAAGATCTTCAAAAAAAAAAATTCTCTGAAACTGCTTAACTTCTCAATGCAACACTTTTACTTGCATGATCAACTACCTTTCGGGTTTATAATTTGCTAATGATACTCATTCTTTGAAGTGGTATTGAAGTGGTATGAAAAACGAACCTAACTGATCAATGTGAAACTTCATATATGGAATTGATTACCCAGTTTTTGAGTTGGGTTTTAAATTTATGATGTCAGGCAGACATTTAGATTGAGGAAAATCCTGCAAAAAAAATCTTCCCTTTCTTGAAACTGCCTAACCAATTGATGCAAAAACTTCAACATATGATCCATCATACCCACTGCAAAATAAGTTTGATTAGCAAAACATCATTGGTCACAGGGTCTGGGAGCAGCTATATTGGGTTGAAGCTAAAATTTTTTTGTTTTAAATCTCCTATCAACATTAAACCAATTGGTTGCGAACTTTAATGTTTTGCTACCGCATGGGGATATAAGTTTGGGAACTAAAACATCATTGGTCATGTGGGTTTGGGCAGCTATACTGATTAAGGAAAACTTAAACTTCTTTTATTAATTTTTTTCTCTAAAACGGCTCAACAAAATAATTGAAACTTGACGAATGCCATTCACTCTCCATGGGGAACATTGTTTGATAACGATGACATAACATAGTTATGTGGTCTGACAAAAAAAAAATGTTAGTTTTGTTTTTCGCTTCATGTAATATTTTTTGAAAACGATCGCACAAGTCATTGAAGGACAAATTGGGCTTGTGCGGAGTAGCCACTGTGTCTGTGTCCGGCAACCCTCCACTTGGGTGCTAATTGGGTTATCGGGCCATCAGGAACGCGGTTGGCATGCCATGCCCGGTCGTCTTGATCAGCCCCACGCAGCAGGTAATGAGGCAAAAATCTGCCAAGACCTGCTGGGGACGTCAGAAACTGCTGGCTCAAACGTGACCGGCTTTGAAGTTCGTCGATTCCATACCTGGCAAACTGGGATGGCCCAACAACTGGCACAGTATTTTCCTTTCATTCTCCACCATTATCTTTTATCCATATCAATATCAACCATTACCCTATATACTGCAATGCCCTGATTCAAAATTTATCATTTTATTGTCCAAAACACCTCCATCCACTCTGGCATTCTTCATCCTGGTTTCACTCTTCTCTCAGTTCTCGTTCAGATCGACCTGCATCTCAAGCAATGAGTCAAATACTTCAAACGCGTCGGTTGCTTGTCTCCTACCTCTTCCTCACGATGTTGTGACCTTCCCCTTTCTTTCTCAACGATTTATCATATGATTTATCTTTCAGAATTTCAAATGCAAGAGGGGTTATCAGGTCCATTAAGCTTGTGCATGAGGAAGTAGCACGTAACCTTTTTTCAAGTCTTTAACTCGGGCTCGAACTGCCTAAACTCCCCATACTCAGAGTGAAACTTGAAACCATTATTCCCCATCACTGTTTTTGGATAAATTCATGCTGCGACCTTCTTTACTCTTTTGCCAACTAAGCAAACTTATCTGCAGTAAATATGGCTAGAAAATGACTTGTAGCACTATCTGGGACTACATAAGCTGCTTGATTTTGCTGGCCATGACTTGTTGGATCTGAAAATCAGTTGTTCCCATTTGTAAAGGTTGTGGATAACTATGTGAAATCGATGGTGGAACATACGCAGAAGGGGTCAAAAATTGCAAAATTGGCATTTTGCCATTTTCGTGAGGCTTTCCATTCAGCGCCAGTTTCCATTGCCATGAGATATTCATCAGGCTGGTTAGTCACCAGTCCATATTCGCTGGTATCTGAAATATCATGACTCAAGTTGACCTGGTTTACTTGCGGGGTATTCTTACACAGTTTGTAAGCAATAATGAACTGTGTTTCCCCTTTGTTGCAGGTGGCTCACTGCATTTATTTTTCAATTTATTATTTTTATAAATTTATATTTCATTTATGGATGCTTTCGCGATGGTTCTGTGACCCCCCCCCCCCCCCCCCGGTGTAAAGGGCTTTTGATGCCACAGCAGCATTGAAATTCAACTTTTATACATCACCCCGAAGATACTGGAACTTTAATATCTGTGAGCTGGTGAGGAATGAGCGATATATATTATTTTTTTAAGCTCTCCTCCCCTCGAGGTGACCTGTGGTGATTTTGTCAAGGTGACTTCCGACGCTCTCAAACCTGCCTTCAATGCTACTCATGATCGCTCCGATGCTCCTGTAATGCTCAGTAGGAGTACCAAGCAGGTTATGCTGAAACTGAGTAACAGATTAGGCCTTCAACAACAGGAGAGTTGCAAATACCAACGAGCAGAGTTGAAAGACCAAGATTAGGAGACTTGGAACATCAATGGGAGTTGGGGGGGGGCGGGTGTTTGGCAGGCAAGAGATATATTGAATACGAGGACAACTCACAGGAGGGGAAAACTGAAATTTTGAAGGAGAGGGCTTGGGGTGGGGTTAGGAGAGAGTAGAAATGTCATGGTTTTTGGATCAGGGATGATCTGAGATGCATGAACTGTTGGTCGTTGAAGACCTGGGGGGGGGGGGGGGGGGAGAATGGATTGAAGAGAAGGTGGAGTTGTTCCAGCAGGCAGGATAAAAGAGGAATGAATAAATGGAGGTGAGCCCGCCCCAGTTTGGGGGGGGTCCTGGATTTAGTAGTTTCACTAGCAGCAAGGTTGAGGGTGGACTGTGTGCAACCACAAGAAACCTGTGGGGTGAGGGGGTGGGGACAAAGCCTGCGAAAGAGTAGAGGAATGCAAGACCACGAGAGGAGGCATTAGAAGACAGAGACCATTGACTGTGTGTGATGGCGAAGTGATTGGCCGCAGAGACCTCAACCTCATCATGGGAGATTCTAATGATCTTGAAGGCCTTGGTTTTTAATGGCTATGGAATGAAGGCCGTGTAGGCCTCCATGTGCAGCTTTGATAAAGTACGGCTAGCCAAGTTCCAGATGATGGTGCAAAATTAATTCAGCGTGGCAGGAACTCAGATGTGCCAAAGGAAGGACTTTATACGATGGAGGATTCCCAGATTGGCCTTGGAGGCCAACTTTGGAAATGTGGTTTGCCCCAAGAAAAATGAGGAAGATGATGGTTGATGAGGGTACATTCCAGAGTTCGCTGACTCTTGCTCAATGCCTGCCAACACCACCATGCGGATACATCGATCATGATGCCAATTAGTTGTGGGTAGTTTCCATGTTCTGAATGCCATGCTTCTCTGATCTTAATCATGTGCAGCCAATCCTGGCCTCTGATTGGTTGAGAATTCCAAAATGAGCCAGCCGTCCATCACAGCCGCTATCGAATCTCCCCGTGAAACGGCATTTCGCATCACCTTATCCAGGTTAGCTTTCACACATTGAAAGTGGGAACATTGATAATATATTAGCTTTAAAATAATTCCTCTATTTTACAGACCTTCAGATGGAGAGTTCCGAGTGCGTTTCTAGGAAACTGAACTACAATTCGCCGCAGCTCATGTCTACAGGTCATCCTGTGAATAATTCCATGGCAAGCATCTTTTTGTATCTGTGCAAACACATTCCATGGCATGCCCTTGCCAGGTTAAAAAGAACACCCCTGATTGCCAACAAACTTTACTTAAATGTGATTCTTACATCAAATGGATTACATATGGTATGTTCATATATGTATAAGGAGGCTCATTTTTGTCCGCAATGTCTGTGCCTAATCATAGTTTTGTCCTTCAGTATTTGCTTAGCATAATGCAGTACTTGAAACCCATGAGGCCATAATGAATCAAATTGATGATTTTTCGCTGTTGACAAGCCTGAAACAGATTTTTTGTAGAAATTGATTTTGTTGCAGTTATTGGCATGTTTTGGTTGGCAGAGGTCTGCCTCTCCCCCCAGCTCAGCATCCATGTTCCCCAGTACGTGTTCGTGGAGTTCAGGCTGCAACGCCATGCCATCTCTCCAGGTGGATGTGGCTGCCCAGACAATGGCACCCGAAGTAGGGGTGCAGTGAGGCAAGTGCCCCCCAAATGTTTTGTGGGGGGACAAATGTGTTTTAATTTGTTGAGATGAGGTGATTGACCGTTTGGGTTTTCTGGGAGTGATGAGTTCCCTCACAACGCACGTGAGCACACCGCAGGTGAAGGTTTTTCCCTGTGAGTTTAAAATCTCACACTCCAACCCACAACGTCACAATGTTTACCTATTTATTTCAGGATAATGAAATACTTTATTTGTTTTGAGAAAAAATTATTCAGATTTTTAAATAAGTATTGGGTTTGGTAAGTGTTGATCACTCATTTGGTCTGATCAGAGGGCTGTATATTCGAATCCCTCACCTTCTATACCCATCATTGCAAGATTTATTTATTTACTCGAAATGTAGGCTGTTGCTCCCTTGGCTGCGTCCATTTTCTGGGGGCGTGGCTGTGACACTGATGCGTGCCCCCTGTTACGCAGTAAGCTGGTTCTCATTTTTTTGGCCAAACCTCAAGAAGGATGACAGGCTGAAGTCAACCCCCCCCCTGGGGGTGGGTTTTTTTTTTTTAATTCATCGATCCCAACAGGGATTTGAAAGTCAAGACCCAAAGATCTTAAGCCAGTCACTTAACCGGGTTAAGCAAAACACCAGCCCTATTGAAAGACTGACAAAAATACTTGATTGAAGAAAATTATTTAATTCAAATAACAATAGGATTGTATGAGTGGGTTGAACAAAGGATGGGAGGGATGAATGTAACCGCTTCAGGTTTGGAATTCTGTCCTTTTGCCAATCATTTAAAGCCTCATGGTGTTGGTTTTCACAGTTAAGGTTGCTGCTTAATCGTCAGGAGGCATTTGTTAATGTTTAAAGTGGAACTTCAGAAATTCCCAACTCGAATTATTTCTTGTTTCATTTCAGTTTTTTCACTTGTTAATAAAGTTCAAAGCACTTGTTGTCAAGTTTGTACATTTATTTTTCAACCATAATGGTGATACTGGCCAAGTTCCGCATGATCCTGAAT
>CM068958.1:37924241-37937535 GCA_035128595.1 Eptatretus atami | reverse complement strand
GCATACGTTGGCTAAAACGTCAAGGTGTGACTGGGCCTTTAACAGTGACAACACAAGACATGCTGCACAGATACACAGTATGATATATATGTATATATATATATATATATGTGTATATATACATACATACACACATAACATGTATACATATCTATATATATATATGATAGATATACAAGCCTGGCTTTGGCTGAACAGTTAAGGTTCCTTTTGGGCTTAAAATCTCAGGATCTTGAGTTTGAGAACCAGGTGGGTTGACTCAGCCTGTCATCCTTAGCCAAATGAAACTGCCTCAGCAGCCCGATGCATTTCACGGCATGAAAGGAAGGCTGTTATAATTATACATATATACATATACATATCCATTTATCCTCTATCTCTGTTTTGATGGTCATTCATCCCCTTGCTTGTATCTAAGTGACATTACCTTGTTGTAACCACTGTCAATATGTTACCATTCCCCCTCCCTTTCACCTTGCTCTTCCATAAGGTGAGGTTTTTGTCAGCAAAATGAAAAATAGGTCAGTTGGTAATAAATTCACATAACTTGGCAAAGCCAAGTTATAAACTAGCATCAAGTTTAAGCATTATATTTACTGAAAGTATAATCAATAAATTATTAAACATAAGTTAATATAATGTGTGTAATAGGCCTGTGCCCAACTAGCCTTGTGAGCAATAATAAACCAAAAGGATCAACATTCTATGCACCTTCACCCTCCAATCCATCACTACCTTTGTGTTCTACTATTTTGAGCCTCACGGATCTCTAATTGACCAGGAGCATGATGGAAAACTCCACAATCAAGTGTCAGCTTGGATCTCAGTCGATTCTGATTACTTCTTCATCAAGTCAAAACCGATGATTAATTTCTCATCATATATACATACATATACATATATATATTTGAATTATTGCATGCTTGGGGTCACATGGGTGCTATTTGGAGGCAGTCACCACCCATGTTTGTTACTTAGTGAGCTCCATGTTGTGAGTATACTTTTAGATTATTCTGAAAAGACAGGACCATTATTAGGGTACCCTGTCATTCTGACAGGGAACCCTATTGTTTTTCTTCTGTTTATTTCCTTATTCTTTGTTATTTATATTTTTCCGCCGGCAATTTGCGGGTTCTTTCGCTTTAAAAATCATTTTCTCAGGAACGGTAAGTCGATCGACACGAAATTTCACCATAGTATGTATCTTTTGATAGCAAACACAAGTGGTAATTGTGACGTCATAGGTCACGTGTACGGGCGCCATCTTGAAAAAAACCGAAAAACTTTGGACCTCTGTATCTCTGAAACGGTGCAATGGAAAATTTTTCGCTTCATCATTTGAATAAGCTCCTCAAGGGGAACAGGGGTGACTTTTCGTGAGGTCATCGGTCAAGAGGTGCCGGTCAAAATTCGTTAGGTACAACGCTGCATAGGAAAACTCTGAAATTTCTTGAGCCTCATCTGCACAACAATTCACTGTAGAAAAAATATATTATGACGTCATAGGTCACTTGATTTGGCAGCCATCTTGTTTTGGAATTTTTTAAAAAAATATTCTCTTCTCCAGAACGGCTAAACAGAGTGAGCGAAACTTACACACACATTCCCCATGAGTCCTTTATCAAGTTTGTTAATTCTTATGGATCGTCATACGGTTGGCGGCCATCTTCAATTTACCTAACCTTCAAACATCTTCTTCTCCAGAACGGCTCGTCGATCAAGGGGAAACTTCACAAACTATTGCCCACGATAGGGAATATAAGTTTGTAATTTCTAATTGATAGGTCTCATGGTTTGGCAGCCATGTTGGATTCATGAAAAATATAAATAATGTTTTCTCTGGAATCACATAAGCTATCGAAGCGAAAATTTACAACTATCATCCCCATGATGTCTCATTCATAGTAAAAATTATGACATCACAAGTCACAGGTTTGCGGCCATCTTGGATAGAAAAACGCATCTTATCGATTAACACGAAACTTCACACACGTATTCCACTACGGGATAGGAGCAGGATGTAAACTTATGATGTCATAAGTCATAGGGTTCGTTCAGCCATCTTGGATTGAAAATTAATGAATTTTAAAAATCTTCTTCTCCAGAACGGCTAAACAGATTGAGGCGAAACTTTACACACACATTCCCCATGAGGTCCTTTATCAATGTTTTATATTTTTATTGATCGATCATACGGTTTGGCGGCCATCTTAAATTTACCCTAAACCTTCAAACATCTTCTTCTCCAGAACGTCTCGTCAGATCAAGGGAAACTTCACAAACGTATTGCCCACGAGTAGGGAATATAAGTTTGTTAATTTCTAATCGATAGGTCACATGGTTTGGCAGCCATGTTGGATTCAGAACAATATTAAATATCGTTCTCTGGAACCACTTATCCTATCGACGCAAAACTTTGCGACTATCATTCAAGTCTCACGTCGTATCAAAAGCGGAGGTCCGGGTACCCGGTCATCACTGCCAGCAGTTGTAAAGTGGCAGTTCTAGTTATTATTATTATAGTTTTTTTTAATCCTTTTTGACTGTCATACTCCACACGATTGGCTGTATCAAATAATTTTTGCAAAAAATATATATCCACAGGAAAATAAGGCTTTATAATTACATCGTAAACATTGAGGGCTGGTGTTGGGGGTGGGGGTTCAGGGTCAAGCTTAAATTGAGAGGAGGATGGAAAGGAGGACAGAAGAGAAAGGGAAAAGTTGAAACGAGATCAGAGTATAGGAGGATGGAGGAAGGTGAGGGGCAACAGGAAGGGGGAATTTGGAGGATACCAAGGTGTAGGAGATGAAAGTTCCACCATATTAGTGCAGATAATTGATAGGTGGCACTGAACCATCTTTACTCACTTAGTTAGCACAATTTGAGGATTTGATCTGGGAAGCAGCACACAAGCTGAGTGACGAGACAATTAATTTATATTTGGAACTGAATAAATGAGCCTGTAGTTTTACCGCTCTTTGGCTTTGAATTTGGCCCGATCACGCAAGTGCAGAGAGGAGCGGGATACGTTTTACTCTGTCTGCCTGTCTGGCAGTCAAACAAAATTGAAAATCATTCTAAACAGGAAACAGTGTTTTTAAAGACGTCATAATGGACACAAACAACAGGCACAAATAACTAATGCAACATGTTAAATAAGGTGGTGTACAAGACTGCATTGATGGTGGTAAACTTCTGAATCATGTTTTTTTTTCTACAACCTATAAAATCTTTCTATTATTTGAATTATATACTCAAACACTGTCTCTCTCTTTCGAGTGCAGCCTTATGGCTGCTGGTTGCATCATTGGTTGGGACGCGGCTCTGCCGCTGATGCAGTGTCCCCCTTACCAGTACACTGGTACTCAATTTGCCGACCTCGGAAGGTTGACAGGCTGAGTCAACCTCCTGGTGTATTAATTCAGCGGCCAACGGGGCTTGAACTCAGGACCCTAGGACCCCAAGCCGCCACCCTAACCACTAAGCCAACACCTGGCTAACTCAAACACTGTAGAACACAAATTGCCTTATTGCCACTTTTAAAAACCTTCCATTTAGCACTAATTTGGAAAAATATTCATGCCCTGAAGCAGAATAACCTTTTAAGATTCTGCATTCTGATAAAAAAAATGGCGGTCTGATAAAGCCCGGCGATGCCACGTTGCAGCACATGGACTCAGAATTGGGAGGGAGCTGGTGTTGGGGTACAATAATTGATAAACAATAATAATGTACAATAATTGATTGATCAATTGCATAATAAAAATAAATCATAATCATTAAAAAAAAATTCTCATAAATTGCCGAATAGAATACCTAAACCACTATTTCATCCAAATCTGTAACTTTTTAAAAAAAAATTGAAAAAAAAAACAAAAACAAAAAAAACATTTTTGCCAAAGCACATCTTCACTTTTGTCCCCAAATTTCAGCTTCCGAGCTCAAAGAATGGCTGAGATATCGCCTGACAAACAACAAACAAACAAGCAGTCATAGACTGGTACTTACGAAATCGTCAACTTGACCTCTGACCTTGTCTAATAAAAGCTGTCTCTAGAGAAGGTAGCGACGCAAACCAGAAGTATCTATGATGATTCTGTACCAAACCATCAAAAATCGAATGTTTGACCTCACCGTGACCTTGACCGTTGACCGATTTGACCAAAACATCAGCACTAGCCATCACCCTCCTGAATCACGTGGTGTAATTTGACATTGGTAGCTTCTTCCGTTCTCGAGTTATCTGTACCAAACCATCAAAAATCGAATATTTGACCTCACTGTGACCTTGACCTTTGACCGATTTTGACCAAAATCTAATCAGCACTAGCCATCACCCTCCTGAATCACGTGATGTAATTTTACATTGGTAGCTTCTTCCGTTCTCGAGTTATCGTGCCTACAAACAAACAAACAAGCAGTCATAGACTGGTACTTACGAAATCATCAACTTGACCTCTGACCTTGTCTAATAAAAGCATGAATCAGTCAGAAGCCCAAGGGAGCTTGAATTCTGAATTCATGTGGTCTACGATTTTACACTGTGGTTTGCAGATAATGAGTCCCAGACAAAAACTAGATTTCTTATAAAAATTCCATTTTTTTTTTTTAAGTGATTCAGTACCAGCAGGATATGCCAGATAATAGGTGTATTACTTTTCAGAAGAATCTGATAAAAGACTTATATTTATTATATATATCAGTTATTCATCGCTGTTCCAGATTTCGACAACCGAGTTTTAAGCGTCCTAAGCGATCGCAAAAACCGAAGACAAAATTAAAATCGAAGTTAAAACGAACTCGTAACGTCGAGCGAAGCAAAAATCTCCATTTTCTCCATGCAAAACCTTAACGTCACTCAACGACATGTCTGCTCGAGCGCACTGCATCATGGACGACCCGTGACGTCTGCTCGAGCGCAATGCATCATGGGACGACCCGTGACGTCTGCTCGAGCGCAATGCATCATGGACGACCCTTGACGTCTCGAGTGAAATATTTTTTTATACAATCTTAAAACGTCTCCAAAACAATCCGATTTTACCAGAATTTCGACAACGCAGTTTTTAAGCGTCCTAAAGGCCCAGTCACACTTTGACGTTTTAGCCAGCGATGGCAACGGATTAGAATGTATGTAAAACGCTGGCTTACGTTGAACTTTGATGTTTTTTTTAAAGATTCGGACGTATTCATAACGACTTGTGCTTATGTATAACGTATTAGTATGGACACAGAACGTTTCGTTGTGTTATAGATAACTTATACCAACGAATGCTGAACCTGGTGTCGGCGTTCACAACCTATGCCCAACGATAGTCTAACTCATGCATAGCGCGCTGCACGCATCGCCGACGATGACGTGGCGTAGGTTATGAAAAGGCTGCCGCACAACGATTCAAATCATAACCGCCGCAGAAATGGAAGTGTCAACATCGCAGTCACACCTTGGCGATCTTGCCAGCGTATGCCGACCCTGAAAAATGCGTCTAAAACGCTGGCGCACGTCGAATACGGTATGGGTAAGTTTGGTATACGTGAATAAAACGCTAAAGTACGCTATCATACTGTCTATTAAGTGGAGTACGTCTTGTAATTTTAAGCATGTTGAAAATTTTACGACGTACTTGCCGTATGACACACGTTCCGTATGCGATGGGAATAAGTTGTACGCACGATATGCATCGTTGACACACGTCGACACACGTTACTTGAAAGGTACTGATAAGTCGAAACACGTCAAGGTAATTGTTAGCGTCAGTGTTCCAGACTCCCGGTTTTTTTTTCTTCGGTATGATGCTGTTTCAGTGTACAGTGCGGTTATGATTTAAATCGTTGAGCGGCAGTCTATTAATTATAATATATTACAACCGCACTAGAAATCGAAGTGTCAACATCACCATCATACCGAAGGAAGGAAGAAAAAAAATTAAAAAAAAAAAAAACCGGGAGTCTGAACACTGACGCTAACCATTACCTTGACGTGTTTCGACTTATGAGCACCTTTCAAGTAACGTGTGTCGATGTGTGTCAACGATCGCGTAACGTTAGTACAACACGTAACTCATAGCTTAGAAATAAGTTTCGGTACGCTAAACATTACCTCGACGTGTTTCGACTTATGAGTAACTTACAAGTAACGTGTGTCAACGATCGCGTGACGTGCCTACAACTTATGGCGAGCGTTATGTGGAACGTGTGAGTCATACGCTGGCATAAGTCGTAAAATTTCAAGCATGGAAAGCTTTGAGGACAACCGAAAAAGTACAACGTTTAAAGCCAGCGTGCAACGACGTATGCAGTGTTTTTCAGCGTGCACTCAATGTTATCAAAACTTACCCATAACGTATTCGACGTGTACCAGCGTTTTAGACAATTTTTACAAAAATCGGCATACGTTGGCTAAAATGTCAAGGTGTGACTGGGCCTTAGCGATCGCAAAAACCGAAGACAAAATTAAAATCGAAGTTAAAACGAACTCGTAACGTCGAGCGAAGCAAAAAATCTCCATTTCTCCATGCAAAACCTTAATGTCAATCAACGACGCGTTGTCTCGAGCACTGCATCATGGGACGACCCGTGACGTCTGCTCGAGCGCAATGCATCATGGGACGACCCTTGACGCTTCGAGTGAAATATTTTTTTATACAATCTTAAAACGTCTCCAAAACATCCGATTTTTACCAGAATTTTGACAACCGAGTTTTAAGCATCCGAAGCGATCGCAAAAACCGAAGACAAAATTAAAATCGAAGTTAAAACGAACTCGTAACGTCGAGCGAAGCAAAAATACTCACATTTCTCCATGTTAATTTACGGAATTATGTTTGACCTCACTGTGACCTTGACCTTTGACCGATTTTGACCAAAATCGAATCAGCGCTAGCCATCACCCTCCTGAATCACGTGATGTAATTTGACATTGTAGCTTCTTCCGTTCTCGAGTTATCGTGCCTACAAACAAACAAACAAACAAACAAGCAGTCATAGACTGGTACTTACGAAATCGTCAACTTGACCTCTGACCTTGTCTAATAAAAGCTGTCTCTAGAGAAGGTAGCGACGCAAACCAGAAGTTCTACGATGATTCTGTACCAAACCATCAAAAATCGAATGTTTGACCTCACCGTGACCTGACCGTTGACCGATTTTGACCAAAATCTAATCAGCACTAGCCATCACCCTCCTGAATCACGTGGTGTGATTTGACATTGGTAGCTTCTTCGCTTCTCGAGTTATCTGTACCAAACCATCAAAAATCGAATATTTGACCTCACTGTGACCTTGACCTTTGACCGATTTTGACCAAAATCTAATCAGCACTAGCCATCACCCTCCTGAATCACGTGATGTAATTTGACATTGGTAGCTTCTTCCGTTCTCGAGTTATCGTGCCTACAAACAAACAAACAAACAAACATACAAACAAACAAAACAAACAAACAAACAGAAACGGTAGTCATCAATATACTTAGGAAATCTTTAGATTTCGTAAAAAACAAGAAAGAAGCAAACAAATGGAATAAAAACTGAGTACTCCCTTCGGCGCCAAGCAATGATGTCATGCATCGCCTGGATATGGCATTGGGAGGGAGCGGTGTACAATATATTGACCACAGGTGTACTGACCTGCCCGCAATTGAAAGATGCAGAAGATCCCATGGTCCATCTTTGGCAATAATGTATTTTTTGTGGTTGAAATGTTTGTTCTCCGATTTCAGGTTCAAATTCCAAAGATGTTGATGATTGGTCCATCCGCCATGCGATCGAAGTGCAAGCTTGACAATGAGCTTTCCGTTCATGGCCACACTCTTCACAAAACATCGGTTCATCTGAAGCAGTTACCAGGCAGGAAATATCCTGGACAGTTTATCACTGCTCTTCCCAGCAATAGCCATGGAAGGGAATTTGATGTTTTTTTTTGCCATAATAGGGGTAACACAATGGGCTTGGGACTACCCTTTGTGAAAGGCACCTTGGGATGTTTAACATCCACAAATGAATGCCAGCAGATGGGACAACTAGGGCAACACGTTATAATGCAATGCACTGCTTGTGAAACACTGATAACAGTTTATAGTCAGGTTAAGAATTGAACCCAAACCAGGGAGATCAAAGACGACTATAATACCTCCGAGCCATCCTGCAAGCCCTCCATAAGCTTGTGATATCTTCGCCCCCCCCTCCTCCCTCCCATTACTCACACACACAATTGAGCATCTTGCCTCTTAAAAGCTCAGGTTAATAGATAGTGCCATATTCATACGTTTTAGATCAGAATATTTGGCCTACTTCACCTTTGCTGGAACAGTGAACTATAAAATGTGAAACACTCTTGTTCTAGAGCAGAGCTTTACACAACCCAGCCAGTTGCAATACAATTACTTGAATTACCTCCAGTGATATGAAGTCGGGTGGTGTGGTGATGGCACCAAACAAGCTAAGATGATCAAAACCCTGGAAAAGGAAAGACATGGAAATAAGGTGATGAAAGAGAAGACAGCACTGGGAGAGTAGCAGAATGAGTGTTACAGGGCTATATGTGATACGGGTCAACAAATAAAAACTAAACCAGCACAGGAGAAAATTAAAGCGGTAATGCAATTGACAGATGTGCACCCTCACACCAAGATCAGGAAATTTGGGGGACGTTGCACAAAACGTCCGTCCAATATCAAACGACGACACAAAATCCAAGGAGACGCAAAACCGATGCCATTGTGCTTTTGTACAACTATGCAAGATCATAAGGCTCATCTAAAAACAACAACAACATTCCAATTCAAATTAATCGTTTTCATACACAGTAATGCCATACATATTAATGTACATTCACCATTTGCCTCCCAGTGATCCATATATGCTCGAAGATCCAGGGATACACAACTGCACAACCGAGCATACAAATTATGACCCACTGCAGGAAACCACAGGGAGCATTCAGTTTGAGGACCGGCCAAACGGTTGGCTTTTTCAAGGAATGGATTAATTGAATGATAAGCAATTCAAGTGCATTGATGTTCAAAAAACTCATTAAGACAACATTTTTCAAACCTTGGGCCAAGGAAGGCAGAGGAGTGGGGGGGGGGAGGGATGGGGTCAACGAGCACATCATAATGGGCCCGCAAAGGAAATTGGAATACAATTAATGGAAGGTATTCATTTTTGTCAATTTTTCACAGAGCTAAAAACGAGACTACGTATACATAATATTCACAAAATACATGCATGAAGGGGAAAAGGGAGAGGCAATGAGCTATTTTTCATGGTATAGACCACAAGACATGCAAGCAAGTTAAAAAAAAAAACCCAATAATTACAAACCACTTATTTTAAACCAGTTACTAGGTGAAAGATAACATTAACTGATCGTGGCATCCTTTCTTCAGATGACGACAATGTCATCCAGCAGCTGTGTGTCACACCGCTAATGTGTAATTGATTAGATGTTGGTCTGACAAACTCAACATTTTGTTCCCAGTCTCACCCTGTCACACCAGAATAATCTTTTTGCATGGTCAGTCAATGAAAGATGTTCAGTCTCTTTAACCTTCAAGCCTCACCATCAGCCTCACCTCTCCTGCGCCAATCATATAGCAAAACCAGCCTCCAAAGCTTTTCCTTGATAAACTAAATGGTCTCTAAGGCCTTTGTCTGTACCTCAATGGAATAGTGCTTTCCCCTAAAGGCTGGTGCCCCAGCATCGTATCTCTCCTGGAATGCAAAACATTCCACGCAATTAGAATCTCCTGCAATGAGGCCAAAGCACAAGGCCTGTTGCCCTTGTGTCACAGATATATCTGTGGCCTCTCTTCTCATCTAGTCCCCTTTTCTTTCTGTGCTCTGACCCTCCCCAGCTCCTCCAAGACACACCTGTTCATCTAGCAAACCCACCGGGCTGATTCAATTCCTAAAATACAGTATTATTGTGCACATCCACTCTTTTGCTCCTCCCCCCCCCCACCTCCATTTGTAGAACTGTATTACTGAAGGTGTTCAATCCCACACTCACTCCAGGGATTCAAGCAAGCACTGCACCTCTATATTTTGTAATACACCCATCCCTAGTGATATTTTCTACCCACATTAACACTTGGAACCATGAGCTCCTTGGACTTTCAGCTCCCCAACCTTGGGCTCGCTGGAGAAAAATCCGACCAGTCGGGTATATGGAGGTTTGAACAGTGGCCTGTAAACCGACCGCTAGGGTTCAAAGGGTTACACATCCCTAACCAATCCTCTTACATGCAGATTACTATCTCCTCTGCTGTTCATTCATCCCCCTGCTTGTCAAGTCCAAATGTTGCCACCTGTCAGCTCATTGCCTCTTTACCTCATCATCTCTCTTCCTAAAGACCTCATATGAAAAACAAAAAAAGGGAGAGGGAGCATTTGGTGAAATGAAATTTCTACTTTTGTAATCTGTGTCAAAAGATCCACATACAAAAAGGTTGAAAGCCAAACCAGTCTAGATTTTACTGAAAAAAATTTTTTTTTTAAATTGTTTTTTGAAAAGACAACAAACACCTGCGAATCAGGAATCAATTAAATTGAAAAATAATAACAAAGGGATGAAACATCAAAAGGTACGACACCAAACATCATCAACAGGGAGGAATCCATAAAAAAAATTGAAAGATATCCCCCAAAATAAATCATTTGAGGTTAAAAATGGCTTAAACGAATTGGCCAACAAGAACCCTTTTTATCGTTTCTCATAATAACCAAAAACTATCCACATAGAAACAGAAACCGATATCTTGTGCGTACCCAATTAAAATCCATCGACTACAGCAAGGTAGCACACGGCACAAATCATTATTTCTTCAACTTCATTAATCTCTCACCCCAAAATTGGATATTAAAACATGAACACAATCTTTGAGTAACACTTCTGCCGTTCTTGCATCACGAGATGTAAATTTTATGTAGTCACGTGCCCAGGCAATGCAAACAGTACCTCGGGGCTGAGCTCGACACATCTCCCAACCACCCCCTTTGCCAGGCGTTGCGCCAACAGGCATGGAGCTCCATGGAATTCAGAGAGCAGTGAATGCAAGTGGGTAAAATATGGAGGCCTAATTAGCAATTCTTCCCAAGAAAGACTCGGTTGACAATGCTTTGTAAATAAGCAATGAAAAATTATTTTACAGCAAAATGCACGCACGCACGCACACAAAACCTTTCTTAGCTATTTATGGACTCAAACTCGAGCAAATACAGTTCTGAAATGGGGTGAATATGATAAGATGAAGCAATACAATTAATGTGACAATAACTGCAATCAGAGCTTCAGGAAGCTGTGCAGAAATCTGATGACGAGCATCATCAGAAGTCGAACAAATTTGATGGAACTAGATAACTAGATAACGCCGCAAAGGAGCTGGCAGGATAGCCAAGAGGTATGATAGTCGCCTTTCAGATGTCTGGCCAGGGTTTGAGTCTCGGCCCGGCCATAAACCAACATTCTGGTGTTTCACCTGCATCAGTGGATGCACCACCCATAGGTAAGATGTTAAACTGGATAACCTGTCCATCACCAGCAGTTGCTGATGGACGTTAAGGATCCAAGAGTGTATTTTGTGAAGAGGAGGCAAGTTCTCACCGGCAACCGAAACAAATTGCAATTTCCTGTTGTGACTGACTGATGGGAAGGCAACAGTAAACCACCCAGCGTAACCAAACCGCCCGGCATAACCATGTCCAAGATATCGCTTCAGCAGCACCAACGGTCTGTAAAGGGTTTGGTACGACGACTGCGATCCCATAAAAATTCAGTTTTTTATTATGGAGTCTCACAAAATAAGGGAAGTATCAAAGCAAAGAGAATTATACCTGGTGACCACAAATGATCACCAACACAATCTAAATTCTCAAAATAAGTGATTACAACTCTCATAAAAGTAGCAAAATAGCATCTTGCTTTCAGAATCCTCATGGACAACAAAGGCTAGTACACAGCAGCACAACCAAGGTGATGAGACAAAATTGGTGCAGATGTATTTATTCGGGCCGACATGTACACGACACATAGGCAGGCCACGAAGCGCAGAGATTCGTCACATTTTGAAATGATATGCATTTTAAAAGGTGATATGAAGGGCTTTTTCAGTTACAACTCGCTGTGCTTACTTCAAAGTTCGAACATATTGCATGTCTAATCAAGAGTCTCAATGTGGATGTAAAATGAAGCAAAACACATGAATAACTAGAAGGGCACTCGGTAGAGAACATACCCCCACCACGTAATGCCTGATTCACAAGAACATGTCGGGCCCAATACATTTTCGAGATATCAGTATATCGTTTTTAACCTCATCTCTCAATGGTGAAGTATCACTTGCAAATTAAATGATTCTCGTATCCAGATCCGGATTTGGATCTTCACTGAAATCGAATCAATTCTTTGTGGTCACACACCCAACGTGTCCACCATGTTTCATTCGAATCCATCCACAACTTTTTGAGATATCCTGGTATATATTAGGGTGCATCAAACGCCCCTTTTTTGCAAAAGTTTGAAAAACATAATGGCGATAGGACAGATGTGTTCGAATACATGAAAAAACATTTCTCATTTTTTTTTCAGAATTTTCGGTCATCATCTTGGGGGTCCACATCGGGGTCAAAGTTCAGGCACGCAGCTCCTGCGCATTTTTCAGAATGTGTTATTTTTCACTGTATAGTGATCAAAACTTGTGTCTGGTGGTGAAATAATTCTGACATATCAATGTACTGCTCCTTTGGTGATGTTTGTAACATGGTTGGCTTGTAATTTGTTAGCACAGTTTCCCGGAAAATGGTATTTTTCCCCGGAAATTGTGTTTTCCCGGAGAATTTGACACGTGGCAGATCATGAATGTAAAAGTTTGGACGATTTTCCTTGATGATTTGACTTCTCTGGTGATAATGCAGAAACACTGCCTGCATTATCAGTTCTAGTGGTTAGTTGAAAGGACTAGAGTGATGCTGGCACGCTCTCGTACTTTGTCCTTCGTACTGGCGTGAATAGGCGAAACCTCACTATTACTAATCATTATATCTTTCAGAAAGGAATCTCACATGGAAACTAGGCGAGACGGCGCAGTCTTCGGACTCGGAGGAAAGATTGTTGCAGAGGACGCGAATATCACAGGGACGAGATTACCAACAAAGGAACAAGTTATCCGATGCTTCAAGTATCATCAGGACCTTGCATGCAATCACAATTGCACAAAAGCCACTATCGCGAAAATAGTTCTTGGAAAATTAGAACCTATTTATGAAAAAGGACATATCCCAATGATCGCACCTA
>CM068958.1:37913254-37924231 GCA_035128595.1 Eptatretus atami | reverse complement strand
TGACAAAATAATTAAATTAGTTAGTACCAATGCTAATGATGCGGCTGAACGTCTAATAAAACTCGGAACGGACTGTCTCGGTGCAGCTAGTTCTGAAGAACACTTTCAGAATGTGCAACAAGTCACTGAGAATGACAGGAAAGAGAATCCGAATCTCCGTGAAACGCTTGAAACTTGATCATTAATGATATTATATGAGTACCTTGATATGAATACACATAAATCTGGGTAATAAAGCCGTGATTTGACAGAACCGAGGCATTTGTTACTATTTTGTTGTTTTTTTTCTGGGAAAATCACCAGTTTCCCGCTTCTCCGGCAAATTTCCCGGAAAATTTGATTGGCTCTATATCACTGGAACATCACCAAAGGAACAGTACATTGATATGTCAGAATTATTTCACCACCAGATACAAGTTTTGATCACTATACAGTGAAAAATAACACATTCTGAAAAAGCGCAGGAGCTGCGTGCCTGAACTTTGGCCCCGATGTGGACCCCCAAGTGATGACCGAAAATTCTGAAAAAAAATGAGAAATGTTTTTTCATGTATTCGAATACATCTGTCCTATCGCCGTTATGTTTTTCAAACTTTCGCAAAAAAAGGGGCGTTTGATGCACCCTAATATATATACATATATATATATATATAATATATGTCATTTTTGGCCCTGTCTATCAATGGTGAAGAGTCGCTTCAATTCCAGTAGTCGGATCCAGATTCCGATCTTCACCAAAATCTAATCAGTACGTCCTTGTCACACACCCAACCTGCCCACCAAATTTCATCCACATCCATCCAAAACTTTTTGAGATATCCTACACACAAAGACAGACAGACAGACAGAAAAGGGGTGAAAACATAACCTCCTTCACCTTCCGTGACGGAGGTAAAAAAATAATACGTAGTTGTTGTTAAGGTCACCGTCATCATGGTTGTAGTTGTTTGTGTGCTCCCTCCTTGTACTATTAGTGGCCTGCAAAAGGTATTCACCCCCACTCACCTCTCCAAAGTTTTCACATTTTGATGTCACCTGAGCTTATTTAATGATGCTTTCAAATCAAACTCAATATATCGAGTCTTCACAAACAACTACAAAGTGATAAAGCCAAAAAAAATGCAGATAGAATATGTGATCAAGTTTGATTAACAAAGAAAATCAGATGATTCATAGTTGCATAAGTCTTCAAACCCTTTCCATAATCAACCCGAAATCATTTCAGGAGCAAATTATTTATTTGAAAGGTTAAAAAAGAAAAAGTGTAATGGGTTTCACCTGTATGTAATCAGCAGTTTAACTTAAAAATTAAGCTCCCCCACTTCTCTCAGGAGTTTTACGGTGGAACCCACTTGGTGATGGTGACCACAAATGTACACTACGCATTGACAGGCCATGCATTAGAACACATGTATAAAGAAGTCCATTACAACAACAAGGCAAACATGAAGACCAAGGAGCTTTCCAAAGAAGTCAGACAAAGAGGTGGAGAAGCACCGATCAGGAGAGGGTTATAAGAAGATTTCAAAGTAACTCATTATCCCTTTGAGCACGGTGAAATCCATCATCTTCTTCTTCTTGGGTATGGCAGCTATTATTTTGTTGGGGCATGACTATGCCACTGATGCTGTGCACCTATACGAGTACACTGGTACTCATTCCGCTGACCTCGGAAGGATGACAGGCTGAGTCAACCCCAACTGGTGTTAATTCAGCGGCCAACGGGGCTCAAACTCAGGACCCTAAGATCCCAAGGCAGCCACCCTGATCGCGAAAACAACACCAAGCAAATCCATCATTAAGAAGAGGAAGACATATCACACCACCCAGATCAGATCGCCCATCCAAACTCACCAGACGAGCAAGCAGGAAACTGGTGATCTAATGATGACTGAAAGATCAAGGCTCTATGTCTGGGATGGGGGTCAGTGTTCATCAATCAGCAATATCCCATCCCCTTCACAAAGCTGGACTCTATGGACAGGTGGCAACAAAAGCCATTACTGAAGAAGACGCATCTAAAAGCTTGGATGGAGCTTGTGAAAAAGCATCTTAATGATACTGCAGGCACGTGGAGAAAGGTTTTGTGGTCAGACAAGAAAAAAATGCAACTTTTTGGTCTAAATGCAAAGTGTTACGTCTAGTGCAAGTCGAACACTGCACATCACCAAGTCATAACCATGCCGACTAACAAGAATGGCGGTGGCAGCATCATGTTATGGGGCTGCTTTTCATCAGCAGCGACTGGCAAGCTTGTCATGATAGAAGGGACAATGGACGGTGTAAAGTACAGGAGAATCCTTGATGAAAACCTGCTCGAGTCAGCCATGAATCTGAAACTGGGTAGGAGATTCACATTTCTGCAGGACGATGATACGAAGCACAAAGATAAAACCACATTGGAGTAGCTGAATAAAAAGAAAATAAATGTTCTTCAGTGGCTCCGTTAAAGTCCTGACTTAAACCCAATTGAACATTTATGGTGAGACCTGAAGATTGTAGTCCATCGACGATCCCAAAACTTGGCAGAACGAGAACAATTTTCACGTGAAGAATGGGTAAAGGTTTCACCATGTCACTGTGCAGAGCTGGTAGAGACCTACCCAAAAACTCATATCAGTCATTGCTGCAAAAGGTGCTTCCACCATGTACTGACCTAAGGGGCTGAATACCATTGCAACCAGTGATGTTTACTTTGTGCATGTTGTTTTTTGCAGGTATTCATTACACGTAACCTCCTTCAACAACAGCGTTTTAGTTTGATCCCTTCAGTTTTGAATAAGAGAGTTGATTTGGAAAAATTGTTTCTTCAGAATTCGCAATTCAACTAAAAGTGGGATTATTGGGAGGGGGGGTGGGAATACTTTTGCAGGCCACTGAAAAGTTTTCTATTGCTTCAACAAGTATTACAACACAATTTTGTGCCTCACTCCATGTCAGTCACCCTTCATTATTAATGGGACGAGCCGTCTCACCAAGGGATCACTACATGAGAGCTCCGGGTCTTGCTGCTTCTTCCTCCATCTCAGAAAGACACTTTTAAAACAGGCACGAATTTTGATTCAAAGTTAATCGATTATTAGCTTTCCAATGGTACCATTATTTATTACTCTATGACAGCAGGAACCATTCAGAATAATGGAAGTGTGTGTGTGTGTGTGTGTGAACACACACACACACACACACACAGTCTCACTCATATTAGATGACGGAATTGTCTTTCCATAATAGATGTAATTACAGATTACATCTGTGATCGAACCCGTTTCATGGTCGGGTTGTCAGCGACTAAATCATCTCCCCCACCAGGTCACCTGGTGAGGAGGGTGTGTGATATCGACATCCAGCAAGGTTAAAAATTAAACCTGTCAAAGGGTGGAGGAGCTCCTTGTGAGCAAACGGCCATCCATATCTAGTGCCCAACTGTGTCTGCAAACGTCCTCCTGCAGTTGAAGGATGTCCGCAGATAGTTGGGCACGAGAATCCTCCTTTGCCACACTACCACACACTGGTGGTGTGGCAAAGGAGATTGACCATGTGCTTAATGGTCGCTGGAGGATGATCCAGTACTGCAAGGTCAACCGGAGGGCTCAATTCCTCAATAATGACCACAGGCTTGTTGAAGCAACTCTGAAGCTGCAGCTAAAAGGAGATTGGTACACCCCAGCCTAGGCTGGATGTTGGCAAGCTCAAGGATAAGAGGGTAGCTGAGGAGTTTGCAAACAAGCTGAAGTGGATTTGGGGGGTCTGGGTGCTTTAGGGAATCCTGAAGAGTTGTGGAGTGCCTTCAAGACCACCATCCTTGACATTGCGGGTGGATGAGTTGGAACTCACTGTTGGGTGAAGAAGAATTTTGTCTCCCAAGGGACACTGGATACCATTGACCAGAGTCGCAGGGCCAGGCTGAATGGCAGAGCTGAGCTGTTCAGGGAGCTGAGGCGGAAAACTGTACATGCGCTGAGGGTGGACAAGGAGGCCTATGTACGAGGAATCTGTGAGGGGTTTGAGCATCACCTGTGGTCAAGTGATTGTCATCCTGCTTACAGAGGAATTCGCGCATTACGTTACTCCAAGCTCGTCCCACAGTGTACTGCAGTTAGCACGGATGGTGATGTGCTCTTGTCAGAGGAGTCTGAAGTGAAGGCCCGCTGGGCCGGTTACTTTGAGCAGCTGTACCAGACTGATCCACCAGTTGTCGTGTTGGATGTCAGGGTGTCACAATCCCGATTGCTGACTCATCAATCAACTGTGGTCCACCCTTGTTTGTGGAAACACAGACTGTGGTGAACTGTTGAAATGGGGTAAAACTCCTGGGACCTGTGGCTTCCATGCTGAACTTCTCAAGGCTGGTGGAAATGCTGTACTCATGTCGTTGTATGCAGTTATATGCTCTGCCTGGAACACAGGCATCATCCCAACTGGCTGGAAGAGGAGCCTTGTTGTCCCTCTCTGGAAAGGGAAGGGTGATCGCCATGACTGCAACAACTACAAAGGGGTGACGCTGCTCTCAGTGCCGGGCAAGGTCTTTGTTCGGATAATTCTTGTGAGGGTGAGACACGATCTGCTTGAGCACCAGCGTCCAGAGCAGTCAGGCTTGACACCAGAGGTCAACGATTGACCGTATCCTTGCTCTTCGTGTCCTCACTGAACACAAACTAAAGTTTCGGCAGAGGCTGCTTGCAGCCGATGTTGATCTCTACAAAGCGTTTGATTCAGTGAATTGGGATGCTCTCTGGAGGATTCTTTGTCTTCGTGGGGTCTCACCAAAAATGATCGATCTGATGTCTGAACTATACTCTGGAACTGAGAGTGCTTGGAGATGTAGTGATACCATCCCCAACTTATTTCCAGTTGTTACTGGAGTTCTTCAGGGAAGTGTACTGGCCCCCACACTTTTCAGTACTTGTATAGACTGGATTCTGGGGAGGATCTCGGAGAGATCAAGCTGCGGTTCATCGTTTGGGAAGGTCAAGATCTCTGACCTTAATTTCACAGATGATGCAGTCATCTTTGCGGAGACTTTAGATATCCTTTTAGGGGCCCTCGCGGTGCTGAATGAGGAGTTGGAGCTGCTGGGATTACGGGTTTCCTGGGTCAAAACTAAGATCCAGGCTTTCAATGACATCCTGGATGCTGCAATCATGTCTGTACCTGTTTGTGGTGAGGATGTTTAGGTCACGGAGAGATTCACTTACCTTGGCAGTGATATTCATGTCTCTGCTGGCTGTGAGTCAGAGGTGAATAGACATCTGGGTCAGGCCTGCGGTGTCATGTATTCACTGGATCATGGGGTGTGGCGCTGTCGGTACCTGTGCAGGACGACGAAATTCTGAGTCTTCACGTCCTTGGTGCTTCTATTCCTGTTCTACGGATGTGAGACTTGGAGTCTGACCTGGGATCTAAGACAGAGACTCAATTCCTTTGGTACCAGGTCTCTTCAGAGAATCTTTGGCTATCACTGGTCAGACTGTGTCCAACGAGCGGTTGCTGAGAGAGACTCAAATGAGATTTGTTACCTGCATAGTCCATGAGCATCAGCTGTGGCTGTATGGACATGTGACTCATTCGCCTGATGCTGATCTTGCTCACAAGATTTTCAGCGAGGGAGCCTCATAAGTGGAGAAGGCCAATGGGTCGACCATGTGCCTCGCTGATCAATCTGCTGCATCCACATCTCAAGGAGATAGGATGGTGATGGGATGAGGATGGGGATGGGCCAGGCATTTGCCTGGGGGATAGCCAGACAGAGGCCCCTGGAGTACCGGCGGAAAGTGGACGCAGCGACGCGCTGCTCTGGCGCATGCTCCTATACCTGACCTGACCTGATTTTCACCGAAAGTGGGAACAGTCTCCTCCAATGCCTCATCATTGGGAACACAATCCTGGCTCAAAAGTCTACAGACAACATGGTGCACATCACACTATAATGAAATAATTATGGAGTAACCATTTTGCAAGAAAATGAAAGCCTCTTTATAAAATCAGAGAAGGCTTGAAGTGCAGAATCAAGAGTTTACCAACATGCAAAATTACATCATAGATGGGAATGAGTAAAATGAAAACTAGAACCTGTCCAAAACTTGGAAATTGGGTACATCATTCTATGACTAACCATGCATACCCACGAGTATTTTGCCTCTTCAGACGAGGTGACATGTACAGGCTTTCATCTGACAATTAAATTTAAAATTGGGGGGGGGGGGGTAGGGGAGAAAAAAAACTACAACCAATGGAACTGTAGAGGAAGTTTTTTTTCATCACAGCAGATGCGCCCTGATGAAGTACCAAACTGAACTTTGCATTTTCACAAACTATTGTAGAAAGACAAACAATACTTTGTGAACCAAGCACCTGAAACAAAATTATATCTGTAATAAAATAGATCACAGTGAAAAAGCTCGAGGACAATACACGATACTCGCAGGCAAATCATCAGATCTCTCAGCAAAATAAAGGATGCTATCATTCTGAACAATAATCTCTTCCACTACTACTACTACTACTACTACTACTATAATAGCCACAATTATTCTGACCTTCCTTGTGGGGTTGGATGGGGAAGGTTTTTCACCCAAGTCTTTCACGAGCGAGGTTGCAAGTTCTGACAATCGCTTAAAGGTGGCAGGAATTTGTCCGAGCTGCCAGCGATAACACTGCCACTCTGTGCGGAAAAAGCTCATCCACCAACTATATTGATAGCAGACAACACACCTACCTCAACATCTGGCCAAGGGATGGCGTACATTGTAATGAAATGCACTGCCTATGAAGCACTAACCCGACAGGTTAGTCAGCTCAGGAATCGAACCGAGACTGTGCTACCTGTGCACTATCCTGGCAGGACGGTTCTCAACAAGAAAAATGACAGCAGGAAGTGTGCAATGACAAATTGCCATTACTAGCCACAGCGCAAAATGTATTTTCCCCACCTTCCCCAAAATCACCCACTCCCCAACCCCAGGCTGCTCCTGGAGGGAGCAGGTGTTTCTAGTTATTTAAACTCCCAACGTTGGTATGGAATATTTTTAATGGTTCCCTTGCTGTAATCATTTTTGCTCCTGGCCATACCAATCATGTGATCAATCACAGTTCCTCCAGCTGGAAAAAAAAATTAAAAAAATCCTCAAATCTCACCAAAAACCCTTGCTGCCCCTTTCTGTATAAAAAGGAAAAAGGGAAGGGGGGGGGAGGGGATGTAAAAAATAAAAATATCAAATATTTAAGAAAATAAATAAATAAATAAATAAAAGGATTAAGAAAGAAACGAGTCATTGAAAATGTGGGTCGAGGATCCAGTTTCTAAAAGCAGGCCATTGTTCACAAAGCATGGCAGGGCCAGATAATTTGCTGCTTGAGGAAATCCAATCCAGAGCAAAACTCGCATTGCAGTCGCATGATCGGAGGCTTCTGATATTGCAAAGTCAAATTAGAGAAAAATCATTCTACTTTGAGCTTCCTCCACGAGTGCGAATCCAATGATAAATTTTGACGAGCGGCAGCGTCAACGATAAATTTTTGACGTGTGGCAGTCTATTTACCCAAGCCCGCTTTTATGCACCATCAGCGCCATTGTGCTCGTTACGTCTGCTTCTTTGCTCTTTCCTTTCAAACACCTTCTCCATAAATCGCACCCTCCACATTATTTATGAATGCACAAGGAAAAATGGGCGCCAAAATGCACAGATTAGTTCTGCCAAACCCAGTGTGGCCGTAGAAGCAGGAAATGACCGAAAGGCTCTTTTGCATGATTTACAAGTTAATGTGCAATTAGAATCATCTCATCCATGGACATCATCCTTCCAAATGCCAACGATAGGTGTGAACGGTCCGTACACTGACAGAAGTGGTTTGCGGTGTTGAGAAGGGGAAAGGAAAAGTAGCGACGTACCTCAGCAGGCTTGCCGGAGGGCACGTCGTATATACCGTCTTTCAACTGATTAGAAGGAACCTGCAAAGAGACAGCAGACAAGAGGATACACTGTGATTGGGAAGGCAAATGGAGAAATGCTTTCGAGGGGCTGGGGGGTGGTGGTGGGAAGAGAATTGAAAAGAGCAGGAAAAGGTTAGCAGGCTGTGCTTTGGCTGACTTCCATCATCCCCATCATGTCCCGCTTACACTTGTGCAGTAATTTGTCCTTGACACATTTGTCCCGATGAAATAAAACATCCAATAAAAGGACACCCCAATCAGCCTCATGTCCCAAGGTCATCTTCCTGACATGAAATGGGCTTCCGTTCAAAATCAAGAACATAATTTGTGCAAGAGATGAAAACACTGCGGTGACAATGAATATTGAGTATGGTGAACAATCCAAGAAAGAACATGAAAAACACCAAGAGAAATGAATAAGGCAACGCAAATGATGTGACAATCATAGTCGATGTTTTCCAAGGTATACGGAACCACAGGACACGGTGAAATAACATGATACACGGCACACCATTGAGCACATATGCTATTAGACGTGCAGTGCATCGTTGTGGTCGATTGTACATGATAAACAACTTACCTGGTATATGTTTTCCTCGCCCTCAAGACTGGGCTCAAACATAATGTACTTAGAGAAATGACAGAAAAAGACAGGACGAGAGAGACAATAAAGGGGGGCAACAAATTAATAAAAATAGAAAGCATTTTTTGAATTAGCATGATTGTAAAGTCATCGAACAGGGTGCACGTTTATACTAGTTGATGAACCTGTAGTTGATTGGCCATCTTGTCAAGGCACAACCAATTCAATATGATCAAATGGAAGTCACTTCATCTCAGACAGGACAATGCAGAAGCAGTGTGGCATTGTTCCAATAACAATTTTTTATTGTGCATGCTGTCACTTTTGTGGCAAGGAGAAAATCATTATCACCTGCAATCGGGATATTGTACAAAGGTCTAATGCAGAAAAACAAAAATGGTCTGATGCTTTTTCAAATAAAAGACAAAACTTGTGCATCTGGAGAAATAAACTATTGTGATAATCATGCAGTGAGAGAGGCCATCCACTAACTTGCACACCTCATCCTCAATTAGTTACTATGTGGCCTTCCATCAACAGGCTTACCGGAAGGCACATCAAACACGTGCAACTTTTATTTGGTACAACAACCTCAATTAATCATTTATGTGACACTGGAAGGCAAATTACTTTGCGATTCAACATTGTATATGAGCTTCCAAAGATTAAGCAATGTACATGTCATTGCTCAGGTCAGGTCAGGTGGGGAGGGGAGGGGGAGCGGGTGGTGGGAGGGGAGGGGGGGTGAGAATAAAGCCACAAACTGGGCGACGGACCAGTGATACATAAATTAAGGGCAGGAAAGGACACACCTGTGCCGCAGACTGGGTGGGACAGACCGGGCCAACGGACGCACCTGTGCCGCAGACTGGGAGGGACAGACCGGGCCGACGGACACACCTGTGCCGCAGACAACTGGGTACTAGCCACAGACAACTGAATGCCACAGACAGGACAGACAAGGGTGATGGATCTGTGCCATAGACAGGACAGCCCTACAAAACCGACAGACCAGGGAAAGAGACTTGTGCCACAAACTAGACAGACCGGAAGGTGCCAGTGCCATAAATTCGCCATTTTTGGATTTATTCTTCACTTCCAATCCGTTGCATTACAGCTACACAATTTCACCTCCAATTGGTTCTTCTGACCACAATCTTGTGAACATCACTTTACTTACCACCACTTCCTCTCATCTAACTGCTCCGACGAAATGCCAGTACTGGCATTTCAATAATGCTGACTGGACTGGTTTACGAAACTTCTTCTCTGACTTTCCCTGGAAAGACTACTGACTCTCCTCGGGCGATGCCTCTATCTCTGCTGAATGTATAGCTGAGGTTATTGTTGCAGGAATGGAGGCTTATATTCCCTTCTCTTTCAAGTCTACCTCTCCAACCAATTCTTGGTTCAATAATTCCTGCTCTGTGGCCATTCGTGCAAGGGATGCCGCATATTGGACATGGAAAAACTCTTCTTCCTCCGACTCGCATTCAGCTTTCATATCCGCTTGAAATCATTGCAAACATGTTGTTCGTGAAGCGAAGCATTCCTTTATTCAAAATAAATGTGACAACCTCTCATCTGCTTCCACGAATACATCTTTCTGGTCCTTAGCTAAAAGTATCTCCAATAACTTTTGTCGCTCTACCTTTCCTTCGCTTTTCCGTTCCGATGATACTATCGCTGTCTCTCCGACAGATAAAGCAACTCTTTTTGGTTCACTTTTCTCCTCTAACTCCACACTGGATGACTCGAACATTCCATCTACCTCTGATGCTCCCCTCACAAATCCTATGTCTCTCCCTATAATCTCTTTTCATGCATTCAAAAAAATCCTCCTCTCTCTGGACATAAACGAGGCCTACGGGCAAGATGGCATTCCTCCCCGTGTCTTGAAGGAATGTGCTTCAGAACTTGCACCCGTAATTGCTCGTTTGTTTCGTTTTTGTTTAAAAACCCAAAGTTTTCCTCTTTCCTGGTAACATGCCTTAGTACAGCCTATTTTAAAGAAGGATGATCGTTCAAACCCTTCTAACTACCGTCCTCCTTATTGCTCTGACTTCCACTGTTTCAAAGTCTTTGAATGTCTTCTCAATTCCCATTTTCTCAAGTATCTTGAATCTTGCAGTCTTCTATCTGATCACCAATATGGCTTTCGCAAGGCAAGATCTACAGGTGATATCCGTTCTTTCATTACAAATGTCTGGGCCTCTTCTTTGAGAGACTTTGGGGAATCCTTTGTTGTTGGCCTTGATATATCAAAAGCCTTTGACAGAGTTTGGCATCGGGGTCTGATATCCAAGCTTTCCTCTTTCAGCTTTCCTCCTTCACTCTGCTCTCTCATATCGGGTTTTCTCTCTGACCACTCTATCTCCGTAATTGTTGATGGTTCCCCATCAACAGCGGTGAACCTCAGGGTTCCGTTCTGTCCCCAACACTCTTCCTTCTTTGTATCAATGAC
>CM068958.1:37883554-37903561 GCA_035128595.1 Eptatretus atami | reverse complement strand
GAGGGTTGCAGGTAACCAGCACGGCCTCTCGGAGCTCTTGCGGTCTCCACAGCTCCGCGAACATTTAAGGCCTACGGGTCCTGTTCTGCCCTTTCCCTTCCTGGGGTTTTCTTTGTATGAAAGTTGTGGCGCCATGTCCGCTAAGTAGAACTGTTAAGTGCATGTAAATAATAAATAGACAAACGGCTGTAGGTCTTTGTTTACTCGTGTCCTGTCCCCATTCCCCCATTCAATGCATATGTGTCGTGTGTGAAATAAATGTCATTGTTTAAATGTTCACCTGTTCGTTGCATCCTTTCCTGTCATTGACTGCCATTATTACGTACGGAATATTAGCTGGCTTTTAATAGCCGATAAGATAATCGGGTCCAACGGGGCCTCGCGATAATACACTGCTCGGCAAATCGCAAACGGAGCGAGCTGCTTAAGCGGCTCGTTTCCAAGCAGGTCCCGTTGAGGTACAATCTTTCGATAGTCTGCCCGCGCAAATAATTAGGTAAATCGACCATTCGGCGATCGGACCCTGTAGCGCACGGGTAGAGTATTGACAAGGTTGTGGTGTGCTTTAAAAACACACCTGTAGCTGGATTTCGGCGTTGATCCAGAAAGCTACGACTGGATTGCCCGTCCGGTGGGCGCGTGCGGCCGCGATTAGTTAAAAGCGGTCGCCCGCACGCCGAACGGGTGGAAACCATAACAATATTACCATCACATTTTGGCAGTTGGTTTACATGCAACAATGAAATGCCCTCGAGCTAAAATTTCAACTTTCCCTAGGTTGGCTGGCTGATCAGTGTCCGTCGTCTGTCTGTCTGTCTAGAACATGAGTGGTTTTCTCTGCAACTGCTTGTCAGATCAAGATGAAATTTTTACTCTCGGAGCAATGACTCATGTCGAATGTTTTATGATAATTATGTCATAGGTCATGTGGTGTGGTGTGGTAGCCATGTTGGAAAAACTTTGGATCTCTGTATCTCTGAAACCGCACCAAGGAAAAAAAAAAAACTTGAAACTTGGCACAAAGCAAGTACTCCTCATGGGGAATGAGTGATTTTTTATGTCATAGGTGCCTTCATTTTAATGTCATAGTTGCATATTTAGAACACTACATCTGATCAGTATGAAAATTCTTGAGGGTCATGTAGGGATAAAACGGTCTACAGAAAAATTAATTTGATGACAGTCACATGATTTGGCAGCCATATTATTTTTTTAAAATTAAAAATTAAATTCTTTTTAAAAACCCTTCAAAAATCTTCTCTGAAGTGGCCGAACAGATTGAAAGGGAACTTCACACGTATGATCGCCTATCCATGAGGAACAAAAGGTTCACACATATGACATCAGCCTACATTGTTTGGCAGCCATATTAGATTTACCCTAAAACCCAGAAAATCTTCTTCTCCAGAACGGCTGGACAGAGCAAGGGGAACTTCACACAAATGTTCCCCAAGCCTTGGGTGTACAAGTTTAACATATCATTGATAGGTCACATGGCTTGAAGAAAATATTAAATAATGTTTTCTCTGGAATCACTTTATCAATTGGCATGAAACTTCACAGTTATGCTCTCGTTGTGATGGGGAATAAACGTTTTAAAATTTCAACTTTAAATTGACTTCCGGTTTCAGGTTTAGGGTGACGGCAGCTTCTCTCAGTGGTCTCTGCCGACTTTATCAAAGTTAAACTTCCGGTCATTATATGTCACATTTTAACTGTTTATTTTCTCACCTACATGCTTACTGTGTGTTCCCTAATTCGGTTTTGTTTCTAAAATCGTGCTATTTTGAGAGCTTTCGTCGACCTTGTCTCATCGGCTTCCTTGAGGCCTACTCGTCCTTCCCGTCTCGGTGTACGATGGTTTTTAATTTGTATTCTCTCCCTACTCCCATCAATTTCTATTTTCCCCACTTTTCCCAACACCCTCCCCCATCTATTACATCCCAACCACACCCTCTGTTTGGCTGAAATGAAAAATAAAAAACAACAACCCTTTCTCCCTCCATGCCCCGAGAACCGATCTTTCTTCTTCTTCTTCTTCTTCTTCTTCTTCTTCTTCTTCTTCGTCATCCTCCTTCTGCCGGCACACCATCTTTCTTCTATTTGAGCTGACCCACTCTCACCATGACCTCACCATCAAAACAAAAAAACATTTCCTTGCATCCTAACTATACACCTCCTGTAACCACGTGTCTCTACACTCTTCCTTGAACTTTTCATTGATCCATCAGCTTCACTCTGTGTTTACCGATCCAAATTCACCATACACTTCCATGATTCTACCTCAACCTTTCCTTTTCTGAATCTTACACAATCCTTATTGAAAAATAAATAAATTCAGTTTTAACTGAACACCTCCCGTAACCACGTGATCTGTTTGTAACCTCTGCGTTTACCGAACCAAATTCACCATTTACTTCATGATTTTTTTTTTCTTCAACCTTTCCTTTACCTAATCTTATGCAATCTCTCTCAAAAAATAAGAAAAAGAAGAATAATAATAAGAATAAGAATAAGAATAACAATAAAAACAGTCTCTTATAATGCTTCATGTTCCTCTTTCACACGTGTGGTTCTCATTACTGTATCTTAATTCACCACTCTTTTTCCATTTCAACAGACTGCTCTCAATTCGACCTTTCCTTCATACCTTGTCTAAAAAAAAAAATGCAACTGTTACAAAAGTCCAAATACTTGATTGGACACATGGTCTGGCAGTCAGAATGAGTTTTTTTTTTAATCTGGGTTCCTTTTTGTTGCATATATTTATTATTATTATTATTATTTTTGAATAAGGTTCACTTGGCTGTACCTGGATAGGTTTGAGGGTTGAGGAGTAGCAGCTGAAATGTGAATCCTATCCAGGTTCCTGCTGATGACTTCATCGTTGCTTTTTGCTTGTTTGGGCTCCCGATTCCTCCAATGCAGTACTGTACCTATTTGGTGTACCATTTGATTTGAATTGAATTTTTTTAATCCCATTCTAAATTCAATTGAATAATAATGATTAAAAAAACGTCATGGGTCAGGGTCAGGTGTCTGATCAAAGTGTGGTTTCATCAAAGCGGGACGTCTTGGCACCCGGTCATCACTGTCAGCAGTTATAAAGTGGCAGTTCTAATTTTGTCTCTTATTAATTACGTACCACACCAGTACACAAACACCACACAAAACAAGTCCTGGCGAGGGTATGCAATATCTGATTGCTCTTTTTCTTGTTTCTCTTGTACTGACCTCCTGCTCGCCTTTGTCCATCACAGATCGCAAAAGAGAACTTCTTTAGGTAATCTGTCTTCCGACACACACACACACTATGTGACTGATCCACCCCAGATAGGCAGCCATTAGCATTGACTCAATGCTGAAACAGCCTGATGCGTTCAGGATAAACGTTGGCGATATGGTCATGCCACTCAATCCTCAGGATAGCCCTTAGTTTTCACTGGTGGAACTTTTTCAACCTGCTTAATGTGCCTACAGTTGGTGGTCCATATCTCTCAACTGCAAAGGAGTGATGGAAGGGCAACAGCCTTGTAAACAGTGACCTTGGTAGCAACAGCAAGTTTCTGGTTATCAAAGACCTGAGCCTTGAGATGCCCAAAGGCCAAATTTGCTGCCTGAATCTGATGCGTGATTTCGGCTCTGATATGACACCGCCAATGTATGGAAACATGTCAATAGTCTTCAGGGGTACATCATTAATGGTGATCGGGACATTTCTGCACAGGCTACCTGGCAACGGTTAATGAAGCAACTCAGTCTTCGGGATATTGATGATTGAACTGAAACAAGTTATTCCGTTCAAAAAATGATCCATGATGTTGTGAAGGACAACTACAGAGTTGGCCACCAGAATTCAATCATCAGGAATACAGAAGCTCCTTGATGAGCTATAGGTGTTTATGAGAACAGTTGTAGCCTGCACAGAATAAAACGCTTCCAGTTTGGGTGGAAGTGAACTTCCTCCATGAGGCCGGAGTACGGCAGTGAAGAAAATGTAGAACAGTGAAGACAGGACAGGGCCTTGCTTCACACCATTAGTAATGTCAAAGGCAGGTGCTAGGTCACCATCAACTCACATTCTCCCCTCCATTCCACAGTTTAGCTCTCTGACAATGGCAGTGAACTTCTTGGGGCACCCAAACTTATTGAAAAGCTGGCACAAGGTGTACCTGGTGACGGAGTCAAATGGTTTTGTCAGGTCCACAAAGGCCGGGAATAGATCTTTCTGTTGTTCACTTCATTTTTCTTGGATCTGCCTCACGTCGAAGATCATGTTGGCAATTCTGCTGCCATGCCTGAAGCTGCTCAGCAATTCCTGGATAATGCTGTCCACAAAGGTGAACATCAGCTTTGAGTGCTCCTTGCCAGCAATGGATATGAGAGAAATTCCCCTGCAAGCATTGCAGTCTGACTTGGAGCCCTCCTCCTTAAAGAGTGGCAGGATAATGGCATTCCTCAAGTCTGTGGGCATGGTCTCTGATTTCCAGATGTTGAGGAAAAGCCTCAAAAGTCTCCGTTTGAGGGCAAATGGTCTGTTCTTGAATACCTCAGGTGGTATTCCATCGAACCCTAGTGCTTTCACATTGCGAAGGAGCTTGACACCACTTCCTCAAATTCGGCCATAACAAGTGGATTAGCCATTTTGGGTAGTCCAGTATCAGGTCAACACAAGAAGAATGAAATGTTGAGGGTCTAATCAGCAGCTTGGAGAAGCATTTGGTATCTCGCACTGTGCAATATGTGCTGCTGCTCCTTCAGGAGGCAGTTGCCATCAGCGTTGCGGAGTGGAGCTACATTTGGGATGGCGAAGCAACCCCCTATGTGATACCTTATCAAATCCCCTCTGAAAGTCTAGATCTACTACATCCACTGCACTCTCCTCATCCACCCAATCAAACAGCTTCATAGAACTCCAAAAAGTTAGTGAAACATGAAGTCACTTTAGTAAATAGCACCGATTGCCTTGAATTTATTAAAATGGTTCCCGATCCATTCCTTAATTAACATCTCCAACACCTTCCCCATAACAGAAGCCAAGCTAACAAGTCTATAGTTTCACCAAATTGTTGTTGTTTGCAATATCATTGGCCTGTACCACATATCCTAAACCATTTCCTTTCAGATACAGTAAAGGCCTGACAAGCTGGCAGGATAGCCTATAAGTATGCATATGCCTATGAGCTGTCTTGCCTGGGTTTGCATCTCAAACCAGCTATAAATAGTCTCGCTGGTATTTTGCAATTCGGGCGATACATAGTCCCTCGTAACGACGTCAAGCCTGGTGCTGGCTTAGCAGTTAAGGTGGCTGGCTTGGGATCTTAAGATCCCGATTTGGAGCCCTTGTCAGCCATTGAATTAAAATCAGGTGGGGTTGACTCAGCCTATCATCCTTCCAAGGTTGGCAAAATGAGCACCAGTGTCCTGGTAATAGGAGCATTGCATCAGCAGCACACCCATGCCTTCAGCTAACGATGCTAACCGCAGCCTTGTGCTGCATACGAAGGAGGAGGAGAAGGAGGAGGAGGATTGATGTCAAGATGGAGAACCCATCTGCCAGCACTGGTCATTGATGTACGTTAAAGATCCGAAGGTGTCCTGTGCAAAGAGCAGGTGAATTATCACCGGTACACTGAACCAATGTTAAATGCCTGGCTGAGCTCTCTTACCAGTTGACAGATATGCTTGTTCACCCCACCTCCATACAAACTAATGGAGGCCTTTATCCTGCAATGGACTGAACACAGGCTGAGAATGATAAGACATCACCAAAATATTGTAACAGAATGCAAATTAATCCCAAAGAAATACCAAAACATTAGCAGATTCAAAATAAACAAACAATAATAATGCCCATGCCTGGAAAATTGGTCTAGGTGTTTTCTCATTTCTATGTCCAGTATAGTTTTACAAGAAAAATAAAATAAAAAAGTATAATCTATAAATGTTATCCCACTGATCAAAAATATTGCAAGTACTAAAAGCACATACCACATTACCATAATCACACTGCAGAGATGGTAATCTATTCGATCTCCACCATTTGCACACACACCGTGCCATGACCTCCACCATAGATCAATTCCTCTATGCAGACGACGTAGCCTTTGCTAGATCCAACACATCTGATCTACCGCTCCTCGCTAACAGCATAAATACTGCATGCCAACCCTAACAGCCATGGTACACCATCTCAGGTAAGTGGCACACTTCCTTCAAATATGCCTTCGCCAAATCCTCGGCATTAAGTGGTGGCACATGAAATCCAACAATGAAGTGCTCGACAATGCAAAGTCCGAGTCCATTGAGATAACATGTTGCAGCCAAATTTGCTGGCTCAGAAATCCCTGCTGCATGCATGACATTCACTTTCCCCAGCAAATCTTGTGTGGTAAGCTCAGCATTGGCAGCAGTAAGAGGGGTCATCCCAAGCAACGTTGGAAGGACTGATCTAAGGCTCTATGGGTTGGAAGATGGCTGGTATGACTCGACAGTGGACTGCAACAAGTGGCACCACTGCCTGTTGAAATGTAGAAAGTTAGCAGAGTAAAGCCTGCATGACCGGTCCAATGTCGGACAAGCTATATGTGTGTATAGGATCTCCCATTGTGACTCGTGACAGGGATGACAACTGATTGACGGAAAGCAAACAAAAACCACAATCCTATTTCCAATAAAAAGCAGTAATTACAAATCAATTATTGGAGCCATTACTTGCTGGAAAACATCCGACTTCACTCCCCAAGGCTTAACAAAAAGAGACATACAAAACTGGTAATTATTACAGGCCAATAGTCTTAGCAACACGCCCAAGTGATGATGATGATGTAATTCGCCTTTAAAAAAACGTGCAACTCAATATGGCACCTTTCCTTCTTCTTACCAATTCCTCTGTTTGAATGTCTGGACACGTTGTTATTGTTGGAACTTCTCCCAATCAGACTGGTTAGAGCATCCAAAGATGGCAGCACAAAACAATTGTTTCGTAAAGATTCATACATTCCCAAGTATGACGCTTGTAAAGAGATCCAATGGGAAGACTCGTCTTTGCCAAGGCTGGTGCCAGTGAACAAGTAGAACAATGGATCTTAAAAATGAAAGTTGATGATAAGAGCATGTCAACCACCATTGGAACCGAGGTTATAACTGACATTTCAAACATTCCCTCTTCACCAGAGCGATTAAAGCTCGAATTATCAGCCTCACCTTACAGCTGTCTTATTCATCCAGGGAGAACCAAAGCAAATAGCTGAAACATAGTTTAGCATCGTTTATCCTCCTGGATGAAACTACTACAGAGGAGACCCGAGAAGAGATAAGAGGAAGCGTAGGCGGAGACGACCCATTTTACATCACGACTCCATCCGACATTATTTACTTAGCCACCATGATGTAAAGGTAGGCCCAAAACGAGGTCAAACATATCACAGATTTACAATGGAGGAGCCTTTTGCAAGTGCAAAATAAACAAAGCTGCAGCTCATGTTGAATACGAACAAAGCACCATTTAATTAATACGTGCCATCATTCACTTCCACCCCATGGTTTTTTTCAACAATGCAATAACAGTGGCCCAAACCAAATGCAGTCTCAAAGGGGGATGACAAACTCATTTTGAGAATCGCAATCCAGGCCACAATGTGAAAATATAGCAAATCAATCAATGTATTCAATCATTCAAACAATAAAATATTTAACAATTAAAAATAAAAAGAAAAAAAAGGTAGCTCCCACAATGCAGGCTCCATTTTTCCATGGGCCGTGTGTTCCGACACCAATAGATAAAAGGGTTATGCAAGCGAACTAAGATGGTCATACATCAATTGTGCCCTGAATAGTAGCGAGTGAGTGTGGACATGGAGGGGAGAATATGAAAGCAGCCCAAATGAAGGTGGTGGGGGAGGGTGGGGAGGAGAATGTATTGCATTTTGCACACACAATTAATAATAGTGCACAAAATAGCATATGTACAAGATCCTTCGACATTACCAACAACTTGTTGGGAACCATAATTGGATTCAACGATGAACATATCATAGTAATAAAATAACTCAAAAACCACCGGCACGTAATGTTTCAGTGCGGGCAGCAAAGGTTAACGAAGCTTGTCCGAGATGGTTTTGTTCTCCCAAATTGACGGAGGTCATGGAAGAGCTTAAACTTGCATTACACAAGAGACAATCTTATGGCTAAATAAATCAATTATATAATAAATAAATAAATGTAAATAAATAAATAAATATATAAATGGAAATCGAAGCAGAGCCTTTTGCACTCAACTGAATGGCAACAAGGCTATGCACCAAGGCTTTTATGACCAGATTCTAGGTTTCGTTATCCATACATACAATTGCCTTAAGCACCTGATTTGGAGTTTCAGATGCACGATGCAAAAATCTACTTTTCCATTCTGCAGTGAAGCAATTAAATGACTTCTGTTTTGTTCTTCTTGAGTGCATTGTGCGATTCCCCAACCACATGTGCTTCAATTGATACACTCGCTTTTCCACCAAGCCTCAAAGTATGGTACTTTGCAACAGGTTGTTGTTTTCTAATCTGTTTTGTATTAAAAATAATAAAATTTCCTCATCTCTCTCTTGGATATGACAACGACAATGACGACTTTGCAAGCAGGTCAGTCCTGAAGGACAAATCTAGCAGTTCAAACAGCATTGTATACAAGCAACACTAATTGGATGTTTGCATGGAGCAAACTTTGTACAAAAAAAAATTGAAATAAAATAAGCAAGCGGGAAAAGAACCAAAGATGAAAGGCAAAAAACAATTGTACAGCAAATTAACCTGCTTATCTGACTGTCCTCCCTCTGTTTGCTGCTGATGCTGATGCTGCTGCTCTACTTCTTGGTGCTGCTGCTGCTGTTGTTGCTGCTGCTTCTCTTCAACAGCCTCCTTCTTCTTCAGCTTAAAGATGAGAAGGAAAAGGTCCCGAAGGTCCAAAACGATGGACTCTGCCTGTGCAGTCCAAGAAATTAAAAAAATAAAATAAAAATAATGTTGAAAACTTCAACTTGATATAATAATTGGTTGGCTGTATTTATAGCTGGGCCAACATTCCAATCGAGGTTAAGCAACTCAGAGGCAAATGCGCATACCTCTAGGATATCCTGCCAACCCACAACTTGATGTACTGCACAGAGGTGTGAATGTTAAGTGGCCACAATGGTGGTAGAATTGCTATCGATAATTACAGTGATGGTGATGTAGCTGCCTCTGATACACTTCTGCTGCACGGTATACTGTCGATGGATGCAGCAGTGTGTGGCCTTGAATGGTGTTGCTGCTGTGACTATTGTTAACTGGAGGTGATAGGGGTGGTGGCAGTATTCCAGCTGATACATAGGTTTAGTGCTTTAATAGAGCATGGTAGTATTTAATAAATAAAGATGTTTCATGTGTGGACATCTCACAGAATGAATGCTCTAAAATTGGTTAGAGCCCAGGTTAGAATCCCACAAGTTCCCTCCCATTGTGAAATCATACAAAATTATTTATACAATTTGCCTTTTGAGCTCCTACATGAGACAAGACTAAAGCTACATTAAGGAAAAAATATATATATTAAAAAAAATAAAAATAACATTAAAAAATATTAGAAATACAAAAAAAGGGACGAACTGCTTCTCAACAACAAGCAATAATGAAACAAGAAAGAGCAATCAGAGATCGCAGACCTTCGCTAGAACGTGTTTTCTGTGGTGTTTATATACTGGTGTGTTACATAATTAATAAGAAACAATTAAACTGCCACTTTATAACTGCTGGCAGTGATGACCGGGCACCAAGACGTCCCACTTTGATGCAACCCTGCTTTCATCGGACACCTGACCCTAAGCATGACGTTTATTATTATTCAATTTAATTCGGAATAGGATTAAAATAAACTCAATTCAAATCAAATGGAAGACTAAATAGGTGCAGTCCTGCAATGGAGTAATCAGAAAGAACACAAACAAGCAAAAAGCAAAGATGAAGTCATCAGGAGGAACCTGGATAGGATTCACATTTCAGCTGCTACTCCTCTACCCTCTCCCAATCCAGACACAGCCAAGTGAGCCTTGTTTAAAAAAAAAAAACATTAAACAACAGGAAATTAAAAAAAAACAAAAAAATATCAAAAACATGAAATAATTCTGGCTGCCAATCAAGTTGAAATTTAAAACATGTATTCCCATCACTACGAGATCATAATTCTGAAGTTTCACGTTGATTGATTGAGCGGTTCCAGAAAAAAACATTATTTAATATTTTTATTCAATCCAATATGGCTGCCAAACCATGTGACCTATCGATTATTCCTTAACAAATTTGCACACCCAAGGCTTGGGGAACATTTGTGTGAAGTTTCCCCTCGATCTGTCCAGCCGTTCTGGAGAAGAAGATTTTTTTTAATAGGTTTTACGGTAAATCCAATATGGCTGCCAATCCATGTGACCTATGACATCATATGTGTGCACCCTTTGTTCCTCATGGATAGGCTGACATACGTGTAAAGTTGCCTCGATCTGTTCAGCCACTTCAGAGAAGATTATGTTTGAAGGAATTTTTTTTCACAATATGGCTGCCGAACCACGTGACCAATGACATCATAAAAAATTTTTTTTTATCCCTCGATGACCCTCGTTTCAATTTTTTCTTTGGTGCTGTTTCAGAGATTGAGGACCAATTGTTTTTCCAACATGGCTGCCACACCACGTAACCTACAACGTCATAATTATGATGAAAACATTCTACTTGAGTAATCGTACCGATGGTGAAAATTTCGTCTCAATCCGGCAAGCGGTTGCGGAGAAAAATACAAAAGTTCTGTGCGGACAAACAAGCAAACAAACAAACAGACCCAAATGCAATACTCTCTCCTTCGGCGAGGGTAATAAATATAAAGAGGACACTCATGCCCATGGAAGGGATATCCAATTACAGGTCATTAGACTAACTGATGACAGGGGTGTTGTATTCCAAGTAGCAGAAACTATTATTTTATCGATTCTCAAATCCAAATATCATTTCATTAACAATCTATAAAATGATACATCAGACAAAGTAGGAAGAAAACGAATAAAATAAAATAAAAGGACCAGCTCACTGGGTTGGCCGTTTTGATGGCATAAAACCGATGATGTCCATCTGTGCCACAGATGTAACCAAACGCACGATGATCGGTGACGTCTCGTGCAATGAAAGAAATCTTGTGTACAGGATGCTCATACTCAATCAACTGGGGGCCAAGAGAAAAATCGACACAGCCTTGTAGAATGAGACATTTAGATTCTATCGCCAAATCAAATGCACAAATTGTTACAGGTAGACATGCCCACAAATGTACATCAACACCTACAATGTAAACTGTTTATTTTTACGTTTTTAGGTCCAACATACACAATACTAGCACAACTGAGAGAGGGAAAGAGAGAAAGAGAGGGAGAGAGAAACAAAGGAGAGAGAGAGAGAAATAAAGGAGAGAGGGGAGAGAGAGAGAGAGAGAGAGAGAGAGAGAGAGAGAGAGAGAGAGAGAGAGAGAGAGAGAGAGAAGAGAGAGAGAGAAGAGAGAAAGAGACAAAGAGAGAGAGACAAAGGAAGAGAGAGAGAGAGAGAGAGAGAGAGAGAGGAGAGAGAGAGAGAGAGAGAGAGAGAGAGAAAAGAGAAGACAGAGAGAGAAAACAAAGACAGAGAGAACAAAGGAGAGAGAGAAAAGAGAGAGAGAGAGAGAGAGAGAGAGAGAGAGAGAGAGAGAGAGAGAGAGAGAGACAAGAGAGAGAAACAAAGACGAGAGAAACAAAAGAGAGAGAGAGAAGACAAGAGAGAGAGAGAGAGAGAGAGAGAGAGAGAGAGAGAGAGAGAGAGAGAGAGAGAGAGAGAGAGAGAGAAGAGACAGAGACAAGAGACAGAGAGAACAAAGACAAGAGAGAAACAAAGAGAGAGAGAGAGAGAGAGAGAGAGAGAGAGAGAGAGAGAGAGAGAGAGAGAGACAAAGAGACAGAGAGAGAGACAAAGAGACGAGAGAGCAAGAGACACAGCGAGAGAGAGAACAAGACAGAGAGAGAGAGAAACAGAGAGAAGAGAAGACAGAGAGACAGAGAGACAGAGAGACAGAGAGACGAGAGACAGAGAGACAGGAGACAGAGAGACAGAGAGAAACAAAGAGAGAGAGAAATAAAGAGGAAGAGAGAAACAAAGGAGGAGAGAGACAAAGAAACAAAGAGAGAGAGAAACAAAGAGAGAGAGATAGATATAGAGAAGATAGAGATAGAGATAGAGATAGAATAGACAGATAATCATGTTACCATCAAATTTGCTACCATGAGAACATGACTCAGAAATTGTTTACCGAGTAAATCCCAAAAAAAAACAAAAAAAAACAAACAACAAGACAAACAAAAGGAAAAATATATAACAATGGGACTAAAAAGGTGTCAGGAAGTGGAATCTGTAACAAGTGACCTTTTCATCTTATAGAGCTCGGTCCAGTTATCAGATCAAATGAATCGGACTTCTAAATCCCATTGTTCCTCAAAGTGAAACTTCTATCCCATCACAGCACCAATGATCATAGAGCCTTTCATGGGGATGAACAATTACATTCTTGGTTTAACCGGAGAACAACGACTTCACCAAGAGGAGCTCATATGATCGGGGTCCCACACACCACCCTGTCCCACCTTTTGACAAACACACCCCTCGCACCCCTTTTCAGGGGTTCTTTTAGAACAACAAAAGTAATAATACGAGTAATTGTCAAAATAAGTACGGTACCTTCAAAACCAAAAGGAAGGTTTAAACTAAAAGCAAATACCCAAACATTAAACACTAACCACAAAAGAATCATCCAACCCATCCATCAACCCCCTCTCCCCAAAAGCAAACAAAAACAAACAAGCAGACACTTCAACAAGTCACCTGAGTGAAGTCTCAAGTCAAGTCTAAAGTCAAGTGGCATGTCATAACGTCATTTAGATCATAGATAGACCTTGGTTACGTGCAAGCCTTCAATACTCAAAAGGTTCACACGAGTCATGAGATGGTTGTTCATATGAGCTTGATTTTTTGGGCATGTGCACTCTATAAAATAAAAATGATAAAGTATAATTGCTTTCATTCAAATTCGTTGACCAGTCTCGGTGGTGTAATTGTTACATTCGGTGACCAAAATGGTGACAATCGGAAACGAAGCTCGGTGACCAAACTTAGTCTTTTGTGTGTCAACAATCTTGGTGATTCTACTCCAAATATGAAAGGTTGGTGATTCAAATATTTATAAGCAAAGATGATCATCCTCGGAATCGCCGCTATGTGACCGGTAATGAAGTGAAGCAGTGACGCTCAGTCTCGAGGGTGTAATGGTAAGAACGTCCACTCAAAGCTCAAACCATTATGTGTGTGTTTTTGTTTATTTTAGTTCCATTATGAGCCATAAAACACATCGACTTTTAAAAATAAAAAAGTCAAAAACACGGAACAAGCTAAATGGGTATGAACCGAGCAGCAGCTGCAATAATCCATACGTACCACATACATGCCGACTGAACTCAAGGACAGAGAATCCATGTAATGAAAGATACTACAGCTCCACTTGCTTTTCTTCCCAAATTTACCTCCTTTTAATCTACTTGTTCGGTACCTTCCTACAACGAATATTGCAGCCGACACCGGGGGGAGGTCAGAAAGCGTCCGTAAATGAAAATATTCAAATACAAGTGTAGCCTTGTTTTGCTCACTGTCAGTGTTACAATCCAGCCATCCATCCATCCTTTGGGACCATACACTGTGCAGAGCGTTGGTGCTGCCTAAGCAGTCTCCTTAGCTATTGGGCACAATCCTGGACGGGTCGCCACTCCGACACAGGATACCAGCAAGCTGGCACTCATTTTGCCGGCCTTGGAAGGATGACAGGCTGAGTTAACCCCACCTGGTATTAATTGAACAGCCAAGCAGGTTTTAACTCAGGACTCTGGGATCCCAAAAGCCCCCCCCCATTTCAGCCATTAAGCCAACACCAGGCATAGAGTTATAATGTATATACTTTAATAAAAAATGTTAGTTTATGCATTTTTACAACTGTAAACTGTGAAATAAAAACCTCAATTGATATCTAGCAAGAGGTCGGTGATGCTTGCCTATAATCATAAAGCTTCTATTTACTATGAACCTACGTACGAAGCACGGTCCATTATTGTTTACAATTTGTAAACATACCCTCCTCGTATATATACAGTACATACACAAACACATATATTATATATAAAAATTATATATACATACAAACATATATATATATATGAAATCTTTGAGACCTGGGAGCGATTCCAGTCCACCTTCTGAAACCCACATATTGAGATAATGGCAAGCACGCACACACATTAACAGAGCCCTTCCATGATGGTACTCATTCTTATGAAATGAAGTAAAGGAAATAAAATAAAATAAAAACTTCATTTCACAGCTGTTTTGGTTGACGGTATATTAACCGACAGCTCAGGTAGTTATATAAAACCGACAATCCCGTGACAATTACTTTCCCCTTCATGGCTGGATGTTTGATCACACATTCTTCAGCCTCCTGTCATCACATGATGCCCTTATCCCCACGATGTAACATGAGGAAAGGTGATCTCCCTCATGAAGTGTGCTTGGAATGTTCTCTAGTGGGTCATCAAAACAATGACAAATTAAAATTCATTCATTAATATTATTTTCATATTAAAATAAAAAAAATTGGTGTGAACCACAACAGTAAGCATCAGATACCAGGCTATTTGGAATTTCCCCAAATAAACCCAAATAGTTAATTTTAACAGCCAATTGTTAATATACAGTACAACGGCCTCGTAATTCACAAACCATTACGGTCAAATAATATTTTATCCCAGCTATGCAAAGCAGGCAAGGTAATCATTTTCCAAAGCTGCTACCATGATGCAGGTCAAAGGGTAGCGGTAACCATAGAAACCCATGGGGGGGGGGGGGGGGAGAAATGATTTATCTCCAATGCTAACGGAAGAGGAGAAACATTAACAAGAAAACCCAGTGCTTTGGGTTATTGAGCCGGTGCTCTTTGGGGCTAATCGAACAGCTGAGGTTAGTGCTTTGCTCGATGAGCTGAGCTAACATTTCATTACCAAAAAAAGCCAAAAAAACAACAACAAATCTTTCATGCTCCGAACACCCCCATTGCGATGTCACCAATGTACCCGTTACAAGAAGAAAAAAAATTGTATTACCCAATGAGTGAGAAACAAATGGAGTTTCCACATTTTCTGTTGCTAATGAAGGCAAAGAATAAAATAAAGCTGCTCAAAAGGATGTATGGTGATCACTGTAGCTATATTGTGGGACGAACACCAACAGCAATATGGGCAACTGAAAGACTTGCATCTTTCCACTCATTTTATTCCATTGCCATCAGCGTTTGCAGAAACAAAGGCAGTTGCAGGAAAAGCCAGTGCGCTGGTAATTCATGCAAACCGCAGCACTAATGAGAATGCCGGCTAAACATTTCATAAACAAAGTAATGGAATCGATAATTGCAGCGGAACTCAAGGCATTGCTACAACTCTGATCTCCGACCCTCAGTTTGGCTTCCACCCAACACATTTCACCTTCGATATGCTGCTTCTTGGGTGTCAACAACAGATGGATGCAGTCTCAAACAGCAAGTCAATACTGAACCACTTGACATCTCTCTTGCATTCAATTCTGACAACCCACCACAATTTCCAAACCGTCAATGAAATGTGTCCATGTGGTTCCCTCCTGACTGGCCATCACATTTCCTGTGCACTTGCTTTGGTTTCCATGCTGGACCTCTATATACTGGTGTCCCTCAAGATGTACATGTTCTGGGATCGATCCTGTTCTTGATGTATGTGAGCAACACATCTTCATCCTGGAAAATCCTTTGCCTCACTTTGAAGATGACCACCCTGTGCAGGATATTTCCACAATCCTCTGCCACAGACAAGGTTATAGCAGCATCCTTCCACTGATCTGCATTTAAAAAATCAGCAACTGGTCATCTACCTGGAACATGTCTTTTTGTGCAAGACCGACATTCAAACTTTCCCTCCATACAGACCAGGACACTTACCCCACCCCTATCCACAGCCTCAATATATTTCTGTGCTCAAGTTCTGGAGCTCAGCTCTAGGACCTCCCCATAAGCAATAACCAGTTTTTGGCAGATCACATCTCAAAGCTGGCTGCCACAATGGCATTCTCGACACGGCCACATCAGTCCTTAGCGTACACTTGTCCACAAAGCCTTCATCTGGAATGTCATGCAATAAGGCTCGCCACTGTGGCCTGGTGCTGCTACTCCCCCAAGCTTCCTCCCTTGAGGCACTGGAATCCAAGGCCATCAGTTTCAATTTAACCTCACATTAGGAAGCAGTCTCAACATCTGCTTCTTGGTCACCATCGGCAATTTAGTGGCCTTGCAGTGCAGTACTGAATCTATTGTGGTCCTGTTTCTCTTGTCCTTTCACATGTCTGTCCAGACCTTGCTTCTCCAAGTCACACACATTCAGCCAGAAACCCTTTCCTCATGATGCTCATCTCCGATTTTTTCACAACCCACTTTTCTCACCTGGAGAACTGCCTTCTTGAGTCTATTGGCTCCAGCTCTTCCCAATATGATTTCAACTCTGCTGCCCCACCATCCCCTCAATATCTCTCCAATTTCCACGACTGAGTTTTAGTACACCCACCGAGATCCTGTTTTTCCCATTACAATTCCTCTCCTTGTGCCGCGAGGCATCCATTCATCCCATTTTATTTGTTGATCTAATACCCTCCTCTCATCCTGCTGTTCATGCATGAAGAGCCTTGATGGAGCACCATGGAGTACACTTGCATTTAATAAATAAATAAAATTAACTTCTACAGGAAAAGCAAAACATCATTTCTGCTTTTGTGTCAACTCAAACCATCCAATAACTAGAACAATTGTAAAAATGAAGTGTGGGTCGGACTCAAATCTTTATCCAAAACAGAAACAAAAGGAACTTCAACACCAGAGGGGGGCATTTGGTCCATCAAGCCTATGCTACAAAAACACCGCATTAATTCAATCTTAGTTTATCAACTTAAATTCACTGGGGAGTATGTGTGGGGGTAGGGGAGTGAGGATGAGAACAATGGGGCAGACCTCATCACCACAGTGTTATATATATATAATCTTATAATATGCAAAAGTTTCTTCAAAAATTAATATTTAAAATTGAACAAAAGATCCAAAGTTTCTTCAGTGTGTCCAAGGTGAGGCATCAAGGTTACAGCCATGTTGCCTACAGGCAGCTCAAAATTTCCCTGTCAACAGGGTGATGCTGCTTAGCCATCCTACTTGTAGGCAGTTTCACTTTAATGTCCCTCAACCCATCTTGAAGGAGTGTTGGTGAGGCTACTTGCTCTTGGAACATGGCCAAGCCATGTATGTAATCCCCTGTCGACAGTGTGGCCAAAAAATGGTTTTGAACTACATTGTGTTGTTGCTTCAGATCGAGGTGGGTCAAAGCTTCTGCAGAAAGTACAGAAGATCTTCAAGTCTTCAGGGACACTTGAACCTCAGGACGAGTATCCTTTACAACTCATCCATACAGATTGTAGATATAACAGTTATACTGAAGAGTTCTATCTTGATTGCTCTTTGATTATTCTTCTCAATAAGATCTGACAAAATTTACGAAAGCGATAACAAAGAGCCCATTTCCTTTTTAGCTCGCCTGTTCGAAGAACAGAGAGCTATAGCGATACCCCCAGCGTGAGCGTCAGCGTCAGTGTCAGTGTGAGCGTGAAAATGTTAAAGTTTTTGGTGCAAGTTATTTTTTCCTTTCTAATGTTTTTATCTACAAACTATTTTAGTAATGCCGCAATATATAGTATATATAGGATATGTTTAGTATAGTTCGGGTCGTATTATGGTGATACGGAGTCGTATGAAAGTTAGGGATGTGAATAGCAGTCTGTGTTGGCCTCAGTGGATGTGAGGGAGACATCTCGATGTATAAGTAGACGCAATTACTGATAGTTAATGTTTATCGTTGCTGTCAGACCAACTGACGAGGTGGGGGCCGAGGTTGGTGGTGCGCTGATCGCTTTAAATCTGATTGCATAGTATGGAGTGACTATTAAGAGGAGACTAATTTCCCCAGTATGGACTAAGCTTCGATAGCGACTGGTTTCCGTTGGGTTATGTTTTTTGAATTTCCGTCCTGCAGCACAAAGCAGTGGAAGAGTTGTGGCACTTGTCCTTATGGGAGTAACACAACGGATACTAAAACACTGTCATCCGTACCTAAGCTGAGTCCTACACGTGACCTCCAGCGGCTAACGTGCACCGGGCTCCCATTTCCGGGTTTCGTGCGAGAGCTGTTACGAACTGCCTCTCTCGAGACGTGTTGTTGGTATATACTGATCATTCGGTGTGAGCATCTTTAGAGGTAAAGAGATTGGGGACGGACACGGGATGGGTTGTGGTGGACATACGAGGATCTGGGACGCGATGTACGGAGTTTGAAGGGCATGCATGGAGAGATATGGGACAACGAAGTAGGATTGAGCGTTAGTTCTAGAGTAGACTGGGCCGTAAGAACATCGTGGCTGTTCAGCTACTGCGCTAGACTTTCCTTGATTTCTCGCATTTTACGGTGTATCATAATGATATTGATAGATTTATGGAGTTACTACATGACTGTGCGAGGTATAGAGGGGTGTTGTGGTTCACAGTAGGGATAGACGGATTTCAGCAGATGTATGGTCCACATCGCTATTAGGCTGTGGTTTCCGTAAGCTCGCGAGACGGATGGCTCGTTCCCAGTACTTTAGTGTAATCGACTATACCCTGGATTTAGAAAGGTGATCCGGCGCGCGATTCTGTTTCAAGAGGGGAGCGTATTGGCAGGGCGCGATAGACGAAGAGCTGCAATGACAGTGCTGGTGAGGATATATCGGGTTGTGCGTCGACTGTTAGTCACGCTACTCATTCTTAATGTGTCCTGAACGAATGTTGTCCGCTGTGAGAGAGTGGCTTGGCACGAATTATATAAATGCAGTTTATCAGTCTACACATGCAAGACTAGAGTTACTGACATCATCGATTCCACATTCCATAACACTTACGATCCAGCGTCTGGACCTTTATAGCTATAGCTCGAAACATTGAATTTTAATTTATAACTTTAGAGCTAGTCTTTTTAAAAACGATAAATGTATAAACAGGTGAGCATTGGGTGGCTTTGACACCAACTCTGGTTAATTCTATGGTCAGTCTTCCATCTTCAGTTACAGGAGGCAAATAATTTGAACAAAATAAATTACTCTCTGGCAAACAGTAAAACAAGCATGCACACGAAAGTTCAACTTCAATTAATCAAAGAAAGAAGAAAAAAAATTAATTATTAAGTAATTAACTTATAAACACAACCATTATATACAGGTAATAACCACATATTTAAGACAAATACACTTACCATGCCAATTAGAGTGCATGAACGATCTGTACACCCACAAATTATAGACCTACGTGGCAATAGTAGGATTGAGTGGCCGTTTCCACGTACATTGTATATGGCAATATAAGGGCAAGTCATCCATGGGTTGCGCATCTATAATACCGGTATTAAAAATATACATACATACATATCGAGTGCTTCACTATGCCTTTGGGCTGATGAGAGGGGTGGACCTTGGACTGCACACACACATTTGCCCAAAATTTGACCCTGCTCCACCCCATCTTGCTGAGAGGTGCAGCTTTATGCTTCTAAATATATATATACATATATATATATGCAGATAACATGGTTCCACAGGGCTGTTGCAAGAGAAACAGTTCCCAATAGAGTATGGAATATTTAGGGAGTTTGCTTGGAATGTCCTTTGACAGCATAGTAGGAAAAATAAAATAAAATAAAATAAAAACCACATATTCTGTGGAATGTGAAATGTGACTGTCTTCAACCCCTTTCGTCAAATCCCCCCACATCCCCCTGCCCC
>CM068958.1:37845002-37866456 GCA_035128595.1 Eptatretus atami | reverse complement strand
CAGAGTCAAAGTCTCACATCCATAGAGCAAGATTGGAAGCACCAAGGAACTGAAGACTCAGACTTTTGTCCTCCTGCACAGGGACTGACAGCACCACACCCCATTTACAGTGAATCCATGACTCCCCAGGCCCGACCCAGACATCTATTGACCTCTGGCTCACAGCCAGCAGAGATATGAATATGACTGCCAAGGCAAGTGAATCTCTCCGTGACCTCAACAACCTCACCATAAATGGGTACAAAAAATATAGCAGCATCCACAATGTCATTGAAAGCTGGATCTTAATTTTGAGGAGAAAACACGTAATACCAGTGGGTCCGACTCCTCATTCAGCACCAAAAGGACCTCAAAAGGATATCCAGAGTCCTCCGCAAAGATGACTACATCATCTGCGAAATCAAGGTCAGAGATCTTGACATTCCCAAATGATGCACCGCAGCTCGATATCGCTGACATCCTCCCGAGAATCCAGTCCATACAAGTGCTGAAAAGTGTGGGGGCCAGTACACACCCCTGACGAACTCCAGTAACAACTGGAAATAAGTCAGAGATGGTACCACCACAATTCACAGCACCTCAGTACCAGAGTAGAGTTCAGACATCAGATCGATCAGTTTTGGTGGCACCCCAGAAGACCAAGAATCCTCCAGAGGGCATCTGATTCACTGAATCGAACGCTTTACAGAGATCAACATAGGCTGCAAGCAGCCCCTGCCAAAACTCTCGTCTGCGTTCGGTGAGGACATGAAGAGCAAGGATACGGTCAATCTTGACCTCTTTTGGTGTAAAGCCTGACTGCTCTGGACGCTGGTGCTCAAGCAGATGGTGGCGAACACTATCAAGAATTATCCGAGCAAAGACCTTGCCCGCACTGAGAGCGGCGTCACCCTCGGTAGTTGTTGCAGTCTTCGCGATCACCCTTCCCTTTCCAGAGAGGGACAACAAGGCCCTCTTCCAATCAGTTGGGATGATGCCTGTGTTCCAGGCAGAGCACAAAACTGCATGCAACGACACGAGTGCAGCATTTCCACGAGTCTTGAGAATCTGCATGGATGCCACAGATCCCTGGAGCTTTACCCTGTTTCAACCGGTTCACCGCACCCGTGTTCCACAAGTGAAGCTGGACCACAGTTGATTGGAGGGTCAGCAACAGGGATTGTAACACCCCTGACGTCCAACTCGTCAGCTGGTGGATCAGCCTGGTACAACCGCTCAAAGTAACCGCGGAGCGGCCTTCACTTCAGACTCCTCTGTCAAGACCCTACCACTCTCTGCTCTACTGCAGTGCTCCGAGGGATGGGCTTGGATGAACGCAATGCTGATTCCCCTGTAAGCGGGATGAGAACACCTGTCCACAGGTGATGCTCTACCCCTCACAGATTCCTCCACATATCCCTCTTTACCCTTAGTGCACTACTTTTACGCCTCAGCTCCTGAACAGCTCAGCTCTGCCATTCAGCCTGGCCCTGCGACTCTGGTTAATGGTATCCAGTGACCTGAGAGACAAAATTCTTCTTTGCCCTGCGGTGAGTTCCAAGACATCCACCGGCAACATCAAAGACGGTGGTCTTGAAGACACTCCACAACTCTTCAGGACCCCCAAAGCACTCAGACCCCCCAAATGTCCACTCAGCTGTTCGCAAACTCCTCAGCTAACCTCTCATCCTTGAGCTTGCCAACATCCAGCCTAGGCTGGGATGGTACCATTCTCCCGGATTTAAGATGCAGCTTTAGAGTTGCTACAACAAGCCGTGGTCAGTATTGAGGAACTGAGCACTCCGGTAACCCTGCATTCTGGATCATCTCTCCAGCGACCATCAATGAGAACATGGTCAATCTCCTTTGCCACACCACCAGCGTGGAATACCAAGTCCAGCGGTGAGCTTGTGGGCGCTGAACCATGAACCAGCCACCCTAAGTCCATGACTTCTTGCAAAGTCAAGGAACTTAGTGCTATTCTGGTTCATAGTTCCTGACCCATGGGACCAACATATGTCTCATAACCATCCCTATCAGTTCCAGTTGATGCATTGAAATCCCCAAGACTAGAAGGTATCTCGTCTGGGGCACTGATCAACCACAGACTCGAGCGTGGCGTAGAATGCATCCTTCACGGTGAGATCACTCCGGTGAGATCCGGTCTCCGAACCTCAGAGTGCTGCAATACCAATGTTCAAACGCTTGAGCTCAAATAATAACAGAGACCGGTAATCGTCCTCTCTTAGGGATCGGACATTCCAGGCACCCACCGAAGGGACCGCCTCAGGTTAACCCAAGGAGACCGCCATCTGGTGGACAACATCTCAGTAGCAGGTTACCCCGTGGTTTTCCTCCTATCATCAGAGTGGGGATTCCAAAGGCTTTGCCACAATCCTTTCATCCGGTGAGCTGCCCTGTGCGGGACAGCTGCACAGGAGGGACTCCCACAGAGTGGGTTTTCAATTTTCTTTGCATTTTTCTTGTGTTTTATGGAGTGAAGGGTTTTACAGTGGCCGGAGTGCAAATCCTGCCACCAACCACCTCAAAAAAAGTAACCCAATTTCAGGAGGACGTCTGCAGACACAGCTGGACACTAGGTATGGATGGCCGTTGGCTCACAAGGAGCTCCTCTGCCCTTTAACAGGTTTTGTTTTTAATCCTCCTGGGTGTCCATATCCATACACTCTCCTCACCAGGAAAACTGCTGGGGGAGATGGTTTAGTCACCGGCTCACTTACTCACTGACTGATATTAAAGATCGCAATCTTCCGGGTGTCATAGAAAGCTGAAACTTTGCGTGCCGATGGACATCGAAGCCAGTACACCAGAGAAATTCACAGAATTGTCGGAAACCATCGATAAATGAAAATATAATTAAATGAAAAAAATTAATGGAAAAATAAATGAAAAAATAAATGGGGAAAAAAATGAAAAAAATGTGGGTGAGCGACCCGAGGCAATGGGGAAGCACAATAATTTTGTGTGCGAACGGACATCGAAGCCGATACACTGGGAAAAATCACAGAACCATTGGAAAGTTTCCATAAATGGAGATATATAAATGGAGAAAATTTTCTAAAATTAAATGGTGAGCGACCCAAGACAATGGGGAGGTACGGATGTGTAAGCAAACCCTGCTAATGTATATATATATATATATATATATATATATATATATAATACATATATATATATATATGTATTATACAGCGAGCATTATACAGCTAATCAGTGTAACAGCGAACGGATGACAGCCATCCTTGCCAAATATATTGTTACGGATCTGGAAACCATTTGCATTTAACATACAGGTCCCAAAAGTCAGTTATCCCGTTAAGTACATGTGTAGTCAGATCCCTTTTCGCGTTGTTTGTTCTCGTGGGAGAATCAAAAACGTGCGTTGCGATTCTTCTTTTTAGTTAGGTTATTAAATCTTTACAATCTAAGACCATCCAACAAACAAACCGACAACACCACTGAACAAGCGCTTCACCCCCCAAGCCGGCGACTCGCTGTTTCGAGGAAAATCTTGTGAAGCCTTTTTGGGCGAGTCGCACGTGTGGATTGGGCGGGCTCCCGTATGGTCCGAAACCTCCGCCCAGAAAGGGCGGACTCCATGGAAGCCCCTCCAATCGGGGTGAACAGGACGTCGTTTCACACCAAGGCCCCCGGTAGTTTAAATCGCGTAGCTACTGAGGTAAATTGGCTTTAGACAAACAGACCCTACGCTACGCGGTTGAAGATATGGCGAACACGGTCAGATAATATCGACCACGGCACTCGCGGATAACCGAGCGCGGCCTACAATTCCAGGGAGTCTGGTGAGACGACGTAGTTTTCCCCCACCTAGCGGTCGTTCTGCCCCAACCCTGGTCCACACAATATATATATATAGTATTAGTTTTTGTGAGTATGTTTACTTATATATATTATTGTAGTATGTATGAGTAGTTGGGGTTTTAGGTAATCTTAGCATATTTGGCATGTTGTTGGCGTGCTCGGTTCAATTCCGTGTCATATCGGATCCGTTCACTGTATCTAGCTGTATAGAGCCGTGCAGATGTGAATCAGTCCTCCTGGCATGAGATCGAATCTTGTATTGTATCGGCTTATTAAAAGCTGATATTTGACAATTGTAACTCGTGGCCAAAATAATTGTGTTGAAATCTGGAGTTAAATCTGAGAAAAATTAGGAAAAAGCGATTTCTTTTGAACCCGATATGAAATAATACGCTTGCAGGAGGTGTAAGTAAAATGGTTCCAAAATTAATTTTTTTTCTTCACTTTTATTAGTAATTATTGTGTCTGATTTTATTTTTCACCGTCCAGTGACACCGGTAGCGGTGTTTTTGGATTTGGATTCTACTTTCATTCTGCGTACATTTTTAACGTTTACCTAAAACATGGAATCGCAGTTTGTTTATTAACAGTTCATTATGATACGACTTCTGACAGGATGACCTTGAGGTACTCACACTCACCTCGAAGCTGTCTAGCCTGGGTTTGAATCCTGACCCAGTTATTAAATGTCATCCTGGTGTTTCACAGGCTGGGTGAATCACCAATATGTGTCGTTCCTACGTGATAAACTGGGCGTCCTGTCTTCCGACATTAGTTAATGGACGTTAAGATCCCCATGGAGTCCCTTTACCAAGAGTGGGTGAGATATTGCCGGCACTGTGGCCAAATTACAAATTCCTGCCAGAACTACTGTTGGGAAGTCAATGACAAACGACCCAGTCTGAGTGGGGGAGAGAGAGGAGGGGGAAGGGATTGAGAGGGAGAGAGAGAGGGAGAGAGATTGAGAAGGGGAGAGGGAGGGAGGGAGAGAGGAGGAGGATAAGGAGGGGTTGGGGGAGTTGGGAGGGGGAGGAAAGACGTTTCCTTCTGTATCTATCCTGTCCACCATTCCTCCATATCCCATACTTTCTCAATTCTCCCTCTATTTTGTCCTTCAACACCACTGTTGGTGTCCCCCCCGCCTCATACTGTTCCTTTTGTCGCTGTTGATGCCTAATTCATTTAGTGTTCAGCTCTTTCCACAAGCCTTGACTGTTTACAAAAAAGTCATAGGTTGGCAACCATTGTACAGGCTTCATAGGCCAATTCATCTTTCTGTGTTGAAATTCCTTGGAAGGGAAGTCATCTATTATATATTGTGAACCGTGGTGTCTGTCTCCCGTTTATGGCGGCCGCTTCTCGTGCTCCATTGAAAAGCTCAACATTCACTTTTGAAATGACAGAACAGGCATGAGTAAGTAATGTTGATGCCAAATTTTATTTCGCAACCAGGATATTTTGCACTTTTTTGAGTCAAATCCAACCTCCGCTGCCCTATGTTTCAGCATCATTTTGCGGTGGGTGGTATAAGTATCTCTGAGGTTCGGTTCTGAGCGAAAACCCAAGAGTGCAACACAATTGACCTTTTTAAAGTCCATGAAAGAGTACTGTCGCGGAGCCGGTGGTCCAGGTTAAACCCCCAACCCAAATTGTGGTGACGGGTGGTTAACACCTCCGGCCCAGATAGCCAAGTGGTTTCTCCTTATTAGGGTTAGGAATAGGGAACACTTGACCCGAGATTATAATGCACTCGGTGAGGGGTGGGGTGCAATGGCGAAGCGACTGAGGAACAGATGGATCACAGGGTGGGGTGGGTGGGGGGGGGTTTATACTCGAACCCAACGACAAATACACGGACACAGCAACTTTAAAATAAACACGGGAATTTAATGACAATATAAATATTATAGGAACAATAATCAGAAAATAATAATACGTGAGGTAAATTAATCCTAAAGTCTAAATCGAAGCGCCTCTACACACAGCTTTAAATACTGACAAGGGGAAATAATAATAAAAGCAATCCTTCCTTTATTCTGTCGCTTAGCGTTCCAGAGAATGGTCTTTAATGGGAATGTGGAATCGAGGCGCTCTATTTGCATGTGTAACGTGCGCAAAATGGTGCCAAGCCACTCCTCTCACAGCGGAAAACATTCGTCAGGCAATTTGTGAGTGGTATTCAGCACCAAGGCTCACCGACTGTCATGCAGCTTCTTCGTCTATACGCGCCTGCCAATACGCTCTTTTGCAGAAATGGCGCCGTCCACTTCGGTGACATACCTAGGTTCTGAGGTCCGTCTCACACGAACCAGCCAAGAGTCGATGGCCAACATCCTGCTCAGTATGTGAGCCAACCACCTAGCATGAATACAGAAATCGTGCCATCTTATTCATGCGTCGAAGGAAAGCCAGCCATGAAAGCCCTGTTCTAAAGCCATCTCCTAACTACGTTATTTCTCGACCACATGCATCGCCCTCACTCCGTACCCGTTCCATCTCCCAATCTCTCCTGATGTCACACGAACCGTTCCACCTCCAGGGCGTGGCTTGCTGCACGAAACCCGGGATGGGGGAGCCTCCACACCGCTCGGCCACGTTAGCTAGCTTTTGTTTTAGTTGTGTTATATAAAGTGCAACTCCATCTTTGCTGGTTTGTAATTCAAAAACATAAGGAAAGTCAGAGGGGAATTAGATACTGGGGGAAATTATCCTTAAAATCCTTACCTAATTGACATGGCATCCCCCCCCCCCTCCAGTGTGGTGACACGTAACACTTAAGCTCAGTTTCTCTAACTTATTTACACGAGATGTCCCTTCACATCCAGCGGACCAAAACAACTCTATTCAATCTAACTTTCTTAGAATTACCTCCATCTACCCCATAACCGTAGCAGTCTTAAATGATAAATTAAGTGTAAACCTTTCCCGTCACTTGGGACGTGCAACTCTTCCTAGTATCATGAGTACAGTCCGTACTCCTTAATAGAGCATGATATGGGAAAAAAGTGGCCGCCCATTCAAATGTGCACAGCAATAGATAGGCTGATGAACTCTCCTATAGAGTGAAGTCATAAGCATTTTAAAAGCATACCTTTTATTCTCGAGTGTTTTCTGAACTACCGCAACACTTTAAAAAGACGCCAGAATACATCACAAAAAGTACCAACATCAGGAGATCGCTGAAACGCCAAATGTGTACTTCTTCCTTCCCTCTAAAAGCAATGTAAAATTGTAGCCCGAACTACCTTCAATAACTGCTGAAGCTAAGATGGTGATTCCAAGCGAGAAGTTACGTTTGTCTCTGGGCTAGTGCACGCAACGCCAAAATAAAAAAATGTATAAAATATTAATCGTTTAGTACAAAAAAACAATGAACGTAAATGTGAACACCACAGACAGCCCAGATCGTGAAAGTGGGGGGAGGGAATGGACAAGTGAACAGAAACCATTCCGAAAGCGATACATATCCAAACCAATCAACCATATATCAACTAAATAAGATATTAAAACAATTGAATAACAAGATGGATTTAATCCATATCAAAATAACAAAAATATAATAAAACATTAAGGTTAATTGTATTTTTTTTTAAAATGATAATCACTACTCATTTTGCACGTGTGGCAATCCAACAAAGTGGACTGAACCAAAAGGCAGGATTGGGGGGGGTAGAATGTCCCGTAAGCCAAATTTATATAACATATATATGGTTTATTCCACACCAATATAACCAAATATATATATATAATAATATTATTATATATATAATTATATATATTATATATATATATATAACATGAAAGCATTTTATTACTTTAAAAATTGCAAAAACAAGAAAAACCATTTCTATATCCCCCGCCAACTTCGTTGGTTGGCGGGGGATAATAAAATCGGATGAGGTGTGTTTTCCTATCCAAGATGGCCGCAAACCATGTGAAATGTGACTTGTGATTCATTAATTTTTACTATGTATGCAGACATGATGGAAGATGGTAGTTGCAAATTTTCGCTTCGTGAGGTGTATGTGATTCCAGAGAAAACATTATTTAATATTTTTCTTGAATCCAACAGTGCTGCCAAACCATGTGACCTATCAATTAGAAAATCTCAAAAGGCACCAGTTCACCACTTGCTTGATATTGTACCAAAATTTCATAAATATATCTTGAGGGGATTTGTAGTTAAGCAGCTCCGGAAACGAAATGTGATGGACGGACGGACGGACGGACAGACCCCATTTCTCTACCCCCGCCAACTTCGTTGGTTGGCGGGGGATGAAAAAATCAAAAAAAAATGCAAAAAAACACAGAGGGATAAAATATCTCAAAAAACAACCAAATAACGCACTACATTATGATGCACAAAATATGTACACCCATACATCTCTGAAGTGGATTACCATCAATGACATCTTTTGACATTTTTCTTTGTTTTGGATTGTGAGATGGATGAAGGAGAATGAAGAATAACACCACCATTACGATGTCACATACGACACGCACAATCTCTTTCTGGTGTAGCATCCATGATATCTTTTGGACGTTGTGCATCACAATCCCACACAAAAAGTAAAATGTTTTACAAAATACTTCTTTATGAATCGCTCTTGCTTGAAAACAAAAGATTGTTTGTTCTTTCAATAATCTGTCTCAGTGTCCTTTCCGTGCATTGGTCCAACAAAATTTCATAACGCTTGGACGTGAAAGTTCGTGTGCCAACCCTAAATTAACTCTGGGGTTTGCCAGCAATCCGCACTCGTCTTTTTAGCTCGGACGTAATTTGTGAGTGCAATGACTGAGGGCGTGACCCGTAGCTCAAGTTAGTTGTACCAACGAGTAGGTAGACAGCGGCTGTGGAACGCAAAGGACTCCTGCTCAGGTGCTAAATTGCTTATCCAACGTCTTTGTTGCTAAACAACAGCCAGCGGGCCGTGGGAGTTATCCACAGACATTGGCCGACCAGGGACAGGCATTCAGGAGGAATCTGAAGTGCTGTGCCCCTGTGGTAATCCCTGAATCCGAAGTCAATAAACATGATGTATATATATATATATACTATATATATATATATATATATATTATAATATATCATAATATCTGGCTAAACAGTTGCAGATGCACCATTAGGTCATGAGTTTTCAGAAAGCTACATGACCCTCACATATTCCACAGGAATTGCACTGGCCGCCAATACCAGGAAAATAATTTAAATTCTCATTTTATAGAGAAAGTCACCCAGAGAGGAACATTCACAGACATGCGTGTGTCGGGCTTTTTTAGCACTCATCAGTGTGGGGCAGAAGCTTTTCTGTTAAGCTCAAGCTAATAGGTGGATCTATTGCAACTGTTTTAGCTGGAAAAGCGTTAATGTTTAAAATATAAATTGGTTCCTAGCTGCTCCCAGAAAAGTAGTACCACAGACAGGTTAATGGTGTGTAAGGCATTTCATTTCCTGTTGGTCAGGGATGCAATGCAGCAACAGCTAGTCCTGACACTTGCTTCCTGGTACGCCCAGTAATGGGGTTGTCCACCCGTCCCAAACTACTCCCTCAGTTTGGGGCTACCTCACCAAACTTTCTTGTGGAAGCTTTGGGGTCCCAGGGTATCCGAAGATGAGTGGAAGGTTTCATAAATTTCTCATACAAATTAAACGATTTTGAGTTCCACCCATATGAAGCTGCACTCTCTGTCTCTGCTGCTGTCTCTGTCTCTGCTCTGTCTCTGCTCTCTCTGTCTCTTCTTGTCTCTGTCTCTGCTCTGTTCTGTCTCTCTGTCTCCTGTCTCTCCTGTCTCTGCTCTGTCCTCGTTCTCTGCCTCTGTCTCCTCTGTCTCTGTCTCTCTGTCTCTGTCTCTCTGTCTCTGTCTCTCTGTCTCTCTGTCTCGTCTCTGTCTCTCTGTCTCTGTCTCCCTCTCTGTCTCTCTGCTCTGTCTCTCTGTCTTGTATCTCTGTCTCTGTCTCTCTGTCTCTGTCTCTGTCTCCTGTCTCGTCTCTCTGTCTCTGTCTCTCTGTCTCTGTCCCTCTCTGTCTCGTCTGTCTCTGTCTCTCTGTCTCTGTCTTCTCTCTCTGTCTCTGTCTTAATGTCTCACATGTCTCTCTGTCTTGTTCTCTCTGTCTCTGTCTCTCTGTCTCTGTCTCTCTGTCTCTGTCCCTCTGTCTCTGTCTCTCTGTCTCATCTCTATGTCTCTGTCTCGTCTCTCTCTCTCTCTGTCTCTGTCCTCTCTGTCTCGCTCTCTGTCTCCTGTCTCTCTGTCCGGCCTCTGTCTGTCTCTTCGTGTCTCTGGTCTCTCTGTCTCTGTCTCTCTTCTCTGTCTCCTGTCTCTCTGTCTCTGTTCCTCTCTGTCTCCTCTCTCTCTCTCTGTCTTCTGTCCTCGTCTCTGTCTCTCTGTCTCTGTCCTCTGTCTCTGTCTCTCTGTCTCTGTCTCTCTGTCTCTGTCTCTCTCTCTCTCTTCTCTGTCTCTCTGTCTCTGTCCTCTCTGTCTCTCTGTCTCCTGTCCCCCTCTCTCTCTGTCTCTGTCCTCTGTCTCTGTCTCTCTCTCGTCGTCTGTCTCTCTGTCTCTGTCTCTCTGTCTCTGTCTCTCTGTCTCTGTCTCTGTATCTGCTGTCCTGTCCTTCTGTCTCTGTCTCTCTGTCTCTGTCTCTCTGTCTCTCTCTCTCTGTCTCTGTCTCTCTGCTCTGTCTCTCTGTCTCTGCTCGTCTGGTCTCTTCTCTCTGTCTCTGTCCCTGTCTCTGTCTCTGTCTCTGTCTCTCTGTCTCTGTCTCTCTCTGTCTCTTCGTCTCTGTCTCTCTCTCCTCTCCTCTGTCCTGTCCTCTCTGTCTCTGCCTCTGTCTCTTCTCTGTCTCTGTCTCCTGTCTCTGTCTCTCTGTCTCTGTCTCTCTGTCTCTTGTCTGTCTCTCTGTCTCTGTCCCTCCTCTCCTGTCCTTCTCTCTGTCTCTGTCTCCTTCTCTGTCTCTCGTCTCTGTCTCTCTGTCTCTGTCTCTCTGTCGCTGTCCTCTGTCTCTCGTCTCTGTCCTCTGGTCTCCTTCTCTCTGTCTCTGTCTCTCTCTCTCTCTGTCTCTGTCTTCTGTCTCTGTCTCTCTGTCTCTGTCTCTGCTGTCTCTGTCTCTCTGTCTCTGTCCTCTCTGTCTCTGTCTCGTCTGTCCTGTGCTCTCTGCTCTGTCCTCTCTGTCTTCTGTCTCTTCCTCGTCTCTGTCTCTGTCTCTCTGTCGTCTGTCTCTCGTCTCTGTCTCCTCTGTCTCTGTCTCTGCTCTGTCTCTCTGTGCTCTGTCTCTCTGTCTCTGTGCTCTCTGTCTCGTCTCTGTCTCTCTGTTCTGTGCTCTCTGTCTCTGTTCTCTGTCTCTGTCTCTCTGTCTCTCTCCTTCTGTCCTCTGTCTCTCTGTCTCTGTCTCCTGTCTCTGGTCCTCTCTGTCTCTGTCCCTCTGTCTCTGTCTCTCTTCACTCGTCTCTGTCTCTGTCTCTCTGCTCCTCTGTCTTCTGTCTCTCTTGTCTCTGTCTCTCTCTCTCGCTCTCTGCTCCTGTCTCTCTGTCTCTGTCTCTCTGTCTCTGTCTCTCTGTCTGTCTGTCTCTCCTGCTCCCTGTCTCTCTGTCTCTGTCTCTGTCTCTGTCTCTGTCTCTGTCTCGTCTCTCTTCCACTCTGTCTCTCGTCTCTGTCCGTCTCTCTCTCTATGTCTCCTCTTCATCTCTCTGTCTCTGTCTCTGTCTTGTCTCCTGTCTCTGTCTACTCGTCTCCTGTCTCTCGTCTCCTGTCTCTCTGTCTCTGTCTCTCTGTCTCTGTCCTCTGTCTCTGTCTCTCCTCTCTCTGTCTCTCTCTCTCTCTCTGTCTCTGTCCTCTCTGCTCCATGTCTCTCTGTCTCTGTTCCTCTGTCTCATGTCTCTCTCTCTCTCTGTCGTCTCTCTTCGTCTCTGTCCTCTCTGTCCTCTGGTCTCTCTGTCTCTCTGTCTCGATGTATCTCTGTCTCTCTGTCCCTGCTCTCGTCTCTGTCTCTCTGTCTCTCTTCTCTGTCTTCCTCTGATCTCTGTCTCTCTTACTCTGTCTCTCTGTCTCGTCTCTCTGTCTCTGTCCCTCTTGTCTCTGTCCTCCTCTGTCTCTGTCCTCGTCTCTCTGTCTCTGTCTCTCTGTCTGCGTTCTCTCCTCTAATGTCTCTCCTCTCTCTCTGTCTTCTGTCTCTGCTGTCTTGTCTCTCTGCTCTGTCTTCTGTCTCTGTCCTCTGTCTCTTCTCCTCTGTCTCTGTCTCTTGGTCTCTGTCTCTCTGTCTCGTCTCTCTGTCTCTGTCTCTTCTCCTCTCTGTCTCTCCTCTCTCGTCTCTGTCTCTGTCTCTCTCGGTCTGTCTCTGTCTCTCGTGTCTCTGTCTCCTGTCTCTGCTGTCTCTCTCTCTCCTCCTGCTCTCTCTCTGTCCTCTGTCTCTCTGTCCTTGTCTCTCTTGTCTCTTCTCTGTCTCTGATCTCTACTGTCTCTGTCCTCGTTCTCGGTCTCTGTCCTCTCGTCTCTGTCTCTGTCTCTGTCTCTCTGGTCTCTGTCTCTCTGTCTCCTTCTCTGTTCCTCTGTCTCTCTGTCTCTCTGTCTCTCTGTCTCTCTGTCTCTCTGTCCTCTGTCTCTCTGTCTCTGTCTCTCTGTCTCTCTGTCTTCTGTCTCTCTGTCTCTCTGTCTCTCTGTCCTTCTGTCTCTGTCTCTCCTGTCTCCTGTCTCTCCTGTCTCTCTCTCTCTCTCGTCCTGTCCTCTCTGTCTCTGGTCTCTCTGTCCTGTCTTCGTCTCGTCTCTTCTGTCTCTGTCTCTGTCTCTCTGTCTCTGTCTCTCTGTCTCTGTCTCTCTGTCCTCTGTCTCTCTCTCTCTGTGCTCTCTCCTCTCTGTCTCTGTCTCTCTGTCTCTGTCTCTCTGTCTCTGTCGCTCTGTCTCTGTCTCTCTGTCTCTGTCCCTCTGTCTCTCTGTCTCTCTGTCCTGTCTCTTCTCTCTGATCCTGTCTCTCTGTCTCTGTCTCTGTCTCTTTCATGTCTCTCTGTCTCTGTCTTCTGTCTCTGTCTCTCGGCTCTTCTCTCGTCTCCTGTCTCCTGTCTCTGTCTTCTCTGTCTTCTGTCTCTCATGTCCTCTGTCTCTCTGTCTCGCTGTCTCTCGTCTCTGTCTCTCTGTCCTCTCGTCTCTGTCTGCTGTCTCTGTCTCTTGTCTCCTGTCCTGTCTCTCTGTTCTCTGTCCTCTCTGTCTCTCGTGTCTTCTGTCTCCTCTGTCTTCTGTCTCGTCTGTCTCTGTCTCTCTGTCTCTGTGCCTGTCTCTCTGTCCTCTGTCTCTCTGTCTCTGCTCTCTCGTCTCTCTGCTCTGTCTCTTCTGATCTCTGTCTCTCTGTCTCTCTGTGTCTTCTTCTCTCTCTCTGTCTCTCTGCTCTCTGTCTCTGTCTCTTCTCTCTCTGTCCTCGCTGTCTCTCCTGTCCCTCTCTTCCCTTCTCCTGTCCTCTTCTCTCCTGTCTTGTCCTCTCTCTTCTCCTGTCTCTTGTCTCTCTGGTGTCTATGGTCTCTCCTCTGTCTTCTGTCTCTCCTCTGTGGCTCTGGTCTCTCTGTCTCTCTGCTCTCTCCTGTCTCTCTGTCCCTCTTCTGTCTCTCTCTTCTCTCTCTCATTCTCTCTGTCTCTTCTCCCTGCTCTCTCTCTTCTCTCTCTCTCTCTCTCTCTCTCTCCTCGGCTGTCTCATATCGTCCTCTCCTCTCTCTTCTCCACTCTGTCCCTCTCCCTCTCATGTCTCCGGCTCTCTGGGGTGTCTCTCGTGTCTCCTTGTGTTCGTTTTTTTCGTTCTGTCTCGTTTTGGGGGAGGTGTTGGTGCTGTGTCTCTGTCTCTCTCTCTCTGTCTCTCTCTCTCTGTCTCTGTCTCTCTGTGTCTCGTCTCTCGTCTCTGTCCTCCTTCTGTCTCTGTCTTCCTCTGTCTCGTGTCTCTCGTTTTGTCCGTTGTATTTTGTGATTTTTTTTTTTGTTGGGTTCTTGTCTGTTTCTTTTATGTCTTCTGGGGGGTTCTCTGTCGTCTCTCTTGCTGTCACGTTTTTGTCTTGTCTGCTGTCCTCTGCCTGTGGTTCTGTGTCTTCTCTCTGTTTTTTGGCTTCTTGTTGTTTTTGGGGGGGTCTTTTTGTCTCTGTTTTGGTGCTTTTTGGTGCTTCGGTGTTGCTCGTTCGTCCTGTCGTTTCTCTGTCTTTCTGTCTTCTCTGGTCTTCGTGTCCCTCTCGGGTCTTCTGGTTCGATCTGCTTCTGTGTCTGTTCTGTTTCCTTCTCATTGTCCTCGGGCGCGTTTTGTCTGGCGCGGGTTCGGTCGCGTTGGGGCTTCGTCGTCTGTCAGTCTCATCTGGGTCCTCTTTTTCTGTCGTCGTTGTGCGTGGTCCTCTCTGGTGGTTGCGTTGTCTCTGGGTGTTGCTCTGGTCTGTCGGGCTGGGTCTGGGCTTGTTAGGGGGGTGGAGTCCTTGTGTATGGTGGTGCGGCGGCGGAATGTCTGTCTGGTGCGTTGGCTCTCTGTCCTCGTTGTGCATTCCTCTTTTTGGTTGTTGTGGGGCGCTGTTTTCTGTATCTGTTCATCTTTTGTTGTTCGGTTCCGTTTACTCTGTCCTGCTGGTTCTTGGGGTTGCGGCTAGGGTGCTTGTTCCTGCTTTCTGCGTTTGGTTGTTGCTCGATGTTTTTCTCTTTTTGCGCTTTCTTTGTCGGGTTTGTTCTGTCTCTCTGTCTCTGTCTCTCTGGTCCTTCTGTCTCCTTGGTGTGTGTCTGTTGTGTGCTGTCGTCGATTTTCTTCTTCTTATCTTTGTCTTTTGTACATGTGTTCTCTCTGTGTTTCATTGTGGTTGGGTGGGTGAGTGTTTGTTCTGGTGTGTGGTTTGTTCTCCTGGTTCAGTCTCTCTCGTTGGTTTGGGGGTTCTTCTTGGTGTGTAGGTTGCCGTTGGGATCTGCTGTTTGGCTTAGGGTTCGTTGTCTCTCTTGTCTCTTGTCCTCCATGTCTTCGTGTTTAATACTGCGCGTCTGTCTAGGGTCTTACTGGTGTCTTTTGTTCTTCTTTGCCTGTCTCCTCTGTCCTGCGTTGTATGTCGTCGTCTGGTGTGTCTTCTGGCGTCCTCGGGCTGTGTGTTGGTCGTCTTGCTTTTTTTGTTTTTTTATTGGTTTTGTTTTTTGGCTTTATTGGTTGTTTTTGTCTTTGGTTGTGGGGCTTTAGTTCTATGTTGTTGTGGCTGTGGGGTTTGGTCTCTGGTTATTGTTTGGTTGGGTTTTTTTGTGGGCGTGGCTGGCTGTGTCGGGCTGTGTTTCTGGATGGTTTTTTCCTTTGCGGTGTGGTGTTTTGGTGTTTCTTCTTGCCTTGTTTTGTTGCTTGTCGCGTTGTTCGTTCGGGTGTGTTGGTCGTGGTTTTTTTGTTTTGTTTTTTTTTGCTCTGCGTCGTTTTTTCTTGGTTTCGGTGCAGTCTTCTTCGTGTCGTGTGCGGTATTGCTGTGGCTGGTGCGGGGGTTTGTTGTCTTGGTTATGCTTGTTGGTCGTGGTTTGGTGTGTTCCTGTGGGTGTGTTTCTTGGTTTGGCGTTCGGTTGGGCTTGGTGTTCTGGTGGGCTGGTGGTGGTTTGTTTTGGTTAGTTGGTTGGTTGGTGCTGTTCCTTGGCGCGCCGGTGTTGGGGTTGCGTGGGTGGTTTTTTGGTTGGTTTGTGTTGGGGTTGTTGTGTTGCGGGCTGGTGTTGTGTCTGTCTTCGGGTGGTGGTTTGGTTTAAGCGTTGTTCTGGTGTCATTTTTGGTTTGTTATGTGTGTGGTGTTGTGGGTTGGTTGTGTGGCTTGATTCGTGGCGTGTTTGTGTCTGGGGTTTTTTTGATGGGTAGGGATGGTTTGGTGTGTTGGTTGGGTCTGTATGCCTTGTGTTTGGTCTGGGTTTGGTTCGGGTGGCTGGTTCGCTGTTTGCGGGTTTGTGGGTTTGGTGTTGTGGTGGTTGGTGTTTTTGATGTCGTGGGTGTGCGGGTGTGGTGCTTTTTCGCTCCTGTTGTGTCGTTTGGTTGCCGTTTTTGGGGTGGTCGTCTCCTCTCGGGGCTTGGGCTGGGGGGTGTTGGGTTTTGGTGGCTGGTGGTTTTGGATGGTTGGGTTGTTTGGCGTTGGTGTGGGTGTTGTTCTTGATTTTCACGGTGGAGTTGGTTGTCGGGTTTTGTTGTTGCATTGTCTCGTTGGGGCTTATGGTTCTGGCTGTTTCGGTTGGGCGTTGTTCGTGTTGAGGGTGCTGTCGGGGTGTGTGTGGCTGTGGGTGGTTGTGGTGTGATTGTGTTGCCTTTGCGGATTGTTTTGTTGCGTGTTGTGTTGTGTTGGGGGTGTGGATTTTGGGTGTGAAGGGTTTGGGGTTTTGTCGGTCGTGGTTCGTTGTTGTTGGCTGTCGGGGTGGTTTTTATTTTGTGCTTCTGGGGTCTGGTGCTGTCTCTGTCTTTGGGGTTCTTGTGCTGGTGTGGTGTCTGTTGCTGGGGTCGGGTTTGGCTTTGCTTGTTTGCTGTTGGTGGTGGTCTGTCGTTGTGTTTGTTGTGGTTTGCTGTTCTGTGGGTTTGTGGAGGGTTGTGTTCTTGGGGGGTGTGGTGGTTTGAGTGATGTGGTGCTTTGTGCGGTTTTGTGGGCGCGGTGGGTTGTTGGGGGTGTTTGTGTTGTGTGTTGTTTTGTGCGGTTTGGCAGGTGTTGGCTTTTTTGTCTTGAGTTTTTGTGTGCGTGTTGTTTGTTGGTTGTCTCTTGCTGTGTGTTTTGTTGGTTGGGTGGCTGTTGTGTGGGTGTTCGGGTTGGTTTGTGTAGGTGTGTGTGGCCTGTTTTTCTTTCTTGGTGTTTTGCGCTGGCGGTCTTGGTGTCTTTGGTGGTGTTCTGTTGTCTTGTGTTTTTGGTGGCGATTGTTTGGGGGCTGTTTGTGGGTGGGCTCTGTTCGTCCTTGGGTCTCTGTTCGTTCTGTTGGGGACTGTGCTGTTGTTTGTACTGCTGGGGGTGGGTGGGTTTTTGGCGTGTTTTCTTTCGTTGGTTCTTGTGTTGGTCGGGTTTGGGGTTGGATCTCTGTGGGTGTGGCGTTGTTTGCTGCAGCGGTTGTTGGTTCTCCGTCTTGGTGCTCTCGCTTTGGTTGCTTGGTGGTTGGTTTGGGTTTTTTTTTGGCTCGGTTCTTGGGTGTCTTGGTTTTTGGTCGTCCTCGTTTGCTGTTGGTCTGCTCTGTTGCGGGCTTGGTTGTCTATGTAATGTCGTTGCTGTGCTTTCTGGTCGGCATTTCTTCGTTCGCGCGTTGTCTTCCTTCTGTCTCCTCTTGTGCATTTTCTTCCGGCGGCGGAGTGCTCGTGCGTGGGGGGGTCGGGGTCATCGGTGTTCTGGTTGGGTTGTTCTGGTCCCTGGGTGGTGGGGTCTTCTTTGTTGTCGTCGTGTCTCTGTGGGGGGGGGGCTTCTTTTGGTGCGTTTTATCTGTCTTTTTGTTCTGTCGATGTCGTCTTCTAGTTTCTCTTTGTTGTCTTGTGTTGTGCTCTGTCTTCTTGTGGTCTTTTGGAGTGTCTGTGCGTTCCTTTGTGCGTCTGCTATCTTATCTCTTCATGTCTTGCGATGGTTGCTCTTTTGCTGGTTCTTTCTTCTTTTCCTTGTCTTCTTTCTGTCCGTGTTGCTGTCTCTTCTGTCTCTGTTCTTTCTTGTCTCTTTGTGCTGCTCTCTTGCTTCTCGTCTCTTTCGTTCTCTTTTTCCTCTGCTCGGCTTTTTCATCTGTCGTCCTGCTCTCTGTCTTGTCTTCTTTCTTTCTTGTTCTGGGGGTGGTAGGAGTTTGTTTTCTCTGTCGGTGTCTGTTCTGCTTTTGTGTTGTGTGTGGCGAATTCTGCTTCTGTCGTGCTGCGTCTTTCTGGTCTTCGATTTGGCTGTCTGTCTCTGTCTGCTCGTCTGTCTTCGCTTGTGGGGTTGTGGTGAGTCTCTTTGTTGGTTGTCGCGTTGGTTTTTTGACTGTGTTTTTGGGGGTTTCTTCTCTTCGTCTTGCGCGGTTCGTCGTGGCATTCTGGTGTTTGGCTCTCGGATGTCTCTCCCTTTTCTGGGCGCGGGCGGGGGGGGTGGGGGGGGCGGAGTGGGGGGCGGCGGGGGGTGGCCTCTGTCTCGGTTCTCGGTCGGAGTGGGTCGGTCGCGGTGGGCCCTTCGGGGGGGCGGGGGAGGGGCGGGGGGGGGGGGGCGGTCGCGTGGGGCGGGGCTGGCTCGTGACGGGTGGCTCGGGTGGTGCGAGGTCGGGGGCGGGGGGGGGGGGGGGGGGGGGGGGGGGGGGCGGGGGGGGGGGGTCGAGGGGGGGGGGGGGGGGTCGGTGTGCTGCTCTCCGTCGGTGGGCACTCGCGGGGGGGGGGGGGGCGGGGGGGGGGGGGGGGTGGCGGCGCCGCTGGGCGGGGGGGGGTAGCGGGGGGTGGGGTGGATCGGGGTGGCGGGTGCGGGGGGGGATGGGGGGTGCGGGGGGGGGCTGCGGGAGGGGGGGGGCGGGGAGTGGGGCGGGGGGGGGGGGCGGGGGGGGGGGGGGCGGGGCGGTGGGGGCGGGGGCGCGGGGGGGGCGGGGAGTGGGGGGGGGGAGGGGGGCGGCTGGGCCGGGGGGGGGGCGGCGGGGGGGGGGGGGGGGGGGGGTCGGCGTGTCGCAGGGGGCGGGGGGGGGGAGGGGGCGGGGTGGGGGCGGTGGGTCCGGGGAGTCGGGGCGGCGGCGGGGTGCGTGTGCGGTCAGTCCGCGTCTCGTCCTCCCGGGGAGTGGGCGTCCGGGATGGGGTGTCCGGTCGTCTGTCCGGGGTCCTCTCTCTCTTCTCTCTCTCTCCCTCCCCCTCTTCTCCGCGGCCTGCTCTCCGTTCGCCCGCCGCCGGGGGTTCGCGGGCTCCGGCGTCGGGCTGCCCTCCGCTGCCCGGCCCGCGGATGCCCGTCGCTCGGCTTCCTCGTCTCTGCTCGTCAGTCTGCGCGTCGTGCTGCAGGGGGGCGCGCCATCCCTCCTCCCCCTCCCTCTCTACTCTCCCCTCCCCCTCCCTTCTCATCCTCCCTCCCAGCTCCCCATAGTTCTGCCCTCCTCCATCCTCTTTTCCCTCATCCTCTCTCTGCTCCCTCTCTCTCCTCCCTCCTCCCCTCCCTTCTCATTCTCTTATTCTCTGCCGTAACTTCTCTCCTTCTTCTCTTCTCTCCGTCATCCCCCTCTCCCATTTTCTCTCGTTGCTTCCCCTTCTCTCTTCTCTCCTCCTCCTCTTCTCTCGTACTCTCTCTCTCTTCCCTCCTTCTCCTTCCCGACCTCTCTGATTCTCTTCCTCTCTCTCTCTGCTCTTCCTGTCTCTTCTACTTCTCCTCTCTCACTTCTCTCTCTTCTCTCTCTCTGTCCTCCTCCGTTACTCTCTTCTCTCTTCGTCTCTCCTCTTCTTCTCTCTCTTCTCCTTCTCTCTCTTCCCCTATCTCTCTCTCTCCTCTTCTCTCTTCCTCTTCCCTCAGCTCCTGTCATCCTCTCTCCTCCTCCCATCATTCCCCTTCCTCGTCTTCATTCCTCTCTCCTCTCTGCTTTCTCTCTTTACTCTTTTCTCCTTCCTCCTTCTCTTCCCTTTCTCTCGTCCTCTCTGTCCCTCTCTCTCTCCTTCTCCCCACATTCTCCCCTCCTCTCCCCTCTTTCTCCTCCCCCCCCTCTCACCCATCCCCTTTCATCCTCCCTCTCCTCATTCTCTCATCTCCCTCTCTCTTCCCTTCCCTCTCTCTCCTCTCGCTCTTCACCTCTCTCTTTCTTCCTCCCTCTCTCTCTCCCTTCTGTCCCTCGATCTTCTCTCTCTCTCTCTCTATCTCTCTTCTCCCCTCCTCTTTCTACTCTCCTTCGTCTCGTCTGCTCTCTCTTCATCCTCTCCCTGCTCTTCTCTCATCTCTCTCTCTCTCTCCCTCCTTCTATCCCTTCTGATCCTTCTCTCTCTCTTCCTCCTACTCTCCCATATCTTCTCCTCTCCTCCTCTGCTCCCTCAGTCCCTCTCTCCCTTCTCTCTTCTCCTCTCACTCCTCCCTCTTCTCTCCTCCTTCTCCTATTCACCTGTTCCCCCTACTCCCTTCTTTCTCTCACGACCCGCTCCTCTTCCTCTTTCGCCACCCTCGTTCCCTCCTCCCCCTCTCACCCTCTTCAATCCCGCCTATCCAACCATATCCTTCCCCCTCCTACCCTCCATTTCCGCCTCTCCGCCCTATCTCTCTCTTTCCCTCTCGTTCCCTCCTCTCCCTTTTCTCGTTCTCTTTTCCTTTCTCTTCTCTCCCCGGTCCCCTCTCCCTCTCTCTCCTTCTCTCTCGTCTCCTTTCTCCTTCACCTTTCTCTCTTCTCTCTCCCTCTTTCTCGTCCTCTCCTCTCTCCTCTGCCTCTTCTCTCTTCCTCTCCATTCTCTTCCCTTCTTCTCCCTTTCTTTCTTATTCCGTCTCTTCTCTTCCTCCTCTCGTTCCTCCCTCTCTCCTATCTCTTCTTCCTCTCTCCCTTCTCTCTTCCACTTTATCTTTCCTCCATCTTTTCTGTCTCCTTTTCCCATCATCCTCATTCCTCCACAACCATTCTCATCCGTCTCTCTCTTATCCTCTCTTCCTCTTCTCTCCCCTTCTCTCATCTTCTCTCTCTTAACTTCATCACTCTCTCATCCTCTCATTCTACTCTCTGTCTTCCTCATCTCTTTTCTTCTCTCTTTCTTCCTCTCTCTCCCTTTTCTTCCCTCTCTCTCTCTCGTCCTTCTACTCTCTTCCTCCTCACTCTCCTCCTTTCCCCTCACTCTTTCTACGTCTTCATCCTCTCTTCTCTCCTCCCTCTATCTTCCCTACCCTTCGTCCCTCTATCTCTTCGCATTCCTCTCCTTCTCCTTTCCCATCTCTCCCTCTCTTCTTCTTATTCTTCTCCTTCCTCTCTTCCTCCTCCGTCCTTATCCTCATTCCCCCGCCTTCTCCCCTTCCCATTCCTCTCCTCCCACTTCTCTTCATTCCTCTCCTCCGCTCTTCTCTACGTCCTCGTCTCACTCTTCAGGCCGCCACTCTTTCCTCTTCCCTCTCATCTTCCTATCCTCTCCCCATATCATCTATTCTCTCCCTCTTACTTCTCGACTCACTTCGCTCTTACATCTCATTCTCCTCCCTCCTCCCCTAATCATCTCCCTTCATCTCCTCTCTATCTCTCTCCGCTCCCTCTCCCTCTTCTCCTCTTCTCTATTTCTCATCTCGTTCCTCCCTTCCTCGATTCTCTTATTTACTCCTTCTCTCGTTCTCTCCTCCTTCTCCCTTCCCCTCTTTTCTCTCTCTCCCTTCTCTCTCTTCTCTTCTCTCCTCTTCTTCTTCACCTCTCCTCTCTTTCCTTCTTCTCCTTCTCTCCTCTCCTCTCTTCTCCTCTCTCTACTTCTCCTCTCTCTTCTTCCCGTCTCTCCTCTCTCTCCTCTCTCTTCTTCTCTCTCTCTCCTCTCTTCTCTCTACTCCCTCTCCTCCTCCTCTCTCCTCTGCGGGCGGGGTCCCTCTTCCTCTTCTCCTCCTCTCTCTCTCGCCTCTCTGCTCTCTCTTCTCTCCCAGTTCCTCCCTCCTCCCCTCTCTCTCCCTCCTATCTCATTCTCCCCATCATCCTTCCTCCTCCCTCCTCTCTTCAACTTCCTCAATCTACTCTTCTCCTCTCTCTCATTCTTCCTCTTCTCTTCTTCCATCTCTCATCTCCTTCTTCACCCTCCCCTTCTCTC
>CM068958.1:37819072-37832798 GCA_035128595.1 Eptatretus atami | reverse complement strand
TCATGCCAAGGCTAAAAAAAGGTCCCTCGCACGATTCGATAGAAGGGGAGGCAAAAACCGATTTCAATCTCAGTGTTTTATATTGACTCCATTTTGTACCTCATCCGTTCACGTAGGAAATGAGCTGTGATGTTGTCACTTGTAAATTATCCCTCAACGACTACACGCAGGTCGCCGGCACACGAGGGTCGACAATTTTATTTCGAGACGGAGATACTGATGGATCTTTAACTTCCACGAGCTAAATGCAGACGGAGAAGGCTGTCTTTACTTCTCCAACCGAGGTGTATGCGGTGCTGGCAGTGCATCAGAAAGGCGGTTCTCAGTTAAATTAGAGTCCATTGGGCATTGAAAACCCTGGACAGCTCGCCAGCGAGCACGACACTGAGGCTGCACTTTCACAGCTCGGTTACCTTGCTGCCACTGGACAAATATAACATTAAGATATTTTTAATACGATAAACGTTTTTCTTGCAGTGATCTTAGAAATAGATGAAATAGATAAATTACATCATCTTGTTTTTTCTCTTCTCAAATATGCTATGCGTATGAATGGTCATGTTCATCAATATTGGGCCACCCTTTCCCAAATTACAATTGAACAATATTCATATTAAGGTGAGGATTGGTCATGAAAATCACGTGATGTATGGAATAGAGTTGGTGTTGTCTTTAAAGATTGATTTAGAAACCATGTAAACACACTGCCTTCAAGATTGGTTTTAGGATTCTGGAGTTACAACCAGTCATAAAACACAGCTTTGCCATATCAATGGCATGACTATTGAAATACAGACAAGGATAGCGTAGCACCGAAGATGGATACAACTCTTCTTTGAGCTGTCTACCCTGGGTTTGAATCGAGATCCAGCTATAAACTACCACCCTGGTGTTCCTCAATGTGTGCACCGTCCATCAAAAAGAAGTTATGCCGGAGGACAGATTGGCCGCCGCTGGTCGTTGGTGGATGTTAATGATCCCACGGTGTCTTTCGCCAAGTGCAGGTGAGTTATCGGTGCCGGCACCCAGAACAAAGTATTAATTCTTGCCCAAATCACCTTCGTTTGAACGGACAGCCAGTTTGTGAAGTACTTGGACCAAACAAAACTTCCCTGTCCGACCTCACAAGAATGTGGGAATAATTTGGGATATTGCAGTAGTAGTAGTAGTACTGTACAATGTACTGTTCAAGTTTCTCCACAAACTTTATGATCTACTATGACTTGCGTAATGGCCCCAATTATTTCCACCTTGTGAGGTCGGCCCAGTGTAACAAGTTCAAAACACTCTGGAGTGAACCGTGACTGAAACCACTCCAGTGTTTTGAACTTGTTACCCCGGTAAGGTTTTGGGCACCTGGCTTTGGGTGATTGCTTTAACATCCACCAACTCTTGCTAACAGACAGGACACCCAGCTCAACGTCCATCCGAGGTATGGTCACCGACTGATGCCTCACCTATAGCTTGTGAAGCACCATTCTGACAGTCTATAGTCAGCTCAGGAATCTAACTCGGACTATGTAGAACACCGATTTCCCCGTCGAATAGGAAAGAAACACCCCATCAGGCATTTTTAAAGATCCATGAATTTTAAAAGTGATCCCCTGGAGTAATGCTTCACCACACCATGATCATCAGGAGAATGTAATCACACAGTGAGTTTGTATCTGTCTTCTGGTCCGAAGGAGACCGTGCCTCTGCTGTCAAAGACCAAAAGGATTGATCCTCGTAATTACAACGTGGAATCGATATTTGTCCTCAAATTGATTGCATTTATCAAACTTTGATTGTGCGAGTAAACTAAACCCGTTAGCACAAGTGTGATCGAGCAAATGCAGTTCAGAGCTTTGGCCTTGTTTAATTGTTGCCATCGGTTTAAAGATTTCAAATAGTTTCACTTTGAATATCATTATCTTCCCTGGATTGTCCACTATTCACAAATGAGTGATTTAAATGATTTCCTTTTTTTTTCCTTCTTTAAAGTTTTATTTGATTTTTTAAAAATAATCTATTTATTTATTAATTTACTTGGTTATTTGTAGGTATCCTTCGTGATGCAGATCAGTTCATTCCTCTCTATCCAGATCCTGATGAAGTTCTACAATGTGCCCAAAGTGTACATATGTCCTTTTTCCTGCCATTTATCATTCCTTTAGTAGATTGTCAAAATGTCGTTTACTAATCATTGGCTTTATTTATGGTCATCAATGTACCATGATCTTGATCACACGTCGATGCTGCCTAAGCAACTGGATAAGGTGACTACCAGGCAAGGGTTATGCTGGGTGGTTTTGTTATGCTGAATGGTTTTGTTATGCTGGGTGGTTTGGTTGTGCTGGGTGGGTTTGGTTATGCCGGGTGGTTTGGTTGTGCTGGGTGGGTTTGGTTATGCCGGGTGGTTTGGTTATTCTCCGGTGCGTGTGGTCTTGGTTATGCCGGGTGGGTTTGGTTAGCCAGTTGGTTTTGGTTATGCTGGGTGGTTTGGTTATGCTGGGTGATTTGGTTTTGCCGGGTGGTTTGGTTGTGCTGGGTGGGTATGGTTATGCCGGGTGGTTTGGTTTATTCTCGGTGCCGGGTGGTCTGGTTATGCAGGTGGGTTTGGTTAGCCGGTTGGTTTTGGTTATGCCGGGTGGTTTGGTTGTGCTGGGTGGTTTGGGTTATGCTGGGTGGTTTTGGTTATCCGGGTGGTCCGGTTATTCCGGTGGTTTTGGTTATTCTGGGTTGGTCTGGTTATGCTGCGTAATCTGGTTATACTGGGTGGTTTATTTTTGCTGGGTCGTCTGTTTATGCTGGGTGACGGGTGGTCTGGTTATGCTGGGTGCCAGGTGGTCTGGTTATGGCATGTGGTTTGGTTATGCTGGGTGCCAGGTGATCCGGTTATGCCGGATATTTGTTTAGGCTGGTTGGCAGGTGGTTTGGTTATGCTGGATGTTCTGGTTATGCTGGGTGGTCTGGTTATGCTGGGTGCCGGGTGGTCCGGTTATGCTGGGTGCAGGGTGGTCTGGTTATGCTGGGTGGTCTATTTATGCTGGGTTCCGGGTGTCTTGGTTATGCTGGGGCCGGGTAGTCCATTTATGCTGGGTGGTTTGGTTATGCTGGGTGGTTTGGTTATGCTGGATGATTTTGTATGCCGGGTGGGTTTGGTTAGCTGGTTGGTTTGGTTATGCTGGTGATTTGGTTTTGCCAGGTGGTTTGGTTGTGCTGGGTGGTTTTGGTTATTCCAGGTGGTTTGGTTTTGCCAGGTGATTTGGTTGTGCCGGGTGGTTTGGTTGTGCTGGTGGTTTGGGTTATGCTGGGTGGTTTTGGTTATGCCAGGTGGTCCGGTTATTCCGGGTGGTTTTGGTTATTCTGGGTTGGTCTGGTTATGCTGCGTAATCTGGTTATAGTGGGTGGTTTATTTTTGCTGGGTCGTCTGTTTATGCTGGGTGACGGGTGGTCTGGTTATGCTGGGTTCCGGGTGGTCTTGTTATGGCATGTGTTTGGTTATGCTGGGTGCCAGGTGATCCGGTTATGCCGGATATTTTGTTTAGGCTGGTTGGCAGGTGGTTTGGTTATGCTGGATGTTCTGGTTATGCTGGGTGGTCTGGTTATGCTGGTGCGGGTGGTCCGGTTATGCTGGGTGCAGGGTGGCTGGTTCTGGTGCGGTGGTCGGTTATGCTGGGTGCAGGGTGGTCTGGTTATGCTGGGTGGTCTATTTATGCTGGGTTCCGGGTGCCTTGGTTTATGCTGGGTGGATTGGTTATGCTGGGTGGTTGGTTATGCTGGATGGTTTGGTTATGATGGGTCCCTTGTGGTTTGGTTATGGTGGGCTGTTTTGGTTATGCTGGGTGGTTTTGGTTATTCCGGGTGATTTGATTATGCAGGGTGGTTTGGTTATGCTGGATGGTCTAGTTATGCTGGGTGGTTTGGTTATGCTGGGTGCCGGTGGTCCGGTTATGCTGGGTGCAGGGTTCCGGGTGGTCTGTTTATGCTGGGTGCGAGGTGGTCTGGTTATGCTGAGTTCCGGGTGGTTTGGTTTTGCTGGGTGCCGGGATCCGTTTATCCTGGGTGGTTTGGTTATGCTGGGTGGTCTGTTTTATGCTAGGCCGGGATCTTTTTATCCTGGATGGTTTGTTTATGCTGGGTGCTGGATGGTCCGTTAGGCCGGGTGTTGTTTATGCTGGGTGGTTTGGTTATGTTGGGCGTTCTGGTTATACTGGTTGTTCTGGTTATTCTTGGTGGTTTCATAATGCTGGGTGTTTTGGTTATGTTGTATGGTTTGGTTATACTGTGTGGTTTGGTTATGTTTTCTGGTTTGGTCATGCTTGGTGGTTTTGGTGATGATGTGTGGTTTTTTATGTTGGGTGGTCTGGTTATGCGGGTTATTCTTGGTGGTTTCATTTTGCTGGGTGTCTTGGTTACGTAGTATATTTTGGTTTATAGGATGGGTTGTTTGGTTATACTGTGTGGTTTGGTTATGTTTTCTGGTTTGGTCATGCTTGGTGGTCTTGGTTATGCTCATTGGGTTATTTGCCATTGCCTTTCCAGCAGTCAGTTAATGTAGGAATGTATAAATTGTTCAGGGTGCCAATGGTAACTCGCCTACTCTTCGTGAAACACACCATCGGATGTTTAACATTCTCCAACTACCAGTGCTGGCAAATGTGTCCTCTGGCTTAACGTCCTTTCATGGAGGCGGCTTATAATGGGGTTTAAGATTAAAACTCACACGAGACAGCTCAAAGGAGTTTTTGCAAACCCATAACCATAACCTATTCTCACATCTCCTTTAACTTTTACCTGCAACCTATTATTGGAAGGTGTTGTTAATTTTATCCTGCTTTTAAAAGCATGTGGAATTCTAACAAAGCATCCAAACACTGCTTTTTCAGCTCGACCCTAGCATCGAATCCAAAGACCTTTCTCACAGTGAATATACTACAGAACCTCAACTGTGCACCATGTCGAACCAAGCCCTGCATTTCAGCAGAATTTGTGGAACCAGTTCCGACAGCCATGGCTTCATACAGGTGGACTCATGCATACTTTCGTGTTAAATTTGTTCACAGTAGGCATTGCGTTAATGAACAGTTACCTGCTAACAGCTGCTGCCTTACCCCAGCAGGTATGATTTCTGCCCGACAACCCAGGCATTGATGTTCAAAGCGTCCACCCACTCACTTGAAGTGTCAGTTCGACGTATTCTGCAAGACAAGGCTAACCCTTGGTGAAGAATGCAATGCATTCCATATTTTTAAAATAAACATTGTAGGATGTCGTAATTAGATGTAATCTCTGAACATGAAGCAGTAAGCAGAGAGGCAGTGAGACCCTGAGGGTGCCAGGTGAGGTGTATAATGAGAATGCCCTTAGCACCGTTTGGTGAGATGCAGACTGGGAGTCAGACAGATTCTGTGCAGACATCCAGCACACTGGATTTCTTCCTTCCCACCCTCGAGCAGTAAATCTTTGTATTTTTGAATATCATTGCCTTCGTTCATTGAACTAGGCATTTCAGGGAAAACAAACTACGTTATCTTTGTGAACGAGAAAGGGTGAATTAATGTTCCCTCGAAAGAAAGGGTTGAGAGAACACTGGCTCTTTAAAAAAAAAACGAGAGATATAAGAATTGCTGGCACAATCCCCAATGGGACTTTTCATAATCGTTAAAATGGAATTTTAACAAGATCGATCGTTTGAGTTTAATTTACCAGGGCATTTGGAGCCACATGTGAAATGATAATAGAGTAAGGTGGGGCAAGAGCCCTAACTACCCCTTGCTTGTGTGTATGTCTACCTGTATGTGTATGTATATGTATATATATATATAATATGTCTGTAAAGAGTACCAGGGAGACTATACACATACAGTACACTGACCGTTTTCCATTTGAAATGTGAGAGCCACCTGGTGTGACACACACATAATATTTAATATGTAACCAGAACCGAGGAGGTCATATGGCGGTGCACTCCACTGTATGTGGAACTATTTTGAGCTACCATGCAATCTGTGTGTGGGATGAACTAACTTGGCTATTTTTATTTGTGGTGGAAAGTAGAAACTCCTTTTGCTTAGACAAGTTGTGACAGACAGACAGACAGACAGATATAGAGACCAGCAGACAGCGGTAAAATATGCGATTATAAGCTGCTGTTGTAGGTTCCCATCATGTTGCCATTCCATACACGTTTCCCCCCATTTATAGCTCACGGAGCAAGATTCTTTTATTTCCTATGAAATTGAGGCTCATGGAAGAGTGAAACGGCAGGATGGAGAAAGACAACACACCGACAATGGGGCAGAGGGGCAACAAACAGGGGGAATGAATGGACAGTAAAAAAGGAATGTGGGGGCGGGGGAACTCAGACACAATGGAATTTGGCCTAAGAGAGAATGCAGTCAAAACAAGGATACATGAACCCAGTACAAAGGTACACGTGAAGGTAATCAACTAGGCAGGTAAATGAATTACAATGACAAATTAACATTGAAAATGAACAAAAACTGTTAAACAGGACATTTCCAGAACAGGCATCATCCTGAAATTATCAGGGCAGAGAGTATCGCATCTGGTCAGGAAGAAACCTGGAACCTCACTCACGAGTTTGGACGTCATCAACAATTAGACAATTGAATAGTACTGAGCACTATCGACATCTTTGGCGACATAATGAGATTGTGAAGAAGCTTTTTTGGCACTAGTGTCAATGTTTGAGTAAAAGTTTAAGCAATTAGGTGAGTGTGTGAAGGCAGTAGGAGAAAGAATAAGCAAATAAATGAGTTCATATTGAATGCTGCTGTTTGCTCTCTTTAACTTGATTGTCCTTTCCATATTGACAGGCAACGATGTGTGACCACAGTTACTATCTGGCAGATTCAAAAGAGCCTCTTGATGAAGAATTAGTAAATGGGATTCCACAATTCTACAACAATGAGTCCAAGCTCCATGTCTTGATCTCAACAACTCCAGTTGGATAAGGAGTACAATAAAAACAGGAATTTCTCCACATTATCAGACATGAACCTCACAAGATCTACTTAAGCTTCATGTTAAGAGTTTAAACACTCTTGAGATGTAGAGGTGTGTTTGGAATGAGGACTTTCAAAACAATTAAAAAGATATGACATTTGTATCGCTAAAGAGGAGACCATGAAAGAACACCCACCAAAAGAAAAACCTGATCAGTCATCATCAAGTTTGTAAGAGTAAGGGGTGGAGAAGGGATCAGAAAGGAGAAAGGAATGAAGAACATCTCAGGAAGTCTGGATTTCTAATGAGTCTGATGGTGGGCTCTTTCACTTTCTTTTTGGATAACTACCTGTGTCATGGTTCATTAAATAAGTTGAAGTATTGTAAGAAATTAGTGCGTTTAACGTCTGAGAAGCAAAATCCTTGTGTCCTCACATGCCTCTGTACCAATGCTTTGGGTTTGACCAGAAAAATGTTCAATTACTGCACAATATAATTGCAGGAAGTGACCGACAGTTGTGGAAACATTCATGTCACCTCAATTTTTTTTTGAGAAACCAGACAAAAGTCAATAGTAGTTTCTCACTGAGGGAAGCTGGTAACATCACCACCTGTTCGATCCCATTTTTTTGTAGGCTATCCGGTTTGTAACAAATCAAAAAATGTTTGGAGAAATATCTGCAACTGGAAGTGGCTCTGGCTTATCTAATAGTCTTGATGGTCATTACTCCATACACATGAAGCAAAAAAGCGGGGTTAAGCAATTGGTTCACTTCTGCCTGTCCGTCCATCCATCCATCTGTCCACAAGGTCAGTTTATGATCGAGGAACAAGTTCATTTCACTTGAATGTTACATTTTGAACTCAAATTGGAAAACGAAACTGTAGTTTATCAGTACTTGGGCTCTGAATTTGACCCATGTCATAAAGGATGTCATAAAGGACACAAACAATAGGCATGAAGAACTGTGTTAAATAAGGTGGTGTATTAGCTACTGCGTCAATGGCGGTAAACTTCCGGAATTTATTTCTTTGTACGACCTTTACAATGTTTATTTTATTTCAATTTAATTATACACTTGAAAACTGTAGAACACGCATTACCTTCTTAATGCTTCCAAAAACCTCCAGTTTTACAATATTTGGACATGTTAGAGAAGGTGTTGTATAACTGCATGAACGGCAGTAAACTTTGGAAAATATTTTTTAACACAACTTTAAAATCATTTTTATTTAAATTCAATTATATACATGATCATTGTGTGGGGAAAGGTGTTTGATGAACTATCTAGTTTAGACAAGATTAGCAGGCACCGGTATATCCAGAAATCAGAAGTCGCTGGGGTCACAGATCCCTACAGTTTGCTGCGAAACTTGCTGACTCCTATGGAGAAGCACTTCCTCAGTCTACACAAAGGAGGCTATGAAAGCTTTTAAGAGTCTGTACGGCTATAAATATTTTGTGGCTGGCTGGGTTCATGGGATACAGACTTGGAACGTGCCAGAGAAACCGAGGGTGCTGGTGATGTCCAAAGTAAGTACCAACCAATATTAGTCAGCAATGTAGAATTGTAAACACACTGGCTTGTCATAAAACCATGTGTCAGGGTTTATTCTAACGTGCAGTTGTACCCCTTTTGTGCAGTTGTAAATCCAGATTTGTGGCAGTTGTCAATTTGTTCTTTGTTTGATTTGCATGGCTAGGGTGTCATAAACTAGGAAGGAACCACAATAGACGTCACTGATAGTCTGATAGCTGACCAAAATTTTTTTTTTATTAACCTTACAATATAATGCAATCATACATATTACAGTAGCCCACTTACAGTAGTAGAGTTACAGTAGCCCACTCTTAAATGTGTGTGTAATTAATTAGATATCGTTTTCTTGCAAAATAGCCATATATGGCAGATTGACAGATGAAACTGGTCAAGACACCCCTCAGAATGCACCACAGAGCATCTAGAAATCAAAAATTTTCTGGGGGAGACCCCCAGAGCCACCGGCGGGAGGGGATACCCCTCCCACACCTCCGCGCTCTGCGCGCCTTGCCGCTCCGGGCCTCGGCGCTGCTACGCGCCACGACGGCGCGCCGTCGTGCTCGGCTGCTTCCAGCCTCCATTTTTTCCCCCCCTGCCTCGCATCAGAGTTTGTGCAGTTGTAAATTTTCTTAGAATAAACCCTGCCATGTGTGGCTGATTGAATATAGTATGGTGAATAGAGTGATCATGCTGTGAATCAGAGAACTTTTTCCAACTAGTTGCTCAACAGAGTCTCAGCTCTTTTACAACCCATTTGATCCAACCCTAATCACCTAGTGGGTCCAGATTAGCATTCATTGTGAAGTCGATCCTCACTAATGAATAGAGTGGAATGCTGAATTATTCACAACTATCAGTGCACAGGCAATCTTCATCCAAGTGGGCAAAACATTGTTCTGATACATCCCTGTATTTGGGTGGTGTATAGGCAACAGACAACTGCCTCAAACACACCCGAAAATAGAAATAACTCAGGTTACGTAAATGAAGCAAAAACATGTGTACTGCTTATGTGCATCTATACTGATAAATATCAGTGTGTGTCAGTGTGTCTCTTCCATAACTCCAAAACCATGAACATCTAGCAGCCTGAAACTTAGTATGTATACTAAGAAAACACCAAGGAAGTGCAGCAGTGAAAATTGGATGTTTGGGTTAATTAAAACACCCCTTTTGAAGATAATTATTGGCATTATTTGATTATATCCTTGATCAGGTGCATCCTCAGTCACCACTCTCTATGGGATCTTACAGCATATCCTGGGTTACCTCGCTGGGGTTTGAAGCCGCCATGTTTTTTTGGCCTGCTCAACTATGCCTTGACTTGGAATAGGCCAGAACGATTTCTTTACGATAAAGTTTTTTTTTCACTTTCCTCACTCATATTGAAAATTGCCGAACGCCAAAGTGGTGGCATGTGCTGCGTCATTGCGGCGCGCATTTGTTCTTAAAGCATAACATATTCTCTCTGCAACTTCCCAACCCAACCTCTCTCTCTCTCTCCCCCTCTCCCTCTCCCTCTCCCTCTCCTCTCCTTTCTCTCCTCTCCCTCTCCGTCTCCGTCTCTTTGTCCCATTCTTGCTCAATTCCCTCCCAATACAGTGCACACCACCTCCCACACCTCCTCACTGTCCCTCCCCTTGCTGTCTGTCTCTGGACATGTTTGGATGGTGGTATATCTGGATGGTGTTGTTCGGTGGTGTTACGTCCGGACAGGATTGTCCTCGGATGTGTCCAAGGGGTGTTTGTCTCCATTGCTCCGGACGCATCCGCGGTGTTTGTGTCTGGACGGCTTGACTCCGGATGTGTCTGGACCGTGTTTATAGTAGTGACCGGTAGAAAATGGATTTCAGACATATTTTGTTTCCATCTCACTGTTATTCTATGCAGAATCGTGTTGATGAAACAGTATGAATCGTAATTAAAGCTCCACCGCACGTCTGCCTTCCCTTCGTCTCACGTCACACTGTCTTCCCCCCCCACCCCCCCTTGTCCCCTTCCTTCCTCTCCTTTCCCTCCACCTCTCACTCTCCCCTCTCTCCCTCTTCCCCCTCCTCCTTTATTCCCCCCTCTTTTCTCCCTCCTCGCTTTCGTACCCGTCAGCGAAGCGATGGGTGGTATTTGCTAGTGTAATACATCATGGTTATATAGCTCAGATAATTCCAATTGCACCCCATCTCCACACCTCTCCCCCCCTTCCCCAAACAAAGGAAGAAAATACCAGATGGGCGAAAAAATTTAAATTTTTTTATGAATGAAACAAGACGAACTTCAGTGTGCCCTCATTAATCCCTGAAAGTTTCAGCTTCTTTGGTCAAATTCTCTCGGAGGAGTCGATGATACACATACATAAACACACTGCATAGCTCCATTGTATAAAGTAGAAACACCCCACCCTTCAGGAGCAGATGGGGGGGGGGGATAGCAGGGTGGGGATAGTGGGGGAAGTGAGCAAATAATATTTCTGCCATGCCTAATAATCTCCCCTGACTGCAGCAGGGGTCAGTAAACACACTTGCACTTGTTCAAATGAAATTGAAGCATCTCTCCCCCCCTCCCCCCCCACAGGACACGTGGGGGGATTGTGCCCATGACCTGGCCCTGGGTACTACCAGCACATCTGCAATTTAATTTTATTATGCTCGAACAGGAATACAAAACAACACGGATAAATGCTATAAAAGGTGTCGTTAGTGGCTAGACATAGAAACACTTGCTCTATCTTATAGATAAAGCTGAGATTGTGTCTGTGGGTCATAAGCGCCGCCCATTCTGCAGGCCACGCCTTCGTCTCAATCCCCCAATGTCACAAGCACCTGCCATTAGTCAGGCCATGCCTTTCCCTCCAGCCACCCAGAAATCGCCGCCATCTTCGCATAGCTCTGAGGATTCATGGCTGCCTTTGATGTACATTTGAAGACTGAACAATGCATCTTCCATCATTAAATGAAAGTACCATTTTGAGGAAACAAAAGTACATTTTGATTACAACTCAAATGAGGTAAAGCATGATTTGTTCACAGCGATCGCAGTATCGGTCAAATTAACACCACCCAATGAAGGTACGTTCTCATAATGCAGAGGAAAGAAAATGGTGGTCTATCATTTAAAAACTAGAAGGGCACTCTTCGATGTCGCGACGTCACCAGATATGCCTGCACCCACATTATTACATCATTACAAATACTTATAAGTTGTACCAAGTTTGATTTAAATCCCTGAACCTAGATTCAAAATTTTTCTGGCTGCCAGACCATGTGTCCGATCAGGTTGAAATTTAAAACATATTCCACGTGACTACGAGATCATAATGGTGAAGTTTCTGTCGATTGCTGAAGCGGTTTAAGAGGGAATTTTTCTAAGATTTTTGTTCAATCCAATATGGCTGCCAGACCATATGACCTATTAATTATTCGTGAACACCCTGGTATCCCAAGGCTTGGGAAACGTGTGTGAAGTTTCCCTTTTATCTGTTGAGCCATTCTGAAGGGGAAGATTTTAAAAGTCTTATTCTTCAAAAAATCATAGCTGCCACACCATGTGACCGTGACGTCATTGGTGAAGAACTTTTTTTTGTTCATGGATAGGTGATCATACCTGTAAAGTTTTGTCTCAATCTGTTCAGCCGTTTTGGAGAAGATTTTTGAGGGTTTTTATTTTTTTTAAAGTGAATATGGCTGCCGAACCATAAGATCGATGATGTCATTAATTCCCCTCCAGCACCACCCCCCCCCACAAACAATTTAGCCTTGGAGGACCTCAAAAATTTTCATGCTGATCGGATAAAGCGTTCTAAGGTGGCTGGTTGTGGTTCTGGCAGCTTTGGAGAGGGTTGCTCGTCAGTTCCAGTCAGATGGCTGTTTTGTCGTTCATCAGACGGCTGTTTTCGTCGGTTCCAGTCAGACGGCTGTTTTGTCAGTTCCAGTCAGACGGCTGTTTCGTCGGTCCAGTCAGACGCTGTTTGTCAGTTCAGTCAGACGGCTGTTTCGTCGGTTCCAGTCAGACGGCTGTTTTTCGTTCCAGTTCAGACGGCTGTTTCGTCGGTTCCAGTCAGACGGCTGTTTTGTCAGTTCCAGTCAGACGGCTGTTTCGTCGTTCCAGTTCAGCGGCGTATCGTCGGTCCAGTCAGACGCGCTGTATCGTCATTCCAGTCAGAACGGCTGTTTATCGTCGGTTTCCATCAGATGGCTGTATCATCTGTTCCAGTCAGACGGCTGTTTTGTCGTTCCAGTCAGACAGCTGTTTCTCGGTTCAGTCAGACAGCTGTATCGTCGGTTCCAGTGAGAGACTGTATCTTGGTCCAGTCAGATGGCTGTATCGTCATTCCATCAGACGGCTGTATCGTCGGTTCCAGTCAGATGGCTGTATCATCGATTCCAGTCAGACGGCTGTTTCGTCAGTTCCAGTCAGACGGCTGTATCGTCGGTTCCAGCAGATGCTGTATCGTCGGTTCCAGTCAGACGGCTTTTCGTCAGTTCCAGTCAGACGGCTGTATCGTCGTTCCAGTCAGCCGCTGTATCGTCGGTTTCCAGTCAGACGGCTGTTTCATCAGTTCCAGTCAGACGGCTGTTTTATGGTTCCAGTCGGACGGGTGTTTCATCGTGCCAGTTCAGATGGCTTGTATCGTCGGTTTCCAGTCGGACGCTGTTTCATCGGTTCCAGTCATAACGGGGCTGTATCGTCGGTTCCAGTCAGATGGCTGTATCGTCGGTTCCGCTCGGGACGGCTGTTTCGTCAGTTCCAGTCAGATGGCTGTATTGTCGGTTCCAGTCGGACGGCTGTTTCATTGGTTCCAGTCGGACGGCTGTTTTGGCGGTTCCAGTCAGACGGCAGTTTCGTCGGTTCTAGTCAGATGGCTGTTTCGTCAGTTCCAGTCAAATGTCTGTTTCATCAGTTCCAGTCAGATGGTTGGTGAGCTGGTGATAGTTGGTGATGGCCTTGCAGCCTTACAGTTTCTCACAGCGACTCAGCTTCGAACAGCTGTCCGTCGGTTGTGGCTCCTGGTGGCTCCTGACGGTGGGTGATGCTCGGGCCATTAATGCTGGTTATGCTCGAGACCTGCTCTTGGTGTACCTGATTCTTGGAGGTGACGTCAACTGGCGTTCAAGTCTGTTCGCGAGTGGGTGCACGACAAGACTGGGCGCTGGCAACGGACAAAGAACGCTCACACATTTCAGGACATTTTACTTGACGGGCGACGACTTCTATTTGGTGAGCGAGACTGGATTTCT
>CM068958.1:37755177-37765506 GCA_035128595.1 Eptatretus atami | reverse complement strand
TATGTAATAAGTGAACCCACATCCAACCCAGACAGCCAGCATTGCTGGGCTGGAATTTGAGCAGGAAGGTTGTTAGTTTGGGCACGCAAATTGACCAATTCCAGACTGTCTTTGGTGTGTGCTACCTGGCGAGGTTCCGCATTAGGAAAGGAGCAGAGGCAATAAAACTCCCACGGTGATTTCTGATTGCCAATAAAAGGCATATTAAAGAAATCGTGGGTTTGAGGAGGAACAGGGCTGAAATTCAAAAGCTCTTGTTTTCACCACCCAAGCATCATGAGGACATGGAAGTGGGGCGAAATGCCTGTTTATAGCACAACGTTAGGGTCTAAGCGGACTCCGACTGGCCAGAATGGCCAATGAGGCCATCTGAAACAGCATAAGTGCTTATGATTTTTTTTTTTGTATACAGTGAATGATCGAGGCTCGTGGAATAGCTCGAGCAGAATGGAAGGGGAACAAAATGGAAAGGGAGAAAACACCGACAGCAGAGTAGAAGTAAGAGTGAGATCAAGGGGTGGGGGAGGACACATGGGGGTGAACAAGCTGCACATAAACCAAATGAAACACAGCAAGAAAAGGAAGGGGAAAATGGGGATGAAACAGAAAAGGAACAAACCAACCGAAAACTAACAAATAAAAGAGGGGAGAGGGGAAAATAATCACAATAACCTGGAAATGGGGAGTGCTTGGGAATGGGATAATTTGGGGTAGAAGATATCATGAGTACCAGAGTGTGGATGGGGGATAACCTGAGGTAGTGGTGAACAGCTGCCTTGAAGCCCTGAAGAAAAGAATGACACTGAACAGCCTGGGGTAGATGGTCCCACAGGTGAGAAAAACAAAGGAACAAATGAGTGGAGGTGAGCAGTGAGCCTGAATTCTGCGGAGTTTAACAAGAAGAAGGTTACTGTAGACCATGTGTGACCTGCAGAAACCTGGGAGGGACAGAGCCAAGAGAGGGAAGAGGGCACAAGACCAACACAGAGGTGGTAGGATACCGAGAGACCACCAACCTGTCTGTGATGCGAGACTGACAGGCCAAGACACTCAGCTTCGTCGCCGGAGATCCCAATGATTTTGAGGGCCTCACCTCACACAGCATCAAGAATGGCAAGGTGTGAGGCAGGGGCGCCAGCCCAAAGGGAAGAGCAGTACTCCATCAAGCTGCGAATGAAGGCCGTCCAGACGAGTTTGTTTCTCAGAATTACGTCACATATCACGTACTCACTCCTCTTCATGTGTGGACTACCGGTATGATGTCAAAACGTCATCGTGCTCTCTCACGAGAATCGAGTGAGTTGAAGAGAAATAATTTTCAATTGTGGGCAAAGTGTTTTGGGCAGAAAATGGTGACACAAAAGAATAGGGCATTGTTTTTTGACGATGCGTTTCATCAACACACATCTGAAGCAGCAGACACAACATCCCCAATCTCTCTTTCCACTGAACCATATCCTTCTCGAGACCAACAATGCCACGTCTATCCACAACAGCATTCCAGCAAACAGTGGCCCACATGATTATGTGCAAGTGATCTGAAACAACAACAGATCTATGGTTGTAAGCCCTCAACTCCCTCTTTGTTCAAATTCATATAAAACTTCTACCTTTTCCTTCTTACCATCAATTACCTTCTACCGACCACCTTCATAATTTGTAGATGGTCTTTTCACATTCACATCTTAGTATGTCAGCCATTACTTTATTAGTTTGAATCATGGAAGTGATACAACAACCTTCAAATGGTTCTGTTCTTCAAGCAAAACATCATGACTTTCTCCAGGCACATAATTTCAGATTGTATTTGAACTAACAAGGAATATTAAGAGGTTTGTAAGAAAAATATATGACAACACAGAGTCCACATATGCTCTTATTGGTACTGGAAGGAGAACTGCACATGCCTTTCTGCTTGGCAGGGGGATGAAGACTCACGGATGCACGTTGAACCAGGATTCAAATACAAACACAGTCTGCTGGTTGCATCATTACTGATGTAGGGCGGCAGTGCCGAGTCCCTCTATATATATATTAGGGCAGAATTTTGGAATTTGGCCAGGATATTGGCAATTTACATGGGAGGGGCTACGGGAGGGGCCTATAAAATGACAAATATGATCTCATCGCATGCATAACATGGAATAATTCACTTTGTGGTGCATAAATTGCAGTATTCTCTTTCAGTTTATCATAAAATATAAACAGTTAATTTGTCTAACTTACTTGTGTCATGGAAGTGTGTGTGTGGATGTGTGTGTGTGTGTTGTGTGTGTGTGTGTGTGTGTGTGTGTGTGTGTTGTGTGTGTGTGTGTGTGTGGTGTGTGTTGTGTGTGTGTATATATATATATATATATATATATATACATACATACGTACACACACACATATATTTAAAAGAGTCTGTGATGGCTAAACAATTGCACAAGTTCTGCTTATTAGGCATGAGCTTCGCAGCAGAGCTACAGTCACCTACTGTCCCAGAGGATTGTACTCCAGCCAATACCAGGAAGAGATTCAAATTGTCAGTTGTTACAGACCAGTCCACCGCAGAGGGGGAACATCCACGGGCAAGTGTTTTGGGCTCGTCTCTTCCTGGTATTGACCACGGTACAATCCTACAGATGATAGTGGGATGTAGCTCTGCTCGTATCATGCCTAATAGGTGGAGCTTATGCATGCGGTGTTTAGCCAGCAGAGCGATTTTTAAAAAATTTAAACTGTTCCTGGCTCTTCCCAAAACTGTTTTGGGAACTGCAGACGGGTTAATGTGTGGCGGGTATTTCCTGGTGGTCAGGATGCACATGGCAAAGGCTGGTGTATGGCATTTGCTTCCTGATAACCACTACAGTAATGGGGTCTCATCAAGATATGTGTATGTATATGTAGGGCTGAAAAAATGGCCTAGTGGTATGCCCACTCACATCTAAGCTGTTTAACCTGGGTTTGAATCCCGTCCAGTGTTAGTTGGTGGACATTAAAGGTCCCATGGTGTCCATTATGAAAAGAAGGCAAGCTATTGTGAGCACCATGGCCAAATTCCACATTCCTGCACTAACTACTGCTGGGAGAGAGATGGCAAACTGTCCAGCATGAATTTTGGCCAAGGAATTGATTTGACAGAACCAACGCTCTATAACAGTATGGTACATCAGATCAGATATGAGAAGAAAGAAGAAAGGAGTGGTTGGCGGGACGAGCGTGAAGAGAGTTGAGCATCCTGAGTCTGCTCGTGTGCGCGTCTCTGCCTGGGCTTGCGACGGACTGCATCCCGCGCTTCGAGGGTGTCTCGTCCGGCGCGTTGCAGCAAGCGGTCGAGTTTCGTCGGGGGAGATCGCCCCGTCTTGCCTCTGCTGGATTCGGGTGCCCTGGTCCGTGCTTTTGGCGACTGGAGCTCCGGGAAGTTGTGGACGTCCAGCCGCGCACTCGCGGCCAGGTAAGCCAGCCGTCCTGACTCCCAGCCGAACTATCCTCCTCGGCTGGAGAGCCAAATAAAGACCGTTGAGGTCCATCTCTTTTCTTTGGTGTGTGTCTGTGTGTGGGCCTGTCTTATCTAAGTAGAACTGTGAAGTGCTTTTGCTTGTACATTGATTTCATTTCTTATAGTCGGTTTACCTCTGCCCTTCCATGTTCCTTCCCCCCCCCCCCTATTGTAAATAAATGTCCATTTGTTGAATGTTTCAACTTGTTTCTGTCCTTTCCTTCATGGACTTAAGCACGGTGCGTGTTGGGAGAATTAAAAAGGCTGTTGCTGCAGTAGTTGTGCATTTGGACCGACGGGACCTTGGTAACCATCCGCTCGGGTTACGCAGGGGTCAAGCACGGTTACGGCTCGTTCCGTTCGAGCTCCGTCGAGGGTGTGGATTCCTCGGTAGCTCGCCACGTGGGTCTCTGGGTATTTTGAAGTTTGGCAAATAACCCTGTGCCCATGCGGTTGATTTATTGACGATTCACGGTCCTGTAAGGGACCCGTACCTTCGGAGTTATCCGAGGGTAACGATCTGAATTCCGGGTGTTCAGTGGAGTCGACTCTGCTGCTCCAACTAGTGGTCGTGCTCGCAGCCGATACCCGGCCCACAACAGTATCACTCCACAAGGCACTTTGCTATTATTTGTATAAATGTGTTATTTTGGTAATTTGTTTTTTCATGTCTAAAATGTTTTTCATGTCTATCTAAAATGTTCCACCTTACCCCTTGCAGTCCTGACCGTGGACTTGCAGGGATGAGGAGCGTGAGCGACATTAAATAGAACTGTGGCAGTTCAAACAAAAGCACTACTACTACTACTACTACTACTACCACAACTAGTGCTACTATTACTTTTACTTTTTGAATGGGCCATAGCTCCAATTATTCCCATCTTCCTGTGAGGTTGGCCAGGGAAAGGTTTTGGCCAGTCTTTCATGACAACTGGTCAGACCTGACATTTGACTGAAGGTGACTGGGATTTCAAAGTTGCGCCAGAGCTCTGGCAATGAATTGCCTTCTCTTTCTGAAGGACACCGTAAGATCTTTAACGTCCACCAACTAATGATACGTCAACCAACGTTAAACTGACGGAACACCCAGTTTAACGGTTATCCAAGGGACAGAGCCCAAATTGATGTATCACCCTGGCTGCCTGTGAAACACCACGATGAGAGTTCATAGCTTGGTTGAGATTAGAACTTAGGCTAGACGGCTCAGAAGCGAGTATGTATACCTCTCTTTTCTGATATTTGTACTGTTTATGTAAATGATGAATGTAAAAATACACAAAGAAAACAAAACAATTGTCTACCACACAGAGGAGCATAATGTTGATAATATGGATTTCAAATGCATTAAGCTTGTTGACATTATGTTAACAATATGGAAAATATGGATTTCAAATGTACTGTACTAAGCATTTATTGGGTGTAAACTCAACAACTACTGTTCACTCGCCAGACATAAGGGATGTGTACTCCCGCTGATGTTCCAACAGCTTGAGGAACACTGTAAACTTCTTGTCATAAAAACTGCAGAAACAAACACATGAAGTCAGATAAATGGTATGAGGTCAGATAAACGGGAGCTGGAGATTTCTCTTTGTAGACAAAAAAAATCTTAGCTCATGGAAGAGCGAAAACAAGATGGCAGCAAGTTCACAGACTGACAAGTGATGAAGGGGGGAAAGGGAGACAAAAACACCGTGCATGAATTGACCAGAGTCAGGAAGCAAAGGGTCAGTCAAGGAGTTGACGGGGAAGTGGGGAGGGGTCAGTGAGAATATGAGAAAGCAGGTCTGGGTGTGGGAGAAAGCATGACGTGACGATGGGTAGTGCTATTGAAGGACTGGAGGGATATGCACGAGATGACAGACATAGGGAGACAGTTTCCACAGACATGAGACTAGATGAATGAATTGGGGTAAGCGAAGAAGGAATCAGATGTGATGAAGTATATAATTAATGTATTTGACCCACCGAGACAGCTCCACATTGGGCAAGATGATCTCTCCTGCACTGCTCATGTGCCTCATGGCATCCTTTCAAGAAGAAAATAAGAAATGACAAAACAAATAAAACTAGAAAGCATCTCAAAATGCAAAGGCCGATGGTGTCCGCTTTGTACTTGAACTTAACTTGACGAACACAACAGGTTAAAAACAGGTGAACATATACGAATTAGTGTTCTTCATCTATATAAATATTTTTAAGTGTTTGTTTGTGTGTTTGTGCATTTGTACGTTATTATTTCATGGCCAAACTGAGGCACCCAGAGGCCCCAAATGTTGGGTGTAGGAACTTCAGAATATGGGCAAGGTTTAAAGCTACCGCAGCTACCACATGTTGTATGTTGGTGTGGATGTGGGGTTAGGCAGTGCTGCTGCCAGCCCACAGGCAAAAGGTAATCACAATGAGGCCAACAACCTCACAGCTTTTCAATGTCTAACACCGCCCCCCCCCCACAACCACCACCACGGCTCCCCGTCCCACCCTGAGCAGCGCCGGGTAGCTCCTGCTCGTGATAAATAAATAAAGAAATACGGAAGCGTTTACAAGACCCAGCTGTCTCGTGTTTCATGGCAGACGGGCTAATAAGCTCCTATTTGTACTTAATGAGAATTTATCCTTCGACATTCTGACACAATTATTAGTCTTCTCCATTTTCATCAATTTAGGGGTTGTTGAAAATTTGATGACACAAGCTCAAATGGTAAAAGAAAAGGTTACTGCCTGGATAGACACACTGACGTCCACACACACAAACACACACACACACACACACACACACACACACACACACACACACACACACACACACACACACACACAAAACCCCATCTCCCGCTACATGGGGGGAATGGGCGAAGAAAATGAAATTGTAAATAAAATAAAAAACAAAAATGTTCGAAGAATGGAATAAATAAACAAATAAATAACTGCCAGAGCTGCACTGCAAAGAAAAAACAAGTAATACTGAACCATTAAAACTTTGGATCACACATAACGACACACCACGACATGTGAAAAGGGCGAATGTAACATGCACCCTGAGAAGACAACTTGCTAACATCCTAAATAACCTGCTAGAAGACAACTAGCAAACAACAGCTGCCTCCGAGTCCTACTTTGCTCGAAGATTAAGAAAGTCACAAAAAAATTTATGATCACGATATATGACCAACTCACCTGGACAGAGGGAAAAATGTTTGCAGCTGTGGCAGCCAGGATAGCAGTTCCTGTAAGCACCCCCTCCCCATTGGCCGGTAACACCACTGGCAGGCCTAGAGAGAAAATAATTCATTAATGCTACAAGCGTGATGTGTTAAAACATGTGTCGTGAGATGTAAAATACGTAAGCAGCCCCTTTAGCAGCCTCACATGCTTCAGCAGGTGCAGAAAAAAAATGCTTTTGCTTCGTGTTTAGTTGATCTATTAACAGTGTGGTTTTGAAGAAAGTGAGAAAAAATTTTTTACTTATATATGTAGAACTGAGGTTCGTTTGAAAACGATGTGAATGGCGATATCGGAATTTTTATATCTGGTAATCTCGGCAAAAGAAAAAAAAAATCCATCAGCAGCAAACTGATACTCCTATAATGACCTCAATTATTCCCAAGCTCAAGTCTTTCAATAACTGGCTGGCCAGGCCTGACGTTCGACTAAAGATGGTAGGAATTCGTAACCCGTTCAGGATCCCAGCAGAAACCTGCCTACCCTTTGTGAAAGACACCGTGGGACTTCATCGTTCACCAACGACCAGTGATAGCAGATCAAATGCCCAGTTTAACGTCCATGCGAGGGACAGCACACACACCGATGCCTCAATTTGCCTGCGAAACACCAGGAAGACGGTTTATAGCTTGATTGGAATTCGAACCAAGGCTAAACAGCTAAGGAGAATATGCATACCAATAAGGCAGCCCCAAAAAGTCCACGGCAGCAATGGTAGCATCTTGAAATCTCGCCAGGATGTAAAAAGTAGGGTAAGCAAGTCACTGTGCAGTGTAGGATCCCAACATGGGTCTCGAAAAAAAAAACTATTTTGATTGGGATTACATTTGCTTCCCAATTCTGGTATTTTGGGAAGTAACGTGTGACGAGGCACATGTCCAATTGCAGTGGTGAAATGGCTGTTCTTGAACTTCAAGGAGTGAACGTACTGCGAATGTTTGAGTCGAATATCTGTAAATATTTCCAATCTTCCAATTTTTCCCACCTTGAAGTTTCCTTCTGTGTCCATCTTTTGCACCCCATGCATGTGTGTTTTGCATGGTTTTTGTCTGTTACGTCCCAATACGTTCAATGTACTAGCTCTTCCATGAGCCTCAACTGTGTGAATCAAAAACTGCACTACTAAAGGAGCCAACGGTTTGAGAAATAGTGGTCAAGAGTCGATGTCACGAAAATATGTCGTCAAATGAAACAGCAGGTGAACATAGAACCTAACAAACAAAAATAATAATAAGGAAGGACACCACGCCATACAGTGCAAAGTATAAAAACATGATCGACTGCTTTATTTAAAATTACATGCAGTATTTTCTTCTGATTTCAAAAACAAAAACATTTGAAATCATGATGAGAGAAATGTAAGAAGTCAGTGCACACAGCCCTCTTTGACTGTAACTGACAGTAAATAGAGCCAAATTATGGCAGTCGGTCAGCAGGAAGCTGGTGGAGGGAAGGTTGGGGTGGAAGGGTCAGATGACTCGTTTGATCCAATGGAGAATTGAGGTGGATGCTTTGAACTATTCCATTCAAAGTTAAGAGGACTGTCGGAGCCAGGGTTCACAGCTGGACATCGCATCGATGTGGAAATCAATCAGCACCGCATAATACCATGATGGAACCTGGTGATGAATTCTGGTTCACGGCGGGGGAACCGGGGGTGGGAGGGGGATGGGGAGGCATCGTATTTTGACTCGAACAAATAAATGAAATGAGCAGAGTATTGCAAAGACGGCACAGATGCAAAGGTATCTTGTTTTTGTAAATGGAACCTCAGGAGGTTGCCAAGGTGGCTCGAGAGCAGGAAATAAAAGTGGCTCATAAAGTTGATCGGCCATTCCTTTCATTCCACCCACGGAGGGAATTTATAAATCGGCCAGAGCATGTGCATAAAGGTTTGCTGTCTGTGGAAAATGGAAAATAACATGGAATCGTTAAACATCCACTTTTTCTGACAAGAAAAATGGCCTTAGGTCTCATTTGAATTAAGGCAAGCTCCGCGATGCAGCATCCTCTTGCTAGTACAGCACCTAGCTGTACTTCGATTTCCCTTTTCACTCTTGCTCACTTCACTCTAATGCCCGCATGATGACAATCATCAGGATATTGGTAACTACCGGAGCATTTTGAAAAGAATCACCGATAGAGAACCATTTTCATTATGGTGATTACCCTCAGGAAAACAAACATTTATCAAAATTGTAACTACAGTAGTTCACTTTTCAGTACCAATAAGAACATATGTGAACGCTGTGGTCACCTAATGAAACGGATACATGGTACACAATGCTCACTGTGAGAGTGAGCGTTGTGTAATTCTGTACCATGCTCACTCCCAGAGTGAGCATTCTGTACCGTGAATCATAGATGAACAAAAGGCTCGGGATTGCCAATTACATCGTATATTTCTTGCATCATCTGCAAATAAGAGTAATATTTCCCAACGTACCATGATGTAAGAATCACTTGCCGTGTTAAAGAGGAAACTTGCCTGTCGCATCAGCGTGGCATTGAGCAAATAGTTTATTCCGGCTGAGGCCTCCACACATGAAGATAGTCAAGATGTCGTATCCATTGTGCAAAAGCGAGCACAAGATGTGTCTGGTACCCAGCTGTGCAGCGGGTACAGCAGATATTGTCAATCACTCTACTTGTAAATGAACATCCTACGCTTTGGCTCAAATAAACAATAAAGCAGTGACTGTAGAGTCTTGTTCAGAGAAAGTTTTTGAGACAAATATCTCCAAAATAAGAGCAAACAACAACTCGATATCTGCAATAACAAAGCGATCGCCAGGGGTAAGCCTCAAAAGGCACCTGCAATCCAATGAAGGCCTTTTCTTTTTTCGGACCACCAAGTGAACTTGACCTTCAACTTTTAGGGATGGAGTGTAACTTAAGAAAATTCATCCCCATCCAAAATCTATCCATAAAACTCAACATCATGAAAATCGGAGGAAAATTATTCAAGTTATGATCAAAAGGTGTTTTTTGTTTAATTAGGTCACAATCCGAAAAAAAAGTAGGTCAAGGACACTATTAATATATCAGGTGCACAACTTCAGTGCACAATGGGGTAGGGATGAAGGCGGCAGAAATGCAAATGGTGACTTCTGTCATTGAGCTGGCAAGCTGAGAGCAACAATTCGCATTTGTTGCCAGATCTGATGCAATTTAAATACTCTAATAGCGGTGAGGTGCTCCATTTAAAACTGCTTGTTTGATACATGTTGCGTTTTGATGCCTAGGGTGTACAACAAAAATTTGAATTGGTGTCAAAGCCAGTGACCAATTGCAAATTAATAGGAAAGGGTAGGCTGAAAATTAAGTGGCAATTTTGTTCTGATCAGACAAGCTAGTACTAGCTCGTCTGATTGGACAGAGTAGTACGAGCTAGTTACGAGTACTTGTTCTTCCATGAGCCTCGGCTATGTATACAAAAAAAAAGCTGAGTCAAGTTATGGTGAAAACATTGAAATGTCTATAATTGGGTAATGACCTTAAAAATGAGGTCATGGTCAAAAAATTATGTTAACCTCATCCGTCCATCCATCCATCAGGACCATACTCTGTGCAGAGCGTCGGTGCTGCCGAAGCAGTCTCCTGGGCTATTGGGCACAATCCTGGAC
>CM068958.1:37741327-37753818 GCA_035128595.1 Eptatretus atami | reverse complement strand
CTCTCTCATTATCCCCACGCTTAAATTTTTTTTTAAAACATGGGGACATTGTAATCGGCTCCATCTATCTGCTTGTCCGTCTGGTCTGTTACGCTATCTCCTCCTAAACAGTTGTGCAGAAATTCACCAAATTTGGTAGTTATCATCATCACACGGCAAGAAGGGCAGTACAATTTTGGCCGTGCCCCCTGGGGCAGGGTCAAAAGGTCAAATACAAATAAATTAAATTGCGGGCACATTTTTAATGAAACTTTGTATATGCCATCAACATTGGGGGATGCATTAAATATGGAACGATTTTTTTGATTTGACCCCCAGTTCATGCCCTTGGGGTGGGGACTTAGGGTCACAGGGGTCAAAACAGAAGATTTTTTTAAATTCAAACTTGTATATTGGATCATTCTTGGTGAAACCTTTTGCCATCTTTCAACTTTCAATGCCCATCGACTTTACTCTGGTTTTCAACTTGCCATCAAATCTTACAAGGCCTTTGTTCATAGCTCAATGAGAACTACTCTAGTTCCCCTATGGGCTGGCACCACAGCATCAAATCTCTCTCTCTCTCTCTCTCTCTCTCTCTCTCTTCTCTCTCTCTCTCTCTCTCTCTCTCTCTCCTAGAATCTGAAGAATCTAAAGCTCTCAACATTATTGGCATATCCTCTGATGACACGGAAGAACAAGGCCTGTTGCTCTCACATCACAAACAGATAGGTGACCTCTGTGTTTTTTACAGCCTCTCCCCTGATATTGCTCCTTTTGCTCTCTCAGCCCTCTGATCCTCCTCTGCTCCTTCAGGATGCAAACGTTCTTCCAGTAATACCATCCTAGTTAAACTTCCAAAATCCGGGATTACTGTGCACCTCAGCTCTTTCATTCCTCGCTTCTCCCATCTATGGAATCACCTTATAGAGGCTGTCCTGTCTCACTTTGTTCTGTCTCACTCATTATTGCAGGAAGGTTGTGGGTCCCTCCAGGAGTTCAAGCAAGCAATGCACCTCCATATTTTGCTTCCCACATCCCTACCCTTACATGTGATTTTTATATCCACACTAACCAAACCAAATCCAACCCTCTTACTTGTAGCTAAGTTACTGTGTTTCCTTCACCCCTCTCTCTTCCTTTCCTGTTCATCAATTCCCTAATTTGTTGTGTTGCACTGTTGCCCCACAGTCCCACTAACAGCTTGTTGTCTTATAACCCTATCACCTCGCTCTTCCATGAGTCTCCATCTTGGAAAGAAACATAGGGGCAATACCCCTGGGCGCTCACCTGGTCGCGGCTGGATAAGATAACCAGAGAACCACTGGTAGGCATGGATGACCCTAAATACCTATGGATTTTATTTAGTGCCATGAACGAACTTTGGTACATCATGGGTGATGAAGGTTGTGGTCGTTTCATAAGAATTCCTTCTGTAGTTTCTGAGAAGAAAGCAAATACCTATTTTATGGGGTAACCCCCATTGATCCCCTTCGGGCCCAATTTTTTTTAATGCCATGAACAATTTTTGGTACATACACCATGAACGTTGTGGTGAAGTTTCATCAAAATAGTATGTGTAATTTCAGAGAAGAAGTTGCAAGTATTTGTGGACAGACGGACGGATGACGCGCCATCCCATAAACTCCCCGGAACGACATTCCAGGTGAGCTAAAAACTAAAATAATTTTTTCTTAAAGCTTCAAATTGTGGTAAAACAAGAAAAAAAAGACATAAAATGTAACAGCCCCCATTGTTTTCGTAATTTTGCTGTACAGAGTTAAAGGGTAAGCCCATATTTATTTCCAACTAAAATGGCTGCCAGTCGACATTTCAGCCATCTTTTATCATATCGCAAAATAAAGTGAGGGGCATGTGTATGCTATTGTGTACTGTGCTTACGTTTGAACAAAATCGGACCATGCATGTCTGAGAAATGGTTGGGGACACATTTACATAACAAAATGGCCACCAGTCATCCATCTTGGATCTGATCTCAAAAACCAATGGCGTACTTATGTAAGCCATCATTTGTTATCTGTGTGCCACGTTTGAACAAAGTCGGTAAATGCATGTCCGAGAAATAGTTGAGGACATGTTTAACATCGGGTTTTTTTTACAACTAAAATGACCGTCAGTCAGCCATCTTGGATCTGATCTCGAAAAAAAAATGCCGTGCTTATGTAAGCCATCATTCACGAACTGTGAGCCAAGTTGAAACAAGATCGGTAAATGCATTTCCGAGAAATGGTTGAGGATGTGTTCGATACCGGTTTTTTTAAATAACTAAAATGGCTGCCAGTCGGCCATCTTTGATTGCATCAAGAAACAAGATGATGTGCATATGTAAACCATCATATGTTGTCTTTCTGCTAAGTACGAAAAAAATCAGCCAATACATGTCTGAGATATGGTTGAGGACGCACACACACAAGCACGCACATAAGCACGCATGCACGGACATGAAAATCGAGACCAAATCCATCAGCCTCCGTTTCAGACTAAGTCCAATGGGCGCTAATCATATGTAGAAAAATGGTTTATTCATGTCAATCAATGACTATAATTTAAGGACAAAGACTTACTGATCACCTGCAAATGCCTTCTATTTTCAGTCTGCCATAATGAAAGATGAAGTTAAATAAAAGCAGAGGTGAAATACCCACTTGATGCAGTGAATAGGAAATAAACTTCTGCCTGAAGAACCTCCTGCCTGAAGAACATTTACCACATTTTATTGAACTGGGCTCTATCTTCTTCTCAAGTCAGCTCTCAGGCTGAACTCAGATGACATTGATCTTCAGCACAGTCTGGTGTTGGCTTAGCGGCTAGGGTGGCTGGCTGAGGATCCTAGGGTCTTGAGTTTGAGCCCCGTTGGCTGCTGAATTAACACCAAGTGGGGTTGACTCAGCCTGTAATCCTTCCACGGTCCGCGAAATGAGTACCAGTGCACTGGTAGAGGGGCACAGCATCAGCGGCACAGCCACGCTTCCAAGAAATGATAGCTTCACGGAAGCTAAGCTGCTACACGCAAGAATAGGAGACAAGCCGGGAGGCGACGATGGTTCGCGGGAATTATTGAGGAAGCCCTACCGTAAAAACCTATCTCTTCCATCAAAAATGACCAAATCAAATCGGATTTTTTATATGTTGTACTTATGGATATTACGCACAGCTTCTAGGAAATGAAATTGCGAGAAAAAAAATCGAGAAAAAAAAAAAATAAAAGTTCAAGTGGGCGTGGCTCCGCCCACAAGGGGCGTGGGACCCCTCAGACAAAAAAACACAACTAGACCATGATATCTAGCTTGTGTCCAAGTTTTCATCAAGATCGCATCAAACGTCACGGAGCTATGCTCTGGAGAGAGTCACAAACAGACAGATGGCGTTTCTGAGTACGTACTGTAAGTCAGCATTATGACAAACAGGTAAGGAGCAAGGGTGTCGGTCAGCAGTACTTCGGCTTGAGTTTTGAAAAGCTGCCTTTCTCCAACGGGTCAGAGTATCTTGGCAGAGGTATCCCTTTAGATGTTCTAAATCGCCCTCACAAGTTGATCAAGGATTCCATATGCTGATAGGATCCTCATCATCCTGACATGATTGATGGGTTCAAAGGCTTTTTGAAAATCGATGAAGGTCATTATTGCAGGAAGGTTGTGGGTGGTATCATTCACTTCAGCTGGCATCATGTTTCGAGGTAGAGCAAGATGGATAGAAGGATCAGCAACACCCAAAAAATCCATGAGGTGATACAACTATCAAAGATGCCTCACATCGTGCTCAGCTTGACGCTGTGGAAACCAAGACCTTCAAGATTAATGGAATCTCCCGCGATGAAGCTGATTCGATGAGTCTATCACTTTGCCATCGCAGACAGGTCGGTAGTCTCCGTCTTCTTCCGCCTCCTTTGTGGTCTTGCACCCTCTGCTCTTTCCATGCTTTGTATCCCCCAGGTTTCTGCAGGGCACATACCATCCACCATCACCCCTTCTGGTGAAACTACCTAAATCCAGGATCACTGCTCACCTCCACTCATTTGTTCCTCTTTTTTTCCCCACTGTGGAACCAACTTCCACATCCTCTTCAATCTCATTCTTCCCTCCAGGTCTTCAAGACAGCTGTTCACCACCATGGCAGATCTCCCCCAATCCATAACCATGATCTTTTCTCCCCTCGTTAAAACCCCCCACCCCCTCCACCCACCCCAGTCCATCCTGCTTCAAAATCACCAGTTTTCCCTCCTCAAAGTTTCCTTCTGTATCCATCTTGTCCACCCCATGCATGCTCTCCTGCCCCTCATTCCTCCCCACACCCATTGTTTGTCCAAGTCTCCCTCTCTCTTGGCCTTCAACTCTGCTATTGGTGTCCCCCCCCCCACACACACACACACACACACACACACACACACACACACACACACACACACACACACACACACACACACACACACACACACACCACACACCACACCAACTCTCCAACCTCCCTTTTTTTGTCTTGTTGTGCCCTGATTTGTTCAGTGTACTAATACTAGCTCTTCCACGAGCCTCGACTATGTACACAAAATAAAAATCATTTTTCAGGTAATTGTGACAAAATGGTGCATAAAACAGTATTTTGCCAAGTGGTTTAAGAAATAAGCGATGAAGATAACATCTTAATTTTACCTCAAGCAGTTTTGAAATCACTGTCAAAGGAACAGTGAACACATTATGTTGAAGCAACTGCCAATCCTAAAACTACATTAGCGGATGCCGCAGCCAATTATCTGAAGCATTCATTTTCACACATCAGCACTGTAGATCACTGGGGGTGCAGTGAATACTAATCTCTGCTTGAGCACACCGTCATTGATTACGCTAGCTTTATAGCTGATCAAGTTGCTGCTTTGATTCATCATGCTTTCTGCACGATTCAAATCCTAAATTGTGCTTTTGTCCTCCAAGGGGTGTAAGACCTTGTCCTTTAACCCAGAGAGGTATGACGTAATTCACGTTTAAATGCGCCTTGCTGTATGTTTTCTACAGAGGGCAATTTCAGTCCGATCGGACACACTTTAGTCGAGTTATGGTGAAAAATGTATAAACGACTATAATTAGGTCATGGCCTAAAAAAATCAGTCAAAGTAAATAAACATTAGGTCAACCCTGCATACTTTATATTGCCATTATTGATGCAGAATTTCACTCCGAAAGTCCCAGCGGGCTCTGAGAAAAAAGCTCGGAAATTGATGCATTTTGGAAATTCGAAGTGTGTTCGGAGCGCAGGAAGAAAAGAAAATTCTAAATAGTGGCTTAGTACTCCTGTGGGTCTAAGAAACACTGTGGTGCTATTAAAAATTGGGGGTACCAATGGTAGAAAGAAACCCTACAACAGCTCTAAGCCTTCCCCTATGCTACAGGAGGAGGCTTCATTAGGCCGCAGAGTTACTGATAAATTATTGCTTTTTTGATCCAACAATGTTGCAAACATTAAAAACATGTCACAACGATGTGACAAGCAATTAAAAGATTCTGGTTTGTGGGTGGTGTATTTTTATGGGTACAGTAGCATCACAAAAACGTTTTCGGGTTACATCAATAACAGTGCAGAAAGTTCATGATGCTGGGATTGCAGGTTTAAATCCCTTATCGTGTGTCAATTTGTTCGTTATCTCCTGAGGTCCTTGTCTGATATGCGATTTATGTACAAGCTCCTCCATATGTGCTAGATCACTATTAAATTAAAACAACATCAAGGTGATGTCAAGTTTATGGTTCTTTTGACTTGGCTGGCAGATGATGTTGGAAAGCTGAGACAAAGGCCTGGTTTTCTGCCATCAATTCCTTGCACGTCACCAATATAAGATGAACTTCCAAAATATTAGGACTAACAACTTGTTTTAAATAATGGAGGCCAGTACTCTTGACAGAGCTTGGGAACATTCACGACAAGTCGAGAAAAGTTTCAAGGCTTGAACTAATCCTGGACAGATTGACAATCCTTCACAAGATGCTCAATTCAATGTGTCACAAGTCTAATTTGTTCATGGTGCTGCCGAACCTACTCTTCACGAAACACACCGTGGAATATTTAACATCAGATGGGTCCTTGAGCTGAACGTCCTTAGTACGGACGACGCACATATCGATGCCTCGCCCTGCATGAGAAACATCAGAATGACAGTTAATAACTGGGTCGAGATTAGAACCTGAGAGAAACAGCTCAAAGGTGAGCGTGCACACATCTAGGCTATCCTGCTGGCACACATCTAGGCTATCCTGCTGGCCCACATATATTACAACACAAATAAATGTATATCACAAGCATAAGAAACAAACTCTCAACGATAAATGCGTACACATTTTGGAGATGGAATAAGTTGCAAACAAGGAGGATTCTTAAGCTAAAAATAATTGAGTATGTTCTTGATTGGAATATCAACATGCCAGTGGGAATATAATAAAAATGTGGAAATATTTTAAGACATGTGTAGACAGGGGACATTTTAATAATTGGCAACAGCATTGAAATTACAACAATTCGCTCGGTTTCGGTTATTTATTCCTCATACGTGAAACACCCTGCAACCCGTGCCTACAAAAAACAGATTTTTGGAATGCCGGCCGCATTTTCCATCCAATCATCATGTAACTTTGTTAAAAACTTCTCCATGGGTAGGCGCTCTTATGTTGAAGTTTTGTGTTAATCGCTCAAGTGGTTGTGGAAAAAAAACAAATTTAAAAGTGAATAAAGGTGAAAAAGTGAGGGTGGAAGAATAAAACAAATGAGGACCTCGGCCGACTTTCCACACCATGCTCAGGTATGGTTGTGGACAGCTATTCCTTGTAGTAATAATAATTATAATAATAATAATATTTGTGATAAACCATATAAAACAACCCCAAAACAACCTACAATGCCACTGTCATGGTGTTGGTAACCAGATCACGAGGAACTCGAATATTTAATTTTAAATGGCTACTTTTAAGGCAAAAAAGTGGAAATGAAATTGCCAAAAATCTTGAACATTCATCTGTCAATTCCATCATCAAGTTCACTTTCTACATTCTCCATATGACCATCCCCACCTTCATTCATCGTCACGACTCAAGTGAATTACAATGCACCACTGCATAATAAGTATTAGTATTATCTACATACGCATTATCAAAAACTGCGTCGGAGTGGCGACCCGTCCAGGATTGTGCCCAATAGCCCAGGAGACTGCTTAGGCAGCACCAACGCTCTGCAGAGTATGGTCCCAATAGATGGATGGATGAATTATCTACATGACCTGTTTGTTAAATGTCCTTACCATGCCACGTAGATCTGGATCACTCTCTGGTGATCGATTGCCATGAAAATCTGGCCAAATGTGCAGGTCAGAGGTCAGTCGTGCAAGGTGGCTGCCAGCTGGGACCATGGTAATCAGCTTCTCATTGAGGTAATCATAAATGCTTTGGCCACTGAAGAGCAAAAGAGCCAATATAGCAAGGCATCTCAAAATGAACAGGCTGATGCCGCTGATGAGTCACCTATGAGCATTCAATAACAGAAGTGCTATACTGTATTTGTCAACTCCCAGATGAAAAGCATACCAATATTCTGGTTGGGTAGGCAAATGAGAGAACCAAAACATTATTCCAGCATTATTAGCAAACTTTAAGGGAAAGCCTACAGGGTGACAATTGTGGTGATATTTAATTGTTTTGGCTCTTAGAGACATATAGCGTGTATTAACTTATACTGTGCAACATAAAAAGCAGAACATGTGCAATTGATAATTTAATTGTTGAAGGACTGGTCCAGCATTCATTTGAAGGGCTTTTTTGGCACGAGGGATGTGCAGAACACTTATTGTACATTTCTATGTAACATAACTGACTTCACCACCAAAGGTTATGTTTTCACCTTTGTTGGTTTCTTTGTCTGTCTGTCTGTGAGCAGGACATCTTAAAATGTTAAGGACGAATTTGTACGAAACTTGGTGGACAGGTTGGGTGTGTGACGAGGACAAATTCTTTAGATTTTGGTGAGGATCTGGATACAATAATTTTTAAGTGATTCTTCACAATTGAGAGATAGGGCCAAAATCGATATATAGCACGATATCTCAAAAAGTTGTGGACGGACTGTGACAAAGCTTGGTGGGTGAATTGGGTAGGTGAAAAGAACAAGCCGATTAGATTTCATTTATGGTCAGGATCCAGATCCGGCTTATCAGTGGGACACAAAATGTAAACTCTTCAGCCTGATGCAGGTATGAGCACTACCAAATTCTGTTCTAGTTACATTCTTTCACAATCCATTACAATGCCACATTTGACAGAAGATGAGAGGAATCACATCATTGGACACCTTCAAGCAGGGTCTTCCATTAGCCATGTTTAAAGGCTCTTTAACATGAGGAGAGGAACTGTTTACGACCTCAGAAGACATTACAAGCCAATGGATCAGCAAGAGATATGCCAAGAAGTGAACACTCCAGGATAATGACTCTCGGTCAGGACCGATACATTCACATGGACCCATCTACGCAATTGGTTTCAAACTGCCCACCCACACTCCCTGGACATGGGTGCAGTGATTGCTGCCAGAGGTGGACATACCCAGTATTTAGATTGTTACTTCACCTTTGGATCTCCATGTGAAAACATTCACCACAACTCAGCAATGCGTGATTTGGTCACAACTAAATGGACATGTTATGATTCACCATTTATATCTGTCTGAGATTTGCATCTCATAGACACATGGCCCAAGCCTGTTCCATTGCCGCAATCTACTGCTAGGCCATGTTAACAAAGGGGTGCATCACCCTACCACTGTGCTTTACCTGTTGGCCTGTCCAACTCGCATAATTCCATCGATATGTCCAAAAAGCTTCAGTGCCAGAAAGTAGCATTGAATACCCACCTGCTATCTGCAGCTGTCTGTAGATCCTTGTACGCTGGGTGCCCTGAGACGATATGATCGATCTTCATTCCACACAATCATAAAGAACCCAGGGAAAACAACATGCATTTGCTGTGACGAGTCTTCCAGTCAGCAGTTTGCCTCACAATGTTTTCAAACGAAAATTATGACAACTGTAAACAATAATTAAGGCTTCCCTCAAAATACTCTCCAATTTTATCTCTTCACTTGTTCAAACCTCACACTTTCACCTCATTACTCTTCATACCTTACCAGACTCCCAGCAGCACTTTGTCCTGCCTCGTTTAGCCACAAACCAGGCACCATAGCAGAGTGGAACGGACCCCAAATGCCACCGATTTCAATGGCCTCTTCGCTCACCTAACAGGCAAAGATAATTTTAGCAGGGCAGTGAATGGAACATGAGTGGCCAATATTTTACAAACAGGGGTGAAGATAAAGCTGAAAACCTATAATAATCTGTTTATGATCTTGTTTAAAGAGACATTAGTGTCTCAGTTGCTATGGACACCATTTTGGCTGTTTAGAAAAGATTCATGACATATTGTCAACAGTGTTCAAATCACTATCACCTATAACCTATATATACCATTTTAACCTATAATTGACAAACACCAGTTTTCTCCATCAAAAGTTTTCTCTTACGAATTTTTTCAATTACCTGCTCAGAAGGCTCACCAAATCACAAAACACTGAACTCTGCGGCCGGATTCAGCTCTTCGTGGCATGGCTCTTTCCACTGTCTGAAAGATCAGGCCTCAGTCTGCAAAGTTGGTCAATCTCAAGAACGTGACTGTGTTTATCACTTGGGAGCAGGAAGGCACACTCGGCAACAAGATGTTGGAAGAAAAAGAGGATAATTTGGAGCGGGAGGAGGGGGAAATTGGAGACGACGACAGACAGTTAAGTTTGCTACCCATCGACTACAACCTCTATTGAGTTCTGGTCTCTTCTCTGCAAGACTATTTTTGCAATCCTGTACAGTGCTATGAGAAGGTCACCTGAAAGACTTTTCAAAGATTGTTGGATGAGGTTCTGCAGGTATTCAAAAGCTACAAGCTTGTTGACCTGCAGATGTCAAAGTGTAAACAGGGTGAATCCAGACCCTCTACCGATCGTGCCTGTTTTACTAAGTTTCTCACCAGTGAGAGGTTGATGGACCTGCAGTTGAGTGACAGCAATTTCTGCAGCATGCTCTTTTACAACATCTCAAACTTTCTCAGTACCTTATAGGCTCTGTCAAGTTCAAAAGTTCCTAGTCTGTTCGGACAAATGAGCAGGTGCTGTGGATTGCCGAGCCAACCATCAAGGTGTACCGGCTTCTTTGAGAAGCACCACAGGATGGGGAGAGACTTGCACAAGTGGTTGGAGCACATCCTGTCCAGGAAGGAAAATTGCATTGTGTGGAAGAACAAAGGGTGCCCGAGTTTTGCAAGGGAAAGACTGTCAGACTCCGAGAGCCCGAGGGTATTTCGAAAGCGAAGTGAGAAGTGGGAATAAGAAGTACCTTATTCCCTGATGGGATGGGAAGTGAGGAGCTCATGAGGTTATGGAATATCTGTCCAGACAACATGGAAGCCTGGAACAGAAAGCAGGGAGTTCCTGCCAAGCTTGAAAGAGTTCTTTGAGGAAGCCATTGAGTAGGCAGAGCCAGACAACATGGGGAAGATGAGTACAAGGTGGTAAATAATGCAAACTATGCTTTAGGGCTATGTGGTTACTCCCCGGACACAGACCTCACTTTTTCCAACCCACAAACGAACAATTCCGCAGTCTATCGGAGTACCTTGGACACTTGGCTTACAAGAGAACTCCCGCCGCCCCTCAAGGAAATAGAAACTGAGGAAGAGCCAGAAGAAGAAGCACTCTTGAAAGACAATGATAATGACAGCTCTATTGTGTCACAGCCCCTGTCACCAGCCTCTTCTCTCTTCATGCCTCGGACCAACCTGGCACAAATTGCATGACGCCTTAATGCTCACTCCAGCAGAAATGAACACCGCCGAGGCGGATGCCAGCACTCCGGCTGGGCGCTCAACACGAGGTGTCAGTGAGGGTACCAAGAGCAAACCTGAAGCCCTGGGCATGATCCTGATTTTCGCAGGGTGAGCCCACTTACGGGAGAGCGTCATGACGGAGATTACTGATGCAGAGAGTGAAAGAGGTGGGGAGTGATGTTTGTTTTTCTCGCCCAACATTTCTGTTTATCCAAACAAGTTTGGTTTTCGTTTCTCTTTTTTTATTCTTTACGGGGTTTTTTTCAAAATTCAAGTTTTCTGTGATCTTTTTTAAAGCTTCACTTTGTTCTTTTCCTGTACATTTTGGCAATCTCATCTAATCTATCTATATATCTATCGATCATCTATCTATCTATCTAATACCTTATAAAGAGGACATTGTTACTCTATTTCGGCATTACGCTTGGTGATTGACTATTCCAACCCATTGATTTCAGTACTTGGTATTGTAGACATTGCACAGTTTAAGTAGCTTGCTTTCAAGTCAGCGGGGTGGGGGGGGGGTTCCCCTTAACCAACCCCATTAGGCTCTGCACGTGCTAATCTCCTGAACAGTGAAAGGTAGGAGGAAACCTCTGAAACCAAAAAATGTCAGGACGGGCCCCGGGAGATGCGGTTCCCAGAACAGCAACTATATATATATATATAATATATATATATATATATATATATATGTACATGTTTTCGGTGAATGCACCCGGCATTGCCCGAGTTCTTTTTGAATGAATTTAATCTTCTGTACATAGGTCTGACGCGAGCCCAGTATTAGTTCCCCCATTGGGCTATGGCAATCATGCTATGGCAATCATAGCCGAAGGGGGTTGGTGAGGGGAAACACCCCCCCCCCCTCGCCACCTATCCAAAAACCTTCCCGGGGCCCGTCCTGACATTTTTTTTGCAGAGGTTTCCTCCTATCTTTCACCGTTCAGGAGATTAGCACGTGCAGAGCCTAAGGGGGTTGGTGAGAGGAAAACACCCCTCCCCGGGCCTCTGGGCCTCGGGGGGGGGTGTTTCCCCCTCACCAACCCCCTTAGGCTATGAGTGCAGTGGCCCAATGGGGAACTAAAACTGGGCTCGTGGCAGACCTATGTACAGAAGATTAAATTCATTCAAAAATAACCCAGGCAACGCCGGGTGCATTCACCTCGTCAGATATGAGGGGTGCTTTGCATCAACGATGAAACTGTTCTGTAGCAGTACAGCTATCACATTATCAATTCATTGACAGGGACAGTAAACACAATGAGCAAATGAACACGTCGTATATTTGGGTTTGAACGCGGATACTCCATTTATGAGACGACAATTACTGATTTACAGAGATTATGCATGATCAGTGACAGTCTTGATTATCCGTTGGTATTGCAGGGTTTTTTAACCATGTAATCAAGGCTCATGGAAGAGCAGAACAATGAAGAAAAGGAGCAACATACAAAGTGAGGCAAAGTTGAGGCAGAATATGTGGAAATTGGTTCCAAAGGTGAGAAACAAGAGGAGCCAATGTGTGTAGGTGAGCAGTGATTCAAGATTTTGAGATTTTCACGAGAAGGGGGTTGCTGGTGTTGCAAGTGTGAC
>CM068958.1:37712344-37727571 GCA_035128595.1 Eptatretus atami | reverse complement strand
GCAGGACAATGACCCCAAACACACTTCAAAAAGCACCCAGGAATGGTTCAAGACAAAACACTGGACTGGTCTGAAGTGCCCAGCAATGGGTCCAGATCTAAATCCCATTGAACACTTGTGGGGAGATCTGAAAACAGCAGTTGGGAGAAGGCACCCTTCAAATCTGGGCTAACTGGAGCAGTTTGCACAAGAAGAGTGGGCCATCCTGCCAGTAGAGAGGTGCAGTAAGCTCATTCATGGCTATAGGAAGTGCTTGACTGCAGTTATTTTGTCCAAAGTTTGTGCTCCCAAATATTAAGTCGAGGGTGTCAATCATTTTGTCGATGCCATTTTTTTTCATTTTCTGATATAAAAGGATATATTAAGTTCTGAAACAAAAACAAAGGTTCTGCATTATTAACACCGAAATGAAGAATACTTTTGTCAATTGCAACTTATTTTTGGAGAAAATTGTGAGTTATTTGAAAAAACTGGAAGGGTGCCAATATTTTTGGCCACGGCTGTATAAAAGATCCTTTTACGTGTGTTTTGCCAACATTTTTGGCCACGGCTGTATAAAAGATCCTTTTACGTGTGTTTTCCTTAATTTTACATCATCATTCACACTCACAGATAGACGTGCGATAAGTTACGTTTGTGAAGTACAACACACTGTCTTTTGATTAAACGCATCAGCAAAGCAAGGAGAGCCGTGCCTAGTAACATAGAAATTGAACAGCTTGGCTTATGTATTATATAAAATTTAAGTGATGCTTCCAGGGACCCATGTGCAATGAAAATGGCTTCAAAAATGTGCTTGCAACACAAAATGATGTGGAAAAAAGTTGGTGGATAAAAAGCCGAAACAAGGAGGCACGAAAATGTGATCCCGAGGTCGATTCCAATGTGAAGGGTCAAAAGGTTTCTGCCCTAAACGTGAAGGAATGGTCGTGTACCAGTTAAACTCAACGTGGACGTTGGTTCATTTTTATCTAGTTCCCAAACAGTGTTAAACTTTTTTCCCTGCAGTGCGTGAGTTTCCTGATGCCATTGGAGCAGAAATCATGTTGTTGGCTCTGAAACTTGAAAAGAGAACTCTGTATATTACTTGCAGAGTCCATACTGTACTATCGGAGTCTTATATGATTATATGAACAAGCTCATCAACTTTAAACATTGTGCTATTTTAGAACAGTGATCAAAAGTTTATTGAGGAGCTTGTTTATGGACATACATGATAGGGACTTTATAGACATCAGTGTGTGACTAAACAATGGACAAATCAACACAATGTATAGGATTTGAACTTGGGATTATCCACATCATGAGTTGCATGCTTTGATGGGAAATGCTAAGCTGATTAATTCAATAACAATTAAAAATAAAAACAATAGTAATTTTTCAAAGCCTTTTGAGTGTAAACTGGGTGTCACATCTGCCAGCATTAGTTGGTGTGAGTTAAAGATCCCATGGTGTCCTTTGCGACGAGTAGGTGAGTTATCGCCGGCACCCTGAACAAATTACAAATTCCTGCTCGTGAGTTAAAGATCCCATGGTGTCCTTTGCGACGAGTAGGTGAGTTATCGCCGGCACCCTGAACAAATTACAAATTCCTGCTCTAACCTAAAGGGAGTGCTGTGTCAGCGGCACCGCCGTGCCCCTGCAAGAACTGATGCTAACCTGCAGCCATGTGCTGCTTACTAACAATTATGAGTTTTGATCCTTGAATGAGACCCCAGCCAACATATGTTTGCTATATATGTGCAGTTCCATTCACCAAGTCCTCCGGCATAAGCATCAATGAGGGAGACTGCAACTGGAATGCCTGGTGTCACACCAAGCTCTCTTGCAGCCGTTGGGGTCAAAACTCCAAGTGTGTGCCCCGGACAAGCAGCAGAAAGGCCTTAAAATGGGGGAATCAGGGCAATTGCTTAAAAGGGGAACAAAATTGGAAACAGGATATCATTATTCCCAGAGCAATAATGACACAATATTGTGAAGGATGTGTGGTGAGGTGGGCAACGGAATATGCCATGGGGCGGAGGTGTGTCATTGGATAAATTGATGTGTTAGAGTGCAGGAGGTGTGAGGGCTGCCATAGGGTAATAGGGGTTACACCAGAGGTCGAGAGGGAGCAGCATACGGTAAGGGTAAAATAGGTGCAGAATCATTGTGTACTATGAAAGTGAATGGAACACACGAACATACCGATTTTGGATTGGCCTTTCCCAGTCAGCTCAGGCAGCCCGATGCTTTCCCAAAAATCCTTGTTCCAGCCATTTCCAACTTGGTAACCACCCCATTTACAGAGCAAGCTGCATAAGGATCTGAACAGCATGACAAAAGACACATTTGAGATATTTTCATTTCAACATGAAAATCTCCAACATATCTATATTGTTACGGTGTGGAAATTCGCATTACACCATGAAGGCCCGTAGGTGAAGATACTCTAAGTACAGTGTAGTTAGCCCCAAACCCGTTGTATAGAGGAAATTTATGTGATTCATTCGGGCTGCGACGCTTTGAAGATAGCCGTTTTTCTGTTCTATCTTTATTTTGAACCAACCACGTCTCAACCGCCATCACACAACAACCACCTTAACCACCACGCCAGCCATCGTCACAAACTACAACCACGTCCAACCTCAGACAAACACAACAACGCAACAGCCACGCTTTACCTTCACAACTCAATCCCACATCAGCATCACCGTCATTCCAAACGGCACCATAACCATCAACCACACCGAAACCCTCCACCACCCTCACCTCTCTCCTTCTATGCCATTCCCGCACCACCTGTGAAACTGAGCGTCGGGCTGTCTTGGCCCGTTCAGCGATACGCACCGAGCCGCGAGCGCAAATAGTGGCCTTTCCGAGGAAAATTCGGATCACAAACGTACCACGCCCACTTTTGGCTCCGTCCAATAAGCAAGCGCGGGGTGGCTTGGCCCCGCCTCCAGGCGCGTCTGTGTGAAATCGATATATGCAAATTCTAGGATCAGGGAGGTTCACGCCACCTTTCCTCCGTCCAATGGGCGAGCGTGGCTCCCCCCGAGGTCATCCTGATCCGGATATTTGCATATTGTTTTCTCCTGCCGGCCTATAAGAAGGCGAGCGCAAGGCAGAGTCAGGAGTTTTTGGTTGGAGAGTGGAGAGTGTCATCGTCAAAGAGGAAGTCATCGTCAGAGGGAAGAATCGGTGGAGGCGGGTGGATGTTGGAGTCCAGAGAGTTTGTTGTGAGTCAATTTGGGTTCTGGAGTCGGATGAGAAGAGTTGCGGGAAGAGGCAAAGGAGCTCGGGTCCGAGGCGAGAAGGACGGCGGTCGGCGACGAGGTCGCGGTGTGGGATCACTCGGCGCGGGACCCAGCCAGCCAGCCTTCTCCTCCCCAGGGCATCAACAATTCCCCCTTTCCCCCGCGCTGAGATAGTGCAAAGAGGGGCCCCGTTCCCACCCCACTCCAAGCGTCGTGCCAGCGAAGCCCGCCAAGGAGCACGGAGTCGGGACACCAGCCACGCGGCCACATTTGCGGCGAGCCCGCCAACGCGTCACGAGGACGCGGGTAGGACCCCCTCGGTCTCGCGGACCTGGCCGTCCTCCAGGTCACGTGCACAATTGGCCTACAGGCCTGTCTGCCCCCTTGTCTATGAGGGTGGCTTCTTTCCTTTGCTTTTGAGTAAATGTGTGTTGGCACCGTCTGTAAAGTAGAACTGTATAAGTGTTGCCGTGTGTCGGGTAGTCGGTAGTAAATCTGCGTCGTTGTTGCTTTTGTTTTGGTTGCTATATGTGCATTTTGATACTGTATGGCTGTTATTGTGTGCTTCCGTGTGGGGAAATAAATGTGCTTGCTTGTTGAACTGTGCCGTTTCGTTTCGTCTTCTTCTTTTAATTGACTCTCCATCCTGTTTCACGTAAGGGGTCCGTAGTGGGTTAATACGCCCGGTAATTAATCTGAACCGTCAGTGCGATAAACACCGCTCGGTTATCCCGATAGCACGGAACGGGCGCAAGCGGCTCGTGTCCGAGTCGACCTGCGGCGAGGTGCGGTCGCCGGTTTACCATCCGCGTGGGTACTTAGGTAGGCGAGTTGGCGAACAACCCTATCCTACGCGGTGGCCGATTGGCACGATTGTGTGAGGTCGAAAGCCCACCCGTGACTGGCTCGGGCGATAGTTCGGAGGGTCACGACTGAATTGTCCGTCCGGTGGCGACGTGCGCGATTCGAGTCACGTGGCCGTTCGCACGCTGGCGGGCGTGAATCCGCAACAATATATATATATATATATATATATATATATATATATATATATATATATATATATATATACATATACACTAGCAAACACAACCTGTCACTTCACTGATGGGGGTATTAAGGAGGGGTTTGGGAAGAAAGAGGGGAGAGAGGGAGGGGAGGGATAGAGGACGGAGAGGGGAGGAAGGAGGAGAGAGGATGGATGGGAGGGAGTGGGAGAGAGGGCGAAGGAGCAAGGGGAGCGAGCTAGGAGGAGTGAGGAGGGGGTGAGCTAAGAAGGGGGGAAGAGTTTAAAAGGGGGGGGAGTGAGGAGAGCGATGCCTCACCAAATGTCGCTATACACTCTGGGGGGGTAGAGCGAGGAGGATGGGGGAGAGAGAAGGGGGAGTGGAGGGGGGTTTGGTAGGAGGTAATCATGAGGGGAGGGGTTCTCGACTTGCATTTGTTAATGGGACTTGTGGAGAAGGGGAGGGGGATAGTACAGGGTTGAACAAAATGGGGTACATTAAAAACAGCATGAGGGTGGAGAGGGTGAGGGTAAGCGTGGAGGAGATAAAGGGAGGCAGTGCAGGGCAAGGGATAGCAATGTGAGGGCAAGGGAAGGGAAGGCATTGTGAGAGGAAGAGAATGTGGTGTGAGGGGAAGAAAGGGAAGGCAGCATGAGGGAAAGGGAAGGCAGTGCAAGGGGAGGGGAAGCAAAGGCAGCGTAAGGGAGGGGAAGGGAAGGCAGTGTAAGGGGAAGGGAAGGCAGCATAAGGGAGGGGAGGGAAGGCAGCAAAAGGGGAGGGGAAGGGAAGGTGGTATGAGGGGAAGGGAAAGTGGCGTGAGGGGCGGGGAAGAGAAGGCAGCATGAGCGGAGGAGAAGGGAAGGGCAATTTTCCCAATGGCAACATTTTCTTTTTAACCACCAGGTTCTATATAAAACCAGGCATGAGCATTTAAAACCCACATTATCTACCTGGCAAAGGCCTACCTGCATGCATGCATGCTCACACATGCAGCGAACTTTGCACCCCTCCCATCGGATCACTTTGAATCTAATTCGTACATGCTACCCTATGGGAAAGCAGTTTTAAATTCAAAATTAAAGGGTCAATCCTTAACAGTTCCCTTAACAGAGGGGGAGGGATGGGGAAGCAGGGGATAGAGAGGGAGGGGGAGGAAAGGTGGGGAGAGAGAGAAGAGAGAGAAGAGAGAGAAGAGAGAGGAGAGAGAGAGAGAGAGAGAGAGGGAGAGAGAGAGGGAAAGAGGGGAGAGAGAGAGAGGGAGAGAGGGAGAGGGGAGAGAGAGAGAGAGAGAGAGAGAAGAGAGAGAGAGAGAGAAGAGAGAGAGAGAGAAGAGGTTCAAGAGATTCTAAAGGTTATGGCACGTGCGGAAATGAAATAAAGCCACGAATGCTGGCATTCTCAGGCATTTATAAGCATTGCAATATATCCAGCAATTCGATAGCTATAGTAACAATTTGTAACAGGCATTCGTTGATATGAGTGAGGAAAGTGAAAGAAAAAAAAACTATCTTGAGAAATCATTGTGGCCTGTTAATCAGAGCATGGTTGAGCAGGCCAAAAAAAAAAAAGGCAAATTAAGACCCAATCGAGGGAGAGTGAGGTGTCCGAGGATGCGCATGATAAAGGATATAATTAAATAAGGCCGGTTAATTAACTTCAAAAGTGGTGTTTTAATTAACCCAAACATCTAACTTTCACTCAAGCACTCCCTTTCAGTTCCCTTAGCATGCATGCAAAGTTTCAAGCTGCTAGTTTTCATGGTTTTGGGCTTATGCAGGAGACACACACACACACACACATTGATTGACTGACACACTCTAACATTTATTAGTAGAAACATACACAGTAAACCTTCAAATATTGCGGGTTCTAGTATCCTAGGTTTTGAACAATCGCGGGCAACCATTTGTGTTCTGATTTCATTATCGCGGGCTTTAATTTTGACCAGTCGTGGTTTTTGGGTTGAGATGAGTCTTCGTTTGCGTCCCATGCATGTACAATTATCTCCCATTATGAGCCTTGTGTTGTTTCTCGCACACCATATTTAATGAGCCCAAACGTAAAGCGATGGACAAAGTGAGTTGTGTCAAATAGTCCAGGAGCCAATTTCCAAAAGGGGCCGAGAAATCACTTCTGTTAACTTTCTCTCCCGGAAAAGGTTTCACTGTTTTATATGATAGGCCTATCACCACAGTTTATCACCTGGGTGGCAGTACCGAAAATTAGGTGGGCATTTTTCACAGGCCAGGAAGACAGCAGCTACAGCTCGGCAAAAGGCATATGTTACAGTAAAATGTGTCAATGGCTTAACTGAAGAAATAAGAATGGGGGTAGGGGTACGTCTTTCTGTTGTAACTTTTTGAGTTTTAACAACAGAAATACAAATGACCCCTCAAAACATTTCTCGGACATTCATCTTTTTAATGCATCTAAGCATAATGACCTTTGACCTTCAGCAAAGGACACAGAAAGGTCATCAGATGCAAAAGCAATACAACAACAGCAATCCAACATCATGGTAGTCCAACATGGTAGTCCAACATCACTGCAGCTACATCGTCGCTTGCAACCCTTTCTACACCTGCAGACCACAAGCTCAATGATGGTTTTAGGCGCTGGAGGTCTTGTCATAAGTTCAGGCTCAAGTGTCCCAGAGGCATTCATCTTCCACCCATTTCCAACGGGTAAGGGCAAACGAAGAATTGCACTTCTTGCATACTTCCATATGTATCACTGGTAGTTGGCCCATTTAATATGAAGAACTGCAGCAGCATCTGAAGGAGTCAGCTTGGTGCTGTATTCCAAAGCAAAGCAGATATAGTGGGCTGTTTCATCAGAACTTGATCACATTGTTATCAGACTTGGTGGGTTCCACATAGCTAAGAACTTTCTCTCTGTCATTGGTAAGCGAATGGCCGATTCAGGTTTGGAAGACCTCTGGCTGGAGAGCGATGGATATGGTCGTTCTGTGGTGTCCAAGATAACACATGGAGTACACTACAACAGAGGGGTAAGAGCACATAAGTTGATGCTTGAGGCACTTGAAAGCTTGCGCTAGATGCATTCGTGCAGTGGCTTGAAGATAATGATTTGTTTGACAAGAAGATGAAAGACACTCTTTCACAGAAGAAACAGGAATTCCTCGTTGCACTGCAAGAAGTCAACCAGGATCTCCGGAATAGTGGCACAATACAGAAACTGTTTCAAGACCTGGCCACCCTTCTCGCTTCCCTGAAGCCTCTCCATGATCAATTCAAATCAGATGGTGATAAGAAATCTGCTCTGTTTCAATTCTGGGACAAGTATATACAGATGGTCTGGTTGTTACTGGACTTCATCCGAGGGGACAGACTTTCAAATTGGAACCTGCATTTGGAAACCTTCAATGACATGCCGATATACAATGCCGCATTTGATCACCTTAACTACCTGAGATGGGGAACGGTCTGCATTGCCGATATGAAGATGCTTCCAAACACAGCACCTGAAGTACAGAAAGCCTTTGTGGATGATGGAATACATGCTGTATCAAGAGCACCCACTACCTCCACGTTCAACACTGTCACCAAATATGGCACTCAAACAGACACAGAATCGTGATGCAAAGTCAAAAGGTGGCATAATTGGCATCTCAAGTGAAGATGAGTCCTGAGACAGGTGGGCCCTTACAGCTCACCTCATGGCTGCTGCCACAAATTCTGTCAAATCCATGTGTGGCATGGGAGTGTTGGATCAGATCCACAAATATCTAGGCTCAACACAGATTGAGAAAGACTATTCATTTGCCACAAGGCTCAAGACATGTATCAAGGACAATATGGTGGACCCATTTGACACCTCGGAGTAGGACGGAGAATGATTGCCACTGATGAATATCACAACTGGTGTTGTGGCACCCAGTGATGTGGCGTCTTCACTGCAGACAGCCTACGACCTAGGAACCAAAGTCAGAGACAAATTCATAGATGAAAGGTTAATGAAAGAGACCAAAAACTTCTGGGATCCTATGAACAAATGCAATGTCAAGACCTTCACAATCCTGTGGAAACCGATGAAAATCGGAAAGGAGAAGCAGACGGAAACAGCCGTAAATATCGATCAGGCCATATTCAGCAGACTTGTGGTTGTGTCTGAGAAACGAGATATTGATCTCAAGGAAGTTCATTCCTATGAGCTAGCACAGGTCCCACTGTCTTTGGCAAATATGGATGGGACACTGCGGAAGATGACAAAAAGTGTTCCACTGTAGGAACTTGAAATGGAGAGTGAATCTGAGGCTGCCATTCCACATTACATTCAGATAAGTGCTCAGCATACATTATTGACCTGATGGCCGTTGCACACATGGCACCAAAAGGATCAATGCAAACATTTGCACATCAAATACTCTGTCATTTCAAAGACGCGGAAAAAGTCCATGTTGTGCCCGACAGATATGATATCCCCGACTCCATCAAAGGTAGTGAAAGACAGACAATCTCACGGAAGAACTGTTGAGATAGAGATCAAAGGCAGAGCAACAAAACTGCCCTTGGGTCTGAGAAACTTTCTCAAAAGCAACAAGGACAAGGAGATTCTCCTCAAGTTTGTCATCTTGGATTGGAGTCAGACTATGCCAGTGAAGCTCAAAGACACTCAGGCATTAGGTATCAGCACACCAAAGGGCAAAGCAATATGGGGCAGACATGACGGTCATATAGTTTGCACAGAGTCTGAGTGTGAGCACGAGGAAGCTGACAATCGGAATTGTTTTGCATACTGCACTTTTTACAAGGTGGTGTGCAGGTCAGCAGACACGCCCTATCATTTTCACTCCAAATACCGATGTCGCAGTACTGTACTCTGTTGACATCACTGTGCATCTCTGGGTGTAGATGAGCTGTGGTTTCACAGGCCAGGAAGACAGAAGAAAATGATTCCAATCCACACCACTGTACAGAAACTTGGTAAATTCTTATGTAGCATTGTCCCGGCCTTCAATGCGCTTTCTGGATGTGATTCAACGAGCAGTTTGTCTGGCACTCCAAAGAAAAAAGCAATGCAGGCCCTGAAAACCAACATCGCATCATTCGACAAGATGGTTGACTTTGGATCGCACCCGTTCCTCATCACTCCTGAGTGCATGGAATCGTGCAAACTCCTGATTGGCTTGTTCTACAGAGAGAGGTCATCAGACCTGAATGCAACCAGATACAAATTATTCACAAATAAGAACTTGGACAGCACCAAGCTTCCTCCTACAGGTGATGCTGCAGTTCTCCATATTAAACGGGCCAACTACCAGTGCTCCATATGGATGTATGCAAGAAATGCAATTCTTCATTTGCCCTTACCCATTGGAAATGGGTGGAAGATGAATGCCTCTGGGACACTTGAGCCTGAACTTATGACAAGACTTCCAGCGCCTGAAACCATCATTGAGCTTGTGGTCTGCAGGTGTAGAAAGGGGTGCAAGCGACGATGTAGCTGCAGTGATGTTGGACGACCATGCACATGTGCTTGCCAATGTGATGGCCTGTGCAAGAACATGGTCTCTGATGATGATGATGGTGACATTGAGGAGTTTCATTGACTACTCTGCCACGCATCTCCCAGCCAATATGTCTTCTTTCTGATATGCATAATACTTACCCATGGGAGCTGTTATAAACAATGCCACCATTTCATAAATACAAAATGGTTCACATATACTTGTGATAGACTATCCTGATGGAGTAATTGACATTTCCTTTGACTCATTCAAGAATGCGGTTCTTGAGTTATTGCCTACCTAAGCGTGATGGAAATGCCATCAAAGTGCTTATTTTCATGACACTTAAATGCATATTGACATAAGGATTGCAGTTGTATGATTGTGTCGTATTTTCTCAGGCATGCCAAACACTTTCAAATTTATCGCCTCATGCCCGCAAAAGAGACTATCAGCCTGAATACTAGAAACTGACACATACGATGTATACATACAGGGTGTCCAAAAAAAATGTACTCACTCTTTAAATGATAATAAATGCGTGTGTATTACTTGACTTAGAAACAAGATGAATGGTTTAAATGTATAAATGGATAAATGCATGTTTACAAATGTTCAAAACTGACGACCATCACGTCCAACACAGCCGATAACGCGGACCAATGGATTCCACAGCTTACGAATCATTTCATTTGGAACTGCAAGACATTGTCTTTCAATTTCGTCTTTCAGCTCATCGACTGTTGCTGGTTTTGAGCAGTAAACCTTATCTTTGAGATATCCCATAAAAAAAGTCCATTGGAGTGAGGTCTGGAGAACGCGCAGGGAATTCAACACTACCTCTTCACCCAATCCATCTGTTCGGAAAAGTTGCTTCGAGATAGGCCCTTACATCACGGTGGTAGTGGGAGGTGCTCCATCTTGCTGAAAGTAAATCTCTTCGTCACCAAATATCTCTTCGACACGTGACCGACGGATTCCTGCAGCAAGTTTAAGTAAACATCCCCAGTGACAGTTTGGTCAAAAAAGAATGGCCCTAGGATGCCCAATGCTGATATCCCACACCACACTGTAACCGCTGGTAAGTTTAAATGGTGTTCCATAGTAACATGCGGATTTTCAGGAGCCCAGTAGGTGCAATTTTGTCGGTTAATTGAGCCATTTAACTTGAAGCTGGCCTCATCGCTCCAAACAATTTTGGATGGAAATGCTGCATCCTCTTTGCATTTGCCCAAGTACCACTCACAAAATTCAGTCTCTCGGTAGGATCGTCTTCATTTAGAGCGTAATTAATGTTGGAATGTAATTTTCCAATTAATTCGCTTCAAAATGCGATGGCGCTTGATTTTGGATTCCTGTCTCAGAGCCATTGTCGTACAGATTTCCGTGGGGATCGGTGGGGTTTCCAGCAATTGATTTTTCTTTGCGGGGTGGTGATGACCGTGGTCTTCCTGAACGCTCCTTATGGACGCCATGCACAGTTCCATCTGTTTCAAACTTATCTCTGGTGCGAGCAATGTGCGTCCGTTAGTGGATCTTTGTGAAAATGTCTTCTAAATTGTCTTTGCACTTCCATGATGTTTTCGTGCTTGCAGTAGACTTTATGATAAATTTCTTTTCTTCAACCCCTAGTCTACTTCTGCCATTATTGGGTCAATTTGATCTGACAAAAAAATGAAAAATTCAATGAGCTTTGAGGAGCCAAAATGTGAGTACATTTTTTGGGACACGTTACTCTTAGTTTATATATATTATATATATATATATATATATATAATTGAAGTTTCGTTTGTTGTTTGTTTGTCTGCACGCGCTAATCTCCTGAACAGTGAAAGATAGGAGGAAACCTTTGAAACAAAAAATGTCGGGATGGGCCCGGAAGGTTATAGGCTAGGTAGCGAGCCCTTCGGCCGGGGGGGGGGGTTCCCCTCACCAACCCGCTTAGGCTATGACTGCCGTGGCCAATAGTGAACTGATACTGGGATCGAGTCAGACCTATGTACAGAAGATTGAATTAATTGAAAAAGAACCCGGGTGCATTCACCTATATATATATATATATATATATATATAGTATGGTATATTGTATATACATATACATATTATATATATGTATATGGAGGTATATACGAGTCCGTCTAAAAAGTAACGGGACTGAGCCTGCTGTGTGCTCCACTTACATAACTTGAATGAACCAGTGTGACCACTCCTTGGCTTTTTCACAAGATCTTGGCTATTCGTTGTTCACCTTGGCGTCTTGTTTTTCTATAGGTTTCTTGCGCTATAGGTTTTCTATTATCATCGCTTTTCCGAAACCTTGTGAATTGTTGGCTTTTTTCATTGGCTTACCTTGGCATTTATGAAAATGAGGAGTGTGTCACACTGGAATGAATGGGTTGGGTCACAAGTCTTTCGCAACATTCCAGCAATATATATGATTGGTGATGGTTGACTGCGCTCATTGTGTATTTACAGGTCGTGCTTTACACGTTGTCTCGGCTGAGTCGTCGTGCTATGAGTCATGAGCAGAGAGCCAATCTGAAGTTCTTGCCAAGTTGGCAAAACATCTTCCGAATCCTTCGCAATGCTGCAGCAAGTCTATGGGGAAGAACGATGTCACATACACGTGCATTTGAATGGAATAAGAGGTTTTCAAGAGGACGGAGGAGGTTGAAGACGATCCATGGTCTGGAAGACCTTCAACGAGCAGAACGGCGGACAACATCGAGTGTGTGAAGCAGATAGTGCGTGCAGATCGTCGACTCACGGTGCGGATGATTGCTGAGGAACTTTCCATCAACAAGACACTTCTGGAGCATCATCACTGAAAATCTCGAAATGCGCAAGGTGTGCGCAAAGATGGTCCCAAGCTGTTGTCCGAGGACCAGAAACAGCAAAGAGTCATTGTCTGTCAAGACATTATCGAGTGCCTCAGGACGATTCAGACCTGCTCGGGGAGTCATTACTGGCGATGAATCTGTGATATTCGAATACGATCCCGAGACCAAACGGCAGAGTCGTCAGTGGAAAAGTCCGGCGTCACCAAGACCAAAGAAAGCAAGGATGTCGAAGTCGAAGATCAAGGTGATGCTCATCGCGTTTTTTGACATCAAGGGCATCGTCCACTTCGAGTTTCTACCACAGGGTCAAACAGTGAATCAATACGTGCACAAGGAGATCCTCCGGCGCCTCATTAGATCAGTCCGGAACAAGAGAAGGATCTGTGGGAGAACAATGCCTGGTGCTCCATCATGACAACGCCCCTGCTCACAGTGCCCTGAGCATCCGACAGTTTCTGGCGGAGAGGAACATGCCAACTCTGGGGCAACCCCCGTATTCGCCAGACTTGGCCCCTTGTGATTTTTTTCCTTTTCCCCAAGCTCAAGGGGGTGATCAAGGGGACCCGATTTCCTGATGTGGAGGCCATCGAAAGGGCCATGCCGACGGAGCTCCGGAGGATTCCAGAAGAAGCCTTCCAGGGATGCATCGAAGCGTGGAAGAAGAGGATGGACAAATGTTTGAGACTGGAGGGAAACTATTTTGAAGGGGACAAGCTGTGATTTCAATATATTTTTTGGAATAAAATTTCTGTGAAGTCAGTCCCGATACTTTTTAGACGGACCTCGTGTACCAAGAGCAAATATTAGGCCTCAAGACAAGAAGTTGGGCATGTTATGTTTTAAAAGTTGGGAAAAAGGTTTGAATACAGGTTTCGGAAAGTAAAACATTTCATGATGAAAAGTACGTGTTTTCTAGTGATTGCTGTTGTTGTGTTGCTTTTGCACTTCATCACCTTTCTGTGATCTTTGCTGAAGGTCAAAGGTCATTATGTTTAGATACATTAAAAAAATGAATGTCCTAGAAATATTTTGAGGAGATTTGTATTTTTACTGTTAGAACTCATAAAGTTACAATAGAAAGACGTACCCCTACCCCCATTCTTATTTCTTCAGTCAAGCCATTGACACATTTTAACATCTGCTTTTTGTCGAGCTGTAGCTACCTTGTGCCCACCTAATTTTATGTGTTGCCACCCAGGTGATAAACTGTGGTGATAGGCCAATCATATAAAACAGTCAAATCTTTGCCAAGAAAGGAAGTAAATGGATCTCAAATTTTGGTCCCAAGCTCCCAGACTAAAAAGGCAAAGAAAGGTTCTGACGTTGGGAGAAAATATCGAGTTGTTCGATCTGTTGGCTCGAGTTGAAAATGTGGCATCTGAGGGCCACCATAACAGGGTCAATGATTGCAGGTAGAATCTTTCCCATTTTACTCTTCCTTATGCCTAAATCTTCATTTTCCTTCAAGCCTTATTCCCAAACCCTCATTTTCCAACACCCGTACTCGAACCCCTTTCCAAAACCCTTATTTTCTGACACCCGTACTTGAACACCAATTCCAAAATCCTCACTTTCCAACACTCGCACTCGAACCTCATTCCAAAACCCTTGATTTCCAACAACCGTACTCAAACCCTCATTCTTATGCTTTGTTCTAAAGCATACATTCTCAACCGCAACTAAGGAAACAAAAAAATATTCACAGAGGGAACTAAGAATAAGACGAGCAAACTGAAGAGGCAATCGGACGTGACGTAACGGCACGTGACGAAATATCGGAAGTTGTTGTTGTTTATTTTTTTTTGTTTTTTTTAGTCTATCGCGAATTTTAAAATATATTCGGACATTTGCTTTTAAGTTTGACGTCGACGTGACAATATCCTCAAACAGAAAATATTCACAGAGGAGGAACTAAGAATAAGACGAGCAAACTGAAGAGGCAATCGGACGTGACGTAACGGCACGTGACGAAATATCGGAAGTTGTTGTTGTTTTTTTTGTTGTTTTAAACGCTGCCAATACGCCATTATACGGTAGCTGTTAATTAGAAACACGTTCATTAAGTTATGTGGTCGTCCGGAAGACGTCAATCAAATACATCTACATACGTCAATATGCGTTGGAGGTACGTACACATAGGTTCAAAGCACGTTACTCATAGGTTAGAAATAAGTTTTGGGTACGCTAGCATTACCTCGACGTGTTTCGACTTATGAGTTACTTTTAAGTAACGTGTATCGACGTGTGTCAACGATCGCATAACGTGCCTCGATGTGTGTGCAACGATCGTGTAACGTGCCTACAACACGTTACTCATAGGTTAAAATAAATTTCGGGTACGCTAATCATTACCTCGACGTGTTTCGACTTATGAGTAACTTACAAGTATGTGTGTCGACGTGTGTCAACGATCGCATAACGTGCCTCCAACTTATGGCCAGCGTAGCGGAACGTGTGTCCATACGCGGCATACGTCGTAAAATTTCAAGCATGCAAAAATTTGAGGACAACCACAAAGTACAACGATGAAAGCCAGCGTACTACGAAGTTGGCAGTGTTTTTCAGCGTGCTCTTAACGTATACAAAACTCACCCATAACGTATTCGACGTGTGCCAGCGTTTTAGACAAATTTTTCATAAATCGGCATACGCTGGCTAAATCGTCAAGGTA
>CM068958.1:37695974-37712319 GCA_035128595.1 Eptatretus atami | reverse complement strand
CTAATGAAACAAAACGAGGTGAAGAGATTTATGCCGGAGCAGGTTTTTAACACCGATGAAACGGGATTATTCTGAAAAATGATGCGTACCTGGTACCTTCCTCTCTCATGCAGGAAAAGATTGGGGTAAAGGTAAGGTGATTAAGGATCTAAACCCTGTCACACCTTGACGTTTTAGCCAGCAATGGCAACGTATAAAAATGTATTAAAACGTTGGCGACACTGAAATTTTGATGTTTTTTTTTAAGTTTTGGACGTATTATAACGAGTTGGACGTATGCATAACGTATTAGTAACGTACACTGAACGTTTTAATCACATATAGATAACTTATACCAACGAATGCTGAGCTGTTGTCAGCGTTCACAACCTATGCCCAACGATAGTCTAACGTATGCATAGCGCGCTGCACGTATCGCCGACGATCACGTGGCGTAGCCTGTTAAAAAGCTGCCGCTCGCCGATTCAATCATAACCGCCTGAGAATTGTGAAGTGTCAACATCGCAGTCACACCTTGACGATTTAGCCAGCGTATGCCGACCTATGAAAATGTGTCTAAAACGCTGGCACACGTCGAATACGGTAGGGTAGTTTGGTTTACGTGAAGAGCAGCTGAAAAACGATGAAGTACGCTGTCATACGTCGATTACGTCAAATACGTCGTGAAATTTCAAGCATGCTGAAATTTTACGACGTACTCGCCGTATGGCTCACACGTCCGCTACGCTGGAATAAGTTGTAGGCACGATATGCGATCGTTGACACACGTTGACATACGTTTCCTGTAAGTTACTCATAAGTCGAAACACGTCGAGGTAATGTTTAGCATACCCGAAACTTATTTTCTGCGTCAAGGCACATTTTCTTTTTTTCTCCTTGGCTCCGTGAAGGCACGTAACGAAATATATTGAAGTTGTTGTTGTTTTGTTTTTTTTTTTTGTTTTTTAGTCTATCGCGAATTTTAAAATATTTCGGACATTTGCTTTTAAGTTTGACGTCGACGTGACAATATGCCTCAAACAGAAAATATTCACAGAGGAGGAACTAAGAATAGACGAGCAAACTGAAGAGGCAATCGACGTGACGTAACGGCACGTGACGAAATATCGGAAGTTGTTGTTGTTTTTTTTTTTGTTTAACGCTGCCAATACGCCATTATACGGTAGCTGTTAAATTAGAAACACGTTCATTAAGTTATGTGGTCGTCCGGAAGACGTCAAATCAAATACATCTACATACGTCAATATGCGTTGGAGGTACGTTACACATAGGTTCAAAGCACGTTACTCATAGGTTAGAAATAAGTTTTGGGTACCCTAGCATTACCTCGACGTGTTTCGACTATGAGTTACTTTAAGTAACGTGTATCGACGTGGTGTCAACGATCGCATAACGTGCCTCGATGTGTGTGCAACGATTGTGTAACGTGCCTACAACACGTTACTATAGGTAAAAATAAATTTCGGGTACGCTAATCATTACCTCGACGTGTTTCGACTTATGAGTAACTTACAAGTAATGTGTGTCGACGTGTGTCAACGATCGCATAACGTGCCTCCAACTTATGGCCAGCGTAGCGGAACGTGTGTGTCATACGCCGGCATACGTCGTAAAATTTCAAGCATGCAAAAATTTGAGGACAACCACAAAGTACAACGATGAAAGCCAGCGTACTACGACGTATGGCAGTGTTTTTCAGCGTGCTCTTAACGTATACAAAACTCACCCATAACGTATTCGACGTGTGCCAGCGTTTTAGACAAATTTTTCATAAATCGGCATACGCTGGCTAAATCGTCAAGGTGTGACAGGGCCTTAAAGGTTGTGTTATCCTTATCCTTGGTGGCAATGCTGCCAGTAACTTCAGCATAAAGCTAATGCTGCTTTTCTGATCACTGAATCGCCTTCCCCACTCCAGCTCACCACTCACCCTTCCCCCTCTCACAACATCATCCCAAACTAAGTCTTGGGTTTTCTATTTATGGCAGAGTGCAGTGTGAGTACGCAATGTTCTTACCCTCACCCACCTCGCTGTTTTGTACTAAATTTAAGTCTTGTGTTTTGTTTAATTTACACTGTATTTATTGTATTTACATGTTCATTTCAATGTTAACATGACAGATATATATGTGTGTATATATATGTATGTATGTATGTATGTATATATATATATATTATATACACATATGTAAAGACCCACCCACATCTCTCACCTGTGAATGGAGGGAATAGTCAATCAGTTCTCATCTAATCAACTAAACCCAGGTGGCTGGGATTATATCAAATAGACACCTCCAACTCTCCTCCAGCCAATGAAGCTGCATAAGCAACCCATGAAGGCCTTCGCAAGGTAAGCGCTTTGTGTAGGCCTTCTTGGGTTGTTTTATGCAGCTTATTTGGCTAGAAGAGTGTGGGAGGTGTCAACTGTTGTGTGTTGTGGTGTGTGTGTGTGTGTGTGTGTGTGTGTGTGTGTGTGTGTGTGTGTGTGTGTGTGTGTGTGTCAGTGTGACCACTCCTTGGCTTTTTCACAGATCTTGGCTATTCGTTGTTCACCTTGGCGTCTTGGTTTTCTATAGGTTTTCTATAGTTTTCTATTATCATCGCTTTTCCGAAACCTTGTGAATTCTTGGCTTTTTTCATTGGCTCACCTTGGCATTTATGAAAATGAGGAGTGGTCACGTGTGTGTGTGTGTGTGTGTGTGTGTGTGTGTGTGTGTGTGTGTGTGTGTGTGTGTGTGTGTGTGTGTGTGTGTGTTTTGTGTGTGTGTGTTTATTTAATTGTAATGTGTTTATTTCTGGCTGCCGTCGTTCTTCCTCAATATTTTCTCGAAGCCCAGGAACCAAAACCCCCTTTTCTCATTGGCCCTTAGTTTCCACGATCGTGATTTTAACTATCACGGAATTTTCTAGCAACTAACCCCCCGATATTGAAGGGTTATATATAAATACAGGTACAACACACACACACACACAACACCAACACACACACACCTGTTTGTTTGTTCCTTAAATATCATGCGGAAGGGTCAATGTCACAATAAAAACTTTCAATTCTTATCAATTGATGTAAAATCAAGAAATATAGAGTGTCATGAGTGATCTCATGTTGTCTGCAGGCTGAATGTGCATGCACTTTCCAAGCTCCATGGCTCTTCCAGGCATGGAAGTGATGTGCCACCTTTTGATAATGATGAGTAGGATCAAATAAAACGTAAAAACTAGAAATAAGCCGATCTTGACACAACTTGTTGACAGATAATATTCAGTATTTTGATAAAAAAAAATTTTGATAAAAACTAATTCCTTTAAACATTTTGAACAGAATTAGATACTATTTCTCAGGTCATCAACAGATTAAAAGTAAGATGAGAAAAGCAATTTTGTAAGCAACATCGACATGACCCCATGTTGACATTTACACACCAAGGAAGTGATTTATCATCTCCAATAGTTTGCAGCAATAATCACAAATTGTCTGCAGTCAATTCTGCTAGTTTACCACTGAAATCCCGCTGAATGTCAACAAACTTTGCTTTTTCTTGCATTTTAAAGCCTTGCTACCATGTGGACCCTTCATCGCCTATTCTCACATTAAATATGGATGAAGTTAAGTGGAAATTGCCAAACCACAGGACATCCTGTTACCTTGTCAGTGTTGCCAGTTGCTTTCCAAGTGAGAAAGTCTGGAAATCCATGAAATGTCCTGCCAACTTCCATGTCTCAGAAGGTTCTGCAGGCACAGGAGCACTTTCTCATCTCTAATCTTATAAACATCCACTCGCAGCACTAGCACCGAGGTGATTTATTAAAACGCCATTTAGTCTCATGGCCTGCTCATCGCAATCACGTGATGCACCTCCGCATTGGGGTGATACTTACACCGAGCACACGATGCCTGCACAGTCTCTCGTGAAGACCATGAGGTGTCGAAACATCGGGTATGAGCCTGGGTTACGAAGCAGCTATAACTAGCTGGTGGTGCCTTCATATTTTAATCATATTGCTGTATTTATACCACATTACTCTTCAACACAAATAGTATCCATCATCTTGTACCCATTACACCAAAGTCTCCAGATATTCTTTTGTGTGTTGCGTTATGCAAATAAAGCATTCTGTTGTTGCTTTGCTTCCTGGTACCCGACACGTAAACGTTGGGCCACACAGTTTGCAAAGTTGCCTGCAAGGGCTGCAATTTCAGCTGAACTTGTGTTGTCAATGAAGCCAGAAGACAGAAACATGTTCTAGACTGATGCTTAAAAATACTAAGCTTGCGTACTTCGATTGGAGTTGTTGTCTTTGGGGACATCTCTATAATCCCATCCCTATCATTATCGATCTTCTTCATCCACCATGATAATATATATTACCCTGATTATTATCATTCCAAGAAAAGGAGAAGGATGGGGAGGAAGAAGGATGACTGGGTTTCAGAAGAAAGAGAAAGCGTACACTGACCAAGGTTATAATAATGATGACGTGAGATGAATGAAGATAATGGAGTTATTAAGCTAGACTTATATGTGGTGTAGAGTTGGGTGGTGCCGAGTGATGTAAACCTTGAAATTATGAAATGTAAGGTTATTATTTCTGCTGATCATACTTAACATATGAATAGTGTTCGGTGCCTCCACATTCAAACCACCTTTGCCTCTATTAGTCTTGCCACAAGAGGCTTTGCAAAACTATTGCATTTTCCTCTGCAAACTGCTCATCCAATCGAAGTGAAACTTTAAAACACAGGAGGGATTCCCCATGGAGACTATTTTATTGATAACTCTGACATCATATGTCACATGGTATGGCAGCCATATTGGATTACAGGAAAAATTTGGACATGGTCTCTGAAACTGCTCAATGAAAAAAATTGAAACAGCATGTCATCAATTCTCCTTGGGTATATAGGGTGATAATGATACGTCATCAGTGAAGCGGTATTCCAGCCATAATGGTTTAATTGATATCCTTATCGAAAAATCTGAAATTCATAGATCTGATCTATTGACCCGATGTGACGTGAAAAATTAAATTTATGACATCATCAGTCACAAGGACTGATGGCCATATTGGATTGAAATGAAAACGTTTAAAATCTTCTTCTTCAGAACCACAACAGATTGATGCGAAACTTTGCACATATGATCGACTACCGTGGGAATACACTCTACTGGTCAAAGTTTGAGACACCCCCATTTTTCTGTTTACTGAAATTTAAGCAGTTCAAGTCCAGTGAATATAACCTGAAATGGTACAAAGCTAAACGTAAAACTGCAAAGGTTAAAAAAAGTTTAGGTTACCAAAAACTGAAAATAATGTAAATTTTCAGAGTTGTTAAAAAGGCCCTTTTCCAGGGAACAAGTAATGGGTTAGCAACTGCAGCTGTTCTGCAGCAATTGAAGTAAATTAAGCCTTGAAAGTTGATGCAAATAATTCCGACAGGTGTCTCAACTTTGTTGATTAGTTACAAACCCTCTGTCTGTAGAAAAGCAGTGTTGGACCAGACTGTGTTGTACACCCTCTGAAGCATTATTTGGACAATATTGCACTGCAGGAAGTAGTATATTGCTATCATAATGGCGAGAAAAAGACAATTAACAAAGGAGACAGACAGACCATTAGAAAACTTAAAAGTGTAGGTCTTTCCTTTAGAGAAATTGCAAAAAAGCCAAGGGTGTCAGTGAGTAGTTTCCTACACCATCAAAAGGCACTTGGAAAACTGGAGGAAACTCTGACAGGAAGAGGTCTTGGCAGACCAAAGCCACAACACAATCAGAAGACAGGTTTCTGAGAGTCAACAGCTTGCGTAATAGGCGGCTCATAGGACAGCAGCTTCAAGCACAGCATACAACTGGTCGAAGTAAGGAAGTCTCAGTTTCAACTGTGAAGAGAATTACTTCAGCTGCAAGTTTGACAGGTCGAGTAGGCAGTTAGAAAGCCATTGCTAAGATGGCAAAATAAGAAAAAGAGGCTTGCCTGGGCCATGAAAGCACCGCCAGTGGACTACTGAACAACTGGAAGAAGGTCTTATGGACCAATGAATCAAATTTGAAATCTTGGTTCATCACGCAGGGTTGTTGTACGCCGTCGAGTAGGCGAAAGGATGGTTCCTCAGTGTTCGTGACACCAACTGTTCAACATGGAGGAGAAGCGTGATGATCTGGGGCTCTTTTGCTGGATCTAGAGTCGGAACTTGCCGGAGTGACTGGCACCCTGAACCAAAAGGGCTACCACAGCATTTTGCAGGCCATGCAATACCCTCTGGTCTACGCCTAGTGGTCAGGGTTCATCCTACAGCAAGATAATGACCCAAAACATACCTCCAGCTATGGCAGAACTACCTTAGAAGAGAAAGAAAAAGACGGTAGGCTTCAAATCATGGAATGGCCAGCACAGTCTCCAGACTTGAACCCCATCAGCTGGTTTGGGATGAACTGTGACAGAAGGGTAAAAGCAAAGCAACCTACAAAGTGAACACATTTGTGGAAACTTCTGCAACAGTGTTGGAAGAACTTTCGAACAATATTTAATTTCCACTGTAGAAAGAATGCCACGAGTATGTTTCAGCTGTTATATCTGCAAAAGGTGGCTACTTTGATGAGTCAAAAATTTAGATTAAATTTTGTTCAACAAAACGATTCATGATGGCTTTTTTAATCTGCAATTGTTTATTTGTTCTGTGCTTTAATTTCAGAGTACAATGAAACATTCAAACTGCTTAAATTTCAGTCAAAACTGGAAAAATGGGGTGTTCTATAACTTTTGACCGGTAGAATAGTTTGATTTTTTTTCATATTTACCTTCATTGATGCAATTTAGCCTTAATGTGCACAAAAGTGGTCATTAAATATCCAATAATCAATCAATTATCAATAAAGCTATGAATAATACTGCATGTGGCATATAGAATGCATGGTGAAATGTGTTATGGGCCCTTAATGTAGTGTGTTCAGTTAATGATGGTATTTTTGTTCAGAATGAGTGCAAGGCGAGACTATTGCACTCCACTGAGTGCCGTTCTAGTTTATAGGAGATCTATTTCTGATCATTGAAGGGCAAGGAAAGCGGGTGTCTTTGATGAAGAAGTTATGAGATTGCCATCTGTTCAATTGCTCTGAAGTTAACTCTCCTCACACAGGTTTTCTTCACTGGCACTTTTAATCACCACACATGTAAATGCCTCTTTCACCATCACTTCAGAATTAACTCTCATCACTAAACCAGCACCTACCTCCTTCAACCACATAAGTCGAGGTGGGTGCATCTCAGAAGACATCCCTTTCTTTGCAATGTTCTCAGCCTGAATCTCCATCTCTTCAGCTGCAATCTCTTTGGTGCTCAGAACCCCTCGCATCTCTTCGCTTGATCTCCGCTCGATGATCCATCCACATCACACATTTCTATCCTTTATACCTGAATTTGTGAGGCATCACTTATACGGTGGATTGAAATCCCCGTTTATCTACACAACACTCGTGATATAAAATCAACAGATTAGAAGTGCATTATGAACAAAAAAAGACAAACAGTACACTACTCACTTACTACTCAGGACGTATTCCTGGAGAAAGGAGAGCATGAATCGAAAATGTGCTGAAAAAGGTCCATTATATCAATGTTTACATGGAGATGCGTTCCGACAACGTTATTTCTTGTGCATGCGCAGTATATGAGGGCATCATTGGATTATCAGTAATAGCGTTAATAATAATAATAATACATAATAATACATATAGTAAACATATTGTTGTGCACTGGCAGTCCAGGTTAATCCCCGGACCCAAATTGTGGTGACAGGCGGTTAACACCACCAACCCGGATGGTTGAGCAGTTTTACCATATTAGTAGGCAGACACGTTGATCCTCGAGATTATACGCTGCGGGAGGGTTGGGCGCAATAGCGAAGTTGACGGGGGCATGGGGAAGCAAGTACAGGGGGGTTTATTACTCGAACCCACGACAAATACACAGACACAGCAACTTAAATAACCACAGAATTTAATTGAAAATAGCAAATATTTACAAAGGACCATAATTCAGATATAATAATAATCGTGAGATAACTAAAGTCTGAAGTCGAGGCGCCTCTCCACACAGACTTAATACAGAAAGGGAAATAAAATAAAAGCAAATCATTCCTATATTCTGGCACTTAGCTTTGGCCAGAGTGGTCGTTATGGAACGTGGAATCAAGGCGCTTCTATTTGCACGTGTGGACGCGCGCAAAATGGCGCCAAGTCGCTCTCTCGCAGGGGACAAACGTACGTCGGGCAATTTGTGAGTGGTATTCAAACCAAGGCTCAGAGTTCCCGTGCAGCTTCGTTGTGCGTCGATCGTCCTCTCACGACATACAGAAGGCTTCGGGTTCCGTCTCTCATGACCCAACCAAGAGTCAACGCAGTGTCTTGTTTCACCAAAGTTGAGCCAATTCGCCTCAGCACGAATACGAGAATCGTGCTGTCTTCTTCATGTGTCGAAAGGAAGCCAGCTCGTAAGCCCTGTTTTACAGGCCATCTCCTAGCTACGTTCTCTCTTGACCACGTGCGTTCTCCTCCAAACTGTCTGACGTCACCAAACAACCGTTCTACTCGGGCGTGGTTTGCTCGCCCGAACCCGGAAGGCGGGACCTCTCTGCCTGGTCGACATTGCCTGCCTCGCTTCTGACGTCACGCCCATATCATCAGCCTCGGGGGTGTGACTTCGCCCGCCGTCATCCTTGGAGGCGGGCTTCTGCTGCTCGGCAGTTTGGCTCACTTTAATGCAAAAAATGTAGGATAGGTTACAGGGAGGCATCACATATTGAGGGAACTTATCCTTAATCCCTATCTAATTGACATCGCAACCACCCTCCGTGTGGTGACACGTAACACTTAAGCTCACAGTTTCCCTACTTAATTACATTAAGATGTCTCCAACACCGTCCACGGACAAACAACTCTATTTCAATCCTAACTTTCCCATTAAATTCCTCCATCTACCGCCAAAACGTAACAATATGATTTACAAAACAAAAATAATAATTTTTATTATACATCAGGAAGTATTCACAGAAACATAAAATGTGTCCACATATCTATAAAAATATAATTGCCATCACTCATCTCTGCTCCTACTGATCTGCTCCGACATGGCAGCAGTGGGAGGAGGCTCATCCTGCTGCCAAATGAAGATGGAGTAAACAGCGTTGATTTGCTCAGAGCATGTGCATACCAATACAAAACAATGTCGGCGGGTGCGTTTACTCAGTGAGCAATGCGTGTTATAGATTTTCGTCATTTTATTTTATTTTTAGTAAACTTTTCTCCAGGACAAGAGCTATATAACGAATTAGCATTGTACGAGCAGCGTCAAGTGAGTATTGCTAGTGCTATATTAAAAGTAGGAGCAACACAAAATATTCATTTTCAATTGCAATTGAACCATTGAAGGCAAAATGAAAGAACTTTGCACAAAATGTCCACCGGAGAAAATAATGCAAGATATGGCAGAGTAGTGAGAAAAAACAGCAAGCTATCCTCCACCGGCATCATTCACTGGAAGGGGTTGAAACTCGTCATCCAGCACGGGAGTGGAACAAGTGCCATCCAAAGCGCACGCCCGCAAACCTATCAGTTCCACGCCACATTTTGCCATAAACGTGCTTCTTTGCAAAAAAAACACTTCCTGATGGAGTCATTCCCTTCCCCCTCCACACCCTCTTTCTCCTACCCCTTCCCTCCACCCACTTTGGAATGATCAAATGTAAATGTATACTTGAAATAGATATTATGTCATCACTAAAATATCAACCTCAACCTTGAAGTGAACATTCACCAAGCCATCCCCAAATAAATGGGCTATTACTGCCTGACGAGGCCAAGAAAAGGTGACGTTGAAAAAGGGAAATAATATTTTTATAATGACCCAGGCATTTTTAAGAATGCACTGGAGATCATCGCGACATACATAGATTAAGTGAGTCTGAGAATAGTTACGACCTAAATTTCACAAATTAGGCAAATTGTTGCGAATCTGGAAGCAGAGCACTCAACATTACAGTCCTCTATAGAACAGTCATTATATCCGTAAGTATTGGTTTTTAGTTAGGGTCCCCATCCCTCGTTAATGGGTGAATAAATGTACATTGCGCTTGTGATTATTTTAATAGTAGGATTTTTTACATCACTCCACAACACACTACGGCTAAACTACGATTCAACGTAACACAACGCCATCTCGCTCTCCACAGTGACAACCCTCTGCTCCCAGCATTCTCCCGCGCGCTCGCTGGTATACGGGTTGTGTTCCGGAATTCATCGGGGCTGGAATTCCATTCCCAAGCTATGGTCATGAACCGGTTCGCTGGCTGCGTAGCAAATTAAGGAATGCGTTCATGTCCCACACCACTGAGGCGGCCACGATGAGCGGACTGAAATTCCTTCCCAATATGTCATGAACCGGTTCGCTTGGCCTGCGCGCCAATAAGGAAGCTGCGTCGATGCCCACCCATAGAGTGGGCTTATGTTGAAGCGAACCGCGCCCTGAGGGGTGAACCAAAAGGAACGGAGAGCAAATAATCGTGGGTCTTCTCGAGCGGGTAGGAAAGAATCTGCGCCCCGTCTTCACTGAGCGGTGCTTGGTTCCCGGCTCATCTCGTGCGCTGGCGTGGGCTTGGGCGTGCTCTGGTTCCCGGCTCATCTCGTCGCTGGGCGGTGATTTGGTTTTCGGGTGGCTGCGTGCTCTGGTTCTCCGGACCGCATCTGGACGCTGGCCTGTTGTTCGCTCGTGTCAACCAACCACACAGGTGGACAGGTCCATGTCCTTCGGTATCTGTGTGTGTGTGTGTGTGGGTGTGTGTGTGTGTGTGTGTGTGTGTCCTGTCTGTCTGTCGGTGGCGTCCCGTCTTTAGTAGGAATTCGTTTTAAGTGCTTTGTGTGTAATCTTGACTCTTACGTCTTAGGTTAGTCGTTGATAACTCTGCCCTTCGTGTGTTGCTTCCCTCGTTTCCCCCGTATTACTGTGAATAAGATTACCCCATTTGTTAAATGTATCAGCTTGTTTCTGTGTTTCTTCACATTGGCTTAGCATGGCGCGTGTTGGTGAATTACAAAGCGCTCCCGTTGCCGCTGTAAATATACATTTGGAACCGACGGGACTCGGCAAACAATCCGCTTCAGGTCATTGCGCACAGGGTCGGGCACGCTTACGGGCTCACTCGATTTACGAGTGCCGTCAGAGGGTGGTGAATCAATTCGTAGCTCGCACGCTGGTCTCTAGGTATTTTGAAGATGGCAAATAACCCTGTACCACGTGGTTGACATTATGACGATTTCACGGTCCGGAAAGGGAGCACCCGTCGTACCCCGGAGTCATTTTCTGAAGTACGATCTAATCCGCGGTGTTCAGAGTCGACCCTACTGCTCCACCTACGGTCCGTGCTCGCAGCGATTACCCGGGCCCGCCAACAAATTTTCTTGTCCTACAATGGAGCAGATGCAATACAGCTTATATAAACTCACTTAATTCACGGACGCGTGCGTGTTTGTTGCGTGATTTGTTTGTGTACATTTCTGTGTGCTTATGTGTTTGTCGCACTCCTCCTCCTACAGTTCTTGGCCGATTATCATCCAGAGTTGCTGATACCACATGCCAAAAGTATGTGACACCCTGCTCATCCAAAATCTCATTACAAAATCATGGGCATTATTGGAGTTGGTCCCCCCTTTGCTTCTAGAAACAGCCTCTACTCTTCTGGGAAGGCTTTCACTAGATGTTTGAACTTGCTGTGGGATTTGTTTCCATTCAGCCACAAGAACATTGGTGAGATCGGCACTGATGTTGCGCGATGAGGTCTGGCTCACGTCGGGGTTCCCATTTAATCCAAAGGTGTTCTGATGGGGTGAGCGTCATGGCTTGTGCAGGCCCAGTCACGTTCTTCCACACCGATCTCGACAAACCATTTCTGTTAGCCTCGCTTTTGCACGGGGGGGGGGGGGGGGGGGATGCCATGCTGAACAGAAAGGGCCTTCCAAACTGTTGCCACAAAGTGGAAGCACAGAATCGTCTTGGAATGGCCATTACATGCCTGTACCCTTAATATTTCCTTCACTGAATGAAGGGTCCAGCCCGAACCATGAAAAACAGCCAGACCATTATTTCCTCCTTCACCAAACTTTACAGTAGCACGATGCATTTGGCAGGTAGCTTCTCCTGGCATCGCAAGCAAGAATGTTCCGTCGGACTGCTGGATGGTGAAGCATGTTCATGCTACTTGGCCAACACTTGTTATTTTTAATGCTTTTCTAACTTATAGGGAACCTATTCACATTTATTTACAATGCCATTCACATCCAATGCACATATGCCTCTTTTAGTGACTGCAATGTCATGCTAATAAATGGGTGTTGGACATCAAATCTGCAGCCAACACCAAACTCAACGCTATGATTCCTGACTCTTATCTGTTTAAAGGAGAGCTCTCGTTGGACAAAGTTTGGGCAAATATTATATGTTTCAAACTTTTGGTGGAGATGAACGCAAATACATCCTTGATTGACGTATTACAGGTTCTGTCCATTTGTATTTGGAGTGACACGTCGGTTGTAATCTGGACCATTCCTTCAATTCTATGTTGCATGCAAGAGCAAGGAAGTTAAGCCTGGGATTATTAAAAGGGACTGATTGCATCAAAGATACTTTTCCAAAGCACATCCTCTCTGTCAGGGCCTTAAAGGTTGTGTTATCCTTATCCTTGGTGGCAATGCTGCCAGTAACTTCAGCATAAAGCTAATGCTGCTTTTCTGATCACTGAATCGCCTTCCCCACTCCCAGCTCACCACTCACCCTTCCCCCTCTCACAACATCATCCCAAACTAAGTCTTGGGTTTTCTATTTATGGCAGAGTGCAGTGTGAGTACGCAATGTTCTTACCCTCACCCACCTCGCTGTTTTGTACTAAATTTAAGTCTTGTGTTTTTGTTTAATTTACACTGTATTTATTGTATTTACATGTTCATTTCAATGTTAACATGACAGATATATATGTGTGTATATATGTATGTATGTATGTATGTATGTATGTATACATACATAAATATAGATATACACATATGTAAAGACCCACCCACATCTCTCACCTGTGAATGGAGGGAATAGTCAATCAGTTCTCATCTAATCAACTAAACCCAGGTGGCTGGGATATATATCAATAGACACCTCCAACTCTCCTCCAGCCAATGAAGCTGCATAAAGCAACCCAGAAGGCCTTCGCAAGGTAAGCGCTTTGTGTAGGCCTTCTTGGTTTTTTTTGCAGCTTATTTGGCTAGAAGAGTGTGGGAGGTGTCAACTGTATGTGTGTGTGTGTGTGTGTGTGTGTGTGTGTGTGTGTGTGTGTGTGTGTGTGTGTGTCAGTGTGACCACTCCTTGGCTTTTTTCACAAGATCTTGGCTATTCGTTGTTCACCTTGGCGTCTTGGTTCTATAGGTTTTCTATAGGTTTCTATTATCATCGCTTTTCCGAAACCTTGTGAATTCTTGGCTTTTTTCATTGGCTCACCTTGGCATTTATGAAATGAGGATGGTCACGTGTGTGTGTGTGTGTGTGTGTGTGTGTGTGTGTGTGTGTGTGTGTGTGTGGTGTGTGTGTTGTGTGTGTGTGTGTGTGTGTGTTTATTTAAATTGTAATGTGTTTATTTCTGGCTGCCGTCGTTCTTCCTCAATATTTTCTCGAAGCCCAGGAACCAAAACCCCCTTTTCTCATTGGCCCTTAGTTTCCACGATCGTGATTTTAACTATCACGGAATTTTCTAGCAACCTAACCCCCACGATATTGAAGGGTTATATATAAATACAGGTACACACACACACACACACTGTTTGTTTGTTCCTTAAATATCATGCGGAAGGTCAATGTCACAATAAAAACTTTCAATTCTAATACAAATATTGATGTAAAATCAAGAAATAAGAGTGTCATGAGTGATCTCATGTTGTCTGCAGGCTGAATGTGCATGCACTTTCCAAGCTCCATGGCTCTTCCAGGCATGGAAGTGATGTGCCACCTTTTGATAATGATGAGTAGGATCAAATAAAACGTAAAAACTAGAAATAAGCCGATCTTGACACAACTTGTTGACAGATAATATTCAGTATTTTGATAAAAAAATTTTTTGATAAAAACTAAATTCCTTTAGAACATTTGAACAGAATTTTAGATACTATTTCTCAGGGTCATCAACAGATTTAAAAGTAAGATGAGAAAAGCAATTTTGTAAGCAACATCGACATGACCCCATGTTGACATTTACACACCAAGGAAGTGATTTATCATCTCCAATAGTTTGCAGCAATAATCACAAATTGTCTGCAGTCAATTCTGTAGTTTACCACTGAAAATCCCGCTGAATGTCAACAAACTTTGCTTTTCTTGCATTTTAAAGCCTTGCTACCATGTGGACCGTTCATCGCCTATTCTCACATTAAATATTGGATGAAGTTAAGTGGAAATTGCCAAACCACAGGACATCCTGTTACCTTGTCAGGTTGCCAGTTGCTTTCCAAGTGAGAAAGTCTGGTAAATCCATGAAATGTCCTGCCAACTTCCATGTCTCAGAAAGGTTCTGCAGGCACAGGAGCACTTTCTCATCTCTAATCTTATAAACATCCACTCGCAGCACTAGCACCGAGGTGATTTATTAAAACGCCATTTAGTCTCATGGCCTGCTCATCGCAATCACGTGATGCACCTCCGCATTGGGGTGATACTTAACACCGAGCACACGATGCCTGCACAGTCTCTCGTGAAGACCATGAGGTGGTCGAAACATCGGGTATGAGCCTGGGTTACGAAGCAGCTATAACTAGCTGGTGGTGCCTTCATATTTTAATCAATTTGCTGTATTATACCACATTACTCTTCAACACAAATAGTATCCATCATCTTGTACCCATTACACCAAAGTCTCCAGATATTCTTTTGTGTGTTGCGTTATGCAAATAAAGCATTCTGTGTTGCTTTGCTTCCTGGTACCCGACACGTAACGTAGGGCCACACAGTTTGCAAGTTGCCTGCAAGGGCTGCAATTTCAGCTGAACTTGTATTGTCAATGAAGCCAGAAGACAGAAACATGTTCTAGACTGATGCTTAAAATACTAAGCTTGCGTACTTCCGATTGGAGTTGTTGTCTTTGGGGACATCTCTATAATCCCCATCCCTATCATATCGATCTTCTTCAATCCCACCATGATAATATATATTACCCTGATTATTATCATTCCAAGAAAAGGAGAAGGATGGGAGGAAGAAGGATGACTGGGTTTCAGAAGAAGAGGAGACGTACACTGACCAAGGTTATAATAATGATGACGTGAGATGAATGAAGATAATGGAGTGATTAAGCTAGACTTATATGTGGTGTAGAGTTGGGGTGGTGGCCGAGTGATGTAAACCTTGAAATTATGAAATGTAAGGTTATTATTCTGCTGATCATACTTAACATATGAATAGTGTTCGGTGCCTCCACATTCAAACCACCTTTGCTCTATTAGTCTTGCCACAAGAGGCTTGCAAAACTATTGCATTTTCCTCTGCAACTGCTCATCCAATCGAAGTGAAACTTTAAACACAGGAGGGATTCCCCATGGAGACTATTTTATTGATAACTCTGACATCATAGGTCACATGGTATGGCAGCCATATTGGATTACAGGAAAAATTTGGACATGGTCTCTGAAACTGCTCAATGAAAAAAATTGAAACAGCATGTCATCAATTCTCCTTGGGGTATATAGGGTGATAATGATGACGTCATCAGTGAAGCGGTATTCCAGCCATAATTGGTTTCATTGATATCCTTATCAGAAAAATCTGAAACTTCATAGATCTGATCTATGACCCGATGTGAGTGAAAAATTAAATTTATGACATCATCAGTCACAAGGACTGATGGCCATATTGGATTGAAAATGAAAACGTTTAAAATCTTCTTCTTCAGAACCACAACAGATTGATGCGAAACTTTGCACATATGATCGACTACCCGTGGGGAATACACTCTACTGGTCAAAAGTTTGAGAACACCCCCATTTTTCTGTTTTTACTGAAATTTAAGCAGTTCAAGTCCAGTGAATAACCTGAAATGGTACAAAGCTAAACGGTAAACTGCCAAAGGTTAAAAAAAAGTTTAGGTTACCAAAAACTGAAAAATAATGTAAATTTCAGAGTTGTTAAAAAAGGCCCTTTTCAGGGAACAAGTAATGGGTTAGCAACTGCAGCTGTTCTGCAGCAATTGAAGTAAATTAAGCCTTGAAAGTTGATGCAAATAATTCCGACAGGTGTCTCAACTTTTGTTGATTAGTTACAAACCCTCTGT
>CM068958.1:37673849-37688705 GCA_035128595.1 Eptatretus atami | reverse complement strand
ACCGTTTGTGGAACGGCCTTCATGAGGCTTTACAATCCCACTCTTCCCTCCAGGGCTTCAAGGGCACCACCATCTCTTGTCATCCACATTCTTACCCACAATCCACCCCCATTAATCCTACCTAACCCAGCCATCTTAATTGCAGGTTATTGCATTTCATCCCCTCCTCTTCCCTTTTCCTGTTCATTCCTTCCGTGGCTAATCGTATCCAACTGCTGCCTGTCCATCAACTTGCTCTTCCCTGTGCCTCAATCTTGTAAAAAAAGGCAGCATCCTCAAATTATCCTTACCGAACAGAAACAAAAAATCATTCTGGAAGAATGAACTACACAGGTATCGTAAAATGAACAACTGACTGATCTTTATACAAACTTTGCTGAGTGGCTTGGTGGTGGAGTGATTAAAGCCCTGTTGCATTGTAATCACTGACACTGCATTTGATTCCCATCGCTGTTCAGAAATCTGACCCAGAGAGAAGATGGACACCACTGCGTCAAATTGCCCATAAAATAGCACTATGGAACCGCACCAACCTTTATTGACTCATCGGACCACCACCACCACCACCAACACCATCACCATCACCATGCATTTGTTCCTTTTAAAAGAGCAAACTAAAAACTACTACTGGACTGTACTTGTATTTTTATACCACCGAGACTCGCAGATTAGAGCAGCTGATGTTTATTTAGTGTGACCACACTGCCCTACACACTGCCAAAAAGGGGAATATGAAGTTAATAAATACAAAGGAAAAGCTCATCATAACCAACCTTTCGAACTTTACACTTTCTTATGATGGTGAGAAGTGTAAAGTCCTAATAAGCAAAGCACCCCTTGAGCAAACCTCACCGTGGCAGCAATACAAGAAGCAGCCCACAGCTGGCTGGAGCTCTGTTCGTAATGGCCTGGGGAAGGTGCCCAGATGGATAGTGCAGATTCAGAACGTGCCAGCAGTGCACCGGATGAGGATACGATCGCTGCTCGCACACTGGAACTTCCGACGTCCAAAGCCAGGACACAACGCATGGCTACAGACAAGAGAAGCATGGGTGGGGAGGGGACAGCTGGAATTGTTGCAAAAAACAAATATCCATGGATGCTTACGTTTTAGTTAAAATTCATTTAATGTCAAACAGGAATGGGGGGGGGGGGTAGAGGGTAGGGGGAGGAAGTGGGTGAAAGATATCTTTATTTAGATCAAATGCATATTTGACCAGCATGAAATTGGGGTTCATCTGCTGGTTTCATCATGATCGAATGAAGCATATTCTGCTCACAGGTTGATGGGGGAGGCAGTGTTGAAATAGCAATTTGGCAAAGGTGTGGGCACACAATTGCCGACTCTTTTCGAAAGGTACGATGGCAGGCACACAAGTGAGTGTTATTAAACAAAACAGTCAGCCGCATATTCTCTCTAATGCATGGTGTGCTCTTTGATGCAACATCCAGCCTCGGAAGCACTCGAAGATAAAAGTATATAGTAGGATGAGGAATCGACTGGACACTTCAAAAGCAGGTGGGTAGACAACTTCTGAGCTTACCTGGAAAAGGAAACGATCACTTTACTTCCATCCCTGTTAATAGTTTCACCTACATGGATGCGATGAAGGGCAAAAAGTCAATGTACTGAGGATGCGGAAATACAATAAGCAAGGGAATTAACGAACAGGAAAAGAACAGAGAGTGCAGTGGGACAAAGCAACCTGCAGAGGGTTGGTTTGTGGGTAGGGGCAATGGATGTAGAAAAGATCGTGGCTATAGAGATGGATGGCATGACTTTTTCGTTAGACCGCCAAAAATTAAGAATATAATTAACAAATCGAAAGAATGACCGCAAAGTCATCACCGATGCAGCTTTGAAGTACAGTACCCTGGTTGCCTTCGGAATCCTCAAGGAGGTTGACCTTGAAACTGGACTTTGAAATCTTCAAGATGTTACTGAACGGGAAGCCCAAGGTCACGACCGAGTACAGAGGAACATGGTGGTTGTTTTACATTTGAGCCATAAAATAAATTTGGCCAGGGTACTAGGACATACGTGTATACCCTACTCATTCTCAGAATAATGGGAGTTCTGAAGCACAACCTTCATGCCATACCTCAACTACCGGTCTGGGGCCTCGCAAACACCTCTTAAAGCATATTTAAGAGCCAAAACAAAGGTAAGAACATGAAATAAAGGCCAAACGTGATGTAATCTAATTTTAGACACACAGGGGTGTGTTTCACATTTTTTGCTACATGAATTAATGTTAATAAAAATCCCATTCCCTTCACACCGTAAAGGAACATAGGGCTGCAAAGGCAGTTTCATTGGCAAGGAGTACAGTCCTGGACAGGTCGCCACTCCGACGCAGGTTACCACGAATGGATATTATCCCAGTGGTACCAAAAAATGGTACTCATTTTGCCGAACTCAGAAGGATGACAGGCTGAGTTAACCCCACCTGGTGTTAATTCAACGACACCACAGGGCCTCAAACTCAGGACCCTTAGGTCCCGAGCCAGCCACCCTAACCGTTAAGCCAACACCAGGCTCTAGCTACACTAATTAGCTACACATATTTATCACAGCATTTAATGACTTCCCACTTATTCTAGACACTCAATGTAGGAATAAGTATGCGATAATAAATATTTTGTTCACCCCGAGGAACCGTATCCACAGCAATATCCATATATCAATGTAAATGCAAGCTGCGTGATTGTGTCTGAACGGGGTAAACGTTGCAACCACAGCATGTAGAATGCTGAATGATACCTCATTTAAGAGCTTTTGGGTGCGGACAGTGCATGGAGGGGCCGAAAAATATCGATATTCAGGCAATTTTGAGTTATATTAATTTTGTTGCACACAAGAGTGGTGTATTGGCTCAGAGTTGCTAGATCGCATACCTACTGGAAGTAAATATATATATATATATATATATATATATATACTGTTGCGAATTCGCGCCCGCCGGCGTGCGAACGACCACGTGACTCGAATCGCGTACGTCGCCCACCGGACGGACAATTCCGTCGTGACCCTCCCGGACTAACGCCGGGATCCAGTCACGGTGGCCTTCGGCCTCACCACGATCGTGCCAATCGGCCACCCGCGTGGGATAGGGTTGTTCGCCAAACTCGACCTACCTAAGTACCCACGCGGATGGTAAACCGGGCGACCGCACCTCGCCGCAGGTCGACTTCGGACACGGGCCGCTTAAGCGATCCGTTCCGTGCTATCGGATAACCGAGCGGTGTTATCGTCGGCCCGACGGTTCCTGATTAATTATCGGGCGTCCCGCGCCCACTCAAACCCTTTACGTAAAGCAAGATGGAGACCCACAAAGGAAAGGACGCAGCGAAACGGGGAAACAATTCAACAAGCACACATTTATTACACGCACACAGATAGCACACATATATCACAGCATGTATTTACAGTCACAATTAGCAAAATGCACATATATCACATGTAAGATAAGCAACAATGCAGAGAGCTACCACCGACTAACGCGAACACTCGGCAACACTTATACAATTTTACTTATTAAGACTCGGCGCCACACACACACGTCACACAGAACCCAAAAGAAATGAGGAAGTCGCGACTTCCTGCTCTCGAGTCCTTGGCGACCGTCCTCGACGAGGTCCCGTCTGGCCGTGACTCCGTGCTCGAGCGTGGTCGGCGAGGTCTCTCCGGCGTGCCTCGTGCCTGCCCGTGCTGGCCCCTCGATGCCACGGACCGAGCACCGACGAACAGAGAGAGACCAAACCAAGAGAGAACGAATGCCGAACCAAGAGAGACCCACAAGAGAGAACGAATGCCGAACCAAGAGAGAGCCACCAAGAGAGAAAGTGATGCCGAACCAAGAGAGACCCACCAAGAGAGAACGAATGCCGAACCAAGAGAGAGCCACAAGAGAGAAAGCGAATGCCGAACAAGAGAGAGAGAACCTCCTGCGCCTCCGACTCTTATACCCCCGGCGCCCCGCCCCGTTTTGGCTCCACCCTCCTTCGAGGCGCTCGAGAAGGGGGGCTTCCCTCTCGTTCCCCCTCCCCCGCCATGCGGGGCGAGGAGAATCCGTCCTGGCGCCGGGCCAGGGAAGAAAACAGGCGGGAAAACCCGTGCCCTCGCTGTGGTGATTTCTTCTTTCCCTTCTCGCGTTCGACGGTTTCCAGCGCGGAAACCGTCGTACTGGACCGCGGAGGATGGCGTTCGTTGGGTGTGTGGGGCAGATTGTTGGTTGTTGTGAGATGGCGATGCTGGCGTTGTGGAGTGTGCGTGGTTGAGGTTGAAGTGTGGTTGGTTCGAAAATAAAGCAAGAACAGAAAAACGCCTAACTCAAAGTGCCCGGCCCGAATGAATCACATTAATTCCCTTAAACAATGGGTTTGGGCTAACTATACATGTACTTAAAAAATAATCTCACATACGGGACCTGAATGGTGTAATGCGAATTTCCACAGCCGTAACAATATATATATATATATATATATATATATATATATATATATATATAATATATATATATATATATATATGCGAACAAACTATTCGGTCAATTCCTTCCAACATATAATTACCTTTCATCAATTTACTTCACCCAGAAACCTTAGCAGTCTAAACAGTGAGTGACTATCAGCGAGACTTGTGGTTGGGTTCGGAGGGGAGGGTGAGGAATTGAAGAAGAGACAGAGTTAGAGTGGGGGGGGGCAGATAAGGTACAGAGTTTTGGAGAGTGGGTTTGAAGACTTGAGGTGGGAGGGGTTGAAGAATTGCCACTGGAGAGGCTGGTGGGGAGGGGCAAGAGGGGTAGACAACTTGAAGTCACATTTTACATTCGGTGCACTTTCCACAGGCCCCTGCTATTATGCTGTCAAATACATTCCTTGCAGACTCCCTAAAATACTCCACACTCCATTGGGAACGAATGCCCTTACGACGGCCCGGTGGAACTGGGTTATCCGCTGGTGAATAATGAAATCTCCAAAATTGATCACGTGGCGCTTCACATCCCATAAACGCCACGGTGTGGTCCAGCAAGACCAAATATGATTACAGTGTTTCCCAAACATCATTTCCACCAGGTGTACAGTGTGTTCCAGAAAACCTATCACTTTGGGGAAATACCACCACTTGCATAAACGGGCACTCCCTCCCGGGGCCCGGAGGGCGGGAGTGCCCGTGCTGGTACCTGTAATTATTGGGCGACCACTGTCTGAACTCGAGTTCATTTTACCGCTTATTTCGCAAATTTCCAGTCTGCGTTGCTCGCTTCAGAGTTTGTACCCTGCAGACATGCTGGGCCTGATCATAATGTTGACAAAGTCCCAAGATTATTCTTCGGGCTTTTCTCTGAATTCTCTCCAACTCGTTCGTCTGATATTCGGTGAAGCTCGAAGCATTCTAGACTGGTACAGCATACTCCAGGAGAGATGTCACATCACCTTTATACATAATCATCAAAATCTTCACAAGACAGATTGAACTTTGTTTTTTTTAACCCTTTCAACGTGTTGGAGCTTACCAAAAGCTTACCATTCGCTCCAGACAGAGGATTGTGAATGTGTGCGTCTCACTTTAAATGCACTGAAATTAGTAACACCCTGAGATATTAAGGTGTTGAACCTCCTCAAGTCTGGGGTGGGTTTTTCATCGAAGTGAACCGATGTCCACGAATGTCATCCTACGTGTAATCGTGTGTGACTGGATCGTCCAGAGGTAGTGAGCACACTTACCTTGGACCTCTCGAGTCCGAGTCGTGAGTTTGATTCCCAACACAGCTGTAACCCGTCAGATCTGGGGCTTCACGGGCTGGTCGTCCGGCACGTCACACCGTGCACCCTCCTTCGGGGGACCATCGACCATAAGTTGGTGGACCTTAAAGATCTGACGGTCTTTCACGAAGAGTGTGAGAGTTCACGGCGGCACCCTGGACAAACTCCGAATCCACCTGGCCCGAGTGTGGCTGCAAAGGTAAAGGCAAACCACCCAGTGTCATCCTCGCCACAGGACTGTCCTGAACCTACACTCAAGGAGAACACCAGGAATGAGTTCATTTATCAAGCAGCTAGCTAGCGCTTACCAAGCCAGCCGTTCCTTATCAACAGTTCCTCATGGAGTGCTTGCTTGAGTGCTTAAGCCGCTTGGCGAGCGCTCCACAAGAAAAATAACGATCATTATCTCCATGGCAACTAATAGCTATCATTCACATGTCGTGTTAAATCCGACAAACGTGAGGTATTCGTATTCACGTTCAAGTAAACTGTGCAAGACACTAATCGGGAACTGCTTAAGTGTTGTTCTGTGCCTATTTAATTATTCAGTAATAATGTTATTTAATAGTAATAAAAAAAAAAGATGAAATTTACCTAAAGATCACAATAAAAGCATCATTGGTGTAGGTGAAGTTGTCTGGCCCTCTTTTCGCTCTCTCTCGTTTGTTTCACAATTGTCCCCAATGAATGCAAACACTGCTAAACGGCCCACGCGCGAGGACGACGGAAGTTGCCACACGTGCTGAGCAAGCACAGGGACCACTTCCGGTATAGGCGGAGGCCCCGCCCATATCCCACAGCCAGGAAGGGGATGTATTTGAAGGGTTTTTAAGATCGACTAGAACCTGCCTCGTTCATCCCGATTTTTTTTTCTTTTCCAATAACTGTTTTCATTGCGCTATGTAGTGCAGGGAATGTAAGGAGATGTGTTTCATTATTGTTGTAATAATAATAATGTAATGACATGTATTTTTCCCTGCTTTCATTATCGACTGATGACGTGTGCAAATGTGACGATTTTTTTGACCCCGCCTCTTCCTGACGTTTCAAATATGGCTCCTCCTCCCTCTCTCTCTCTCCACTCCACATCTCTTTCCCTGCTTCATGGCTTCGTGCACTCCCCTTACCCGGCCCCCTTCTCCCGATGATTTTTCCTGAATTTCGTGCTCTTCATTCCTTTTTCTCAATCTTAGTTTTCCTCATGTAGTTCGGTTCCCCCACCCTGATGTGCTCATATTAAATAGTATATTGACCATGAGAAGTTTTATCATCATGCACCTCCAAAATCAGCACCGGTGAGGTGAGCCAAAAATATGACTGTGACTGGTCTCACCGTCCTTGGAAGGAATCCTTGGAAGGAATCCTTGGAATCATCCTTGGAATCACTTGAAGGAATCCTTGGGATATCTTGAGGAATCTTGGAATCATCCTTGGAATCATCCTTGGAATCATCCTTGGAATCATCCTTGGAAGGAATCCTTGGAATCATCCTTGGAAGGAATCCTTAGAATCATCCTTGGAATGATCCTTGGAAGGATGGTGTGATATCAGTCACAGTCCTGATTTCTGGCTCATCCTTCACCGGTGTTGATCACCAAACGTATACAATGATCAATATACAAATACCTATTTGATCTTTATTAAACACCTTTATTCAAACCCCAGCAGGATTCATAACTACATGCAGCACATTACACGACCAGCTACATAACCTACACAAAATTCTTCCAGATGTGCAGACGATATCATGTTCAACAAGCCAAATGGTCTTCTGCAACCTGCACTGATCTACTATGGGGGAAAGGTGAGCCTTTTTGTTCGCAAGACAAATTCATCAGGTTGGATTTGTCTTCAATATTCTTCCGATAACATCTTATTTATTGTTGATTGCATTGCTTGTTCCAAAAGGCTAATTCGTTGACCTGTCATGGTGAATAGCATGGTGGTGAGCAGCCATCTAATTGAAATCTCTAAAGGAACAAATGCTCATGCTTTTCAGGATTTTTAAATGATTTCTATATTGGACACTAAATGCTGTTTAAAAGTGCTGATTAAACTGCCGTTGTCCCATTGAAAAGTGAACAGACGATGAGGTATTTCTGAAAGTTTAAAGTGTTGAACAAGTGAAGATGTGCAGACATCAGAGGCAGCAAGCTGTGAAGATCCGGTGGAGATCCTGGAGGAAAATGACCAGTGACCCCTGTGCTTTGGCCTCCATTAGACACGAAAGAAGGCTTTTGGACACCACACAGCCTTGAGATGAGACCCTCCCTGGCGTCAAAGATTTCCTTCGATTCGTGTCTTTGGATGCCAGGGAGGGCGTGGGGGCGTACATATATGCCCAAGGCTTTGGACAGCACACATCACGTCGTGCCAGAGTAGAAACTCACACTCACTGGACTGGCTTCTGTATATTTTTGCCAGAATATGATATATATATATATATATATATACTCTCTCCTCCACACTTGCCACCTGCATCACCATATCAACTTGTATACACTCACTAGTACATTATTGAACGTGCAAAGTTTTAAACATGATTTAATGAAGAATGTATTCCAAAAGTTTTAACACTAAAAGGGATAAAACACACCAACGACAGCCCTTCCAGAGAGAAACAGGCTAAAAGCCAGAGCGCAAGTTAATTTTTTCTTTATTTCATGAGTCCACACGCATTTCAGGTGCGAGTTCAGGCCCAGAAATTATGCAGATCCCACTGACTGTGCCTTATAATTATAAGCCAGTTCGGATGAGGAAGGTGGGATGCAAGGGAAGGAGTTGGGGAGGTAGAGAAGGAAGAAGAAATGGGCAGGAAGACAGCCACACAACGAGAAGGGGAGAGAGGCTGAGAGGGGGAGGGACTTCAGAGGAAAAAAAAAAGTGACAGACAAGGAGAGCAAGGTCGAGGGACAACAACAGATGAGTAACCGAAGAGGAAAAGGTAAGAAACACATGCCCTCTACATCTGACAATATTTGAAATAAAGAACAAATCTAATGAACTTTTTTGTTCTCTTTGAATGATTTATAAATTAATATTTATGTATTTGTCATAAAAAGATGCTTTGTTGCAAGTACAAGTACTTTCAAGACGTTGTTGAAGCTGAAGATGACTCGTCGACTCGACGAGACGTGGTAACGTTAATTGAAATAAATGAAACTTGAGCATTTGTGTAATGGGAGGGGTTGGTGTAAAGTTGATTTCTTACTTGTGCTGGACATCAACTCATAAAAATTTAACTGAACTTATAACCTGCTTGCTTCATCCCTGAAGCATTGATTATGAGAATGTAAAATTATCATTTTCTTTAACTATTGTAACGGTTATTTTATTTTTTACTCATCATCGTGTAGCATATTGTGAGCATTTCCACTTCACAAGTACCGATTCTGCTCATTTGTCCATTAAGTGTTGTTAAACTTTTTCATTTTTCATGCATGCCCAACATTGTTGCATCTCCCCAAAAAATAAATCAGAAGACTTCACGTGAAGGTGGAATTAATTAAAACTAGAGCGAAGTCGATGGCGCATCATCGCAAATCTCCACGCTTCCCAACAAAAGCAAAGTTGAAATCAGGCAAAAAGTTCCACCAGGAATGACCCAATATCAAATTTAGAGGTTTTTTTCCCCCCGTTTTGACCGCTGTGGCCACAAGGCCCCACCCCCGGGGCATGAACCCGGGGTTAAAAACCAAGAAATTTGTTACGTATTTCATGTGTCCCCCAATGTGGATTGCATTTCCGACGTTTCATTTAAAATGTTTAAAAATGTGCCCGTAATTGCATTTTTTGGTATTTGACATTTTGACCCTGCCCCAAGAGACGGGGCCAAAATTGATACTGCTCTTGCACATTCGTGACACGTGATCATACATAACTGCCAAGTTTGGTGAATTTCTACACAACCCTTTAGGAGGAGACCGCATAATGGATGGACAGACAGACAGAGCCAATTCCAAAATCCCCCCGTTTATTTTTCAAAAACCGTGGGGATAACAAACTCAATCAATAGCAGCTTAATGCAGACATTGTGCAGAAAAATTGCGATTCAAACCTCAAACTTGATGGCATGTTCATTTTTTAACACAAAAATTCAATAAACCACCGCTTGCGAATCTCTCCTGCAGTGGTTCCTCGCCTCTTTTTTTATTTTTTGGGTCGCCGAAATAGGTGACCCTTATTGTCAGTAATTCTGTCTGTTTGTTTGGATGTTTGTTCGTTTGTCATCAGCATAATTGGTAGTAAACGTGGGCGGATTTTGACCAAACTCGGGTGGTAGGTACATCTTATGACCTAGTGCTTTGGAAATTGTGATGGTTGCTAGGGACGCTTTGGTTCCCTAGCAACAACCGAAAAACCTTCAAAATCGTACCATTCACACAAAATCAATTCCGAAAGCCATTATCCCACGTAGGGTTATGAAATTTGGCACGAATGATCTACAGGTGATGCTCTATCAAATATTCCGGTTTTTGTGATATATGGAATACTTTACCCGCAACGCCCCTACAATTAGGGTATGTGCGAAAATTGAAGGCCCCCTAGCGACCAGGTGAGTGCATCGATACGAATGAACTTTGCAGGTTCATGGTACTCAATGAGTACTACAACTTTGCCTCAGGACATATTGACCGATTTCGCTTATGTCAGGGGTCAAAGTTCAATTAGTGCAAAAATCGATAATATGCGAGAGCTGGAGGTGCCTTCGCGCCAAATGCTACTCCTCCTAGGGTTATGGTCAGATGGTCATGAAAATTCACACTAATCGTCTGGAATACATTGTGCACAAACGATCGAGCCGGATTTTCTATTAGATCTTTGTTCACCCACAGCACCCCTCGAACTTTGGGGATTTCCGATTTCAAACCGCATTTTGGTACTTTTCATTCAAATGGATACCGAGTAGTTATCAGTAGATGGAACTGGATGAGATTTGATATGCATATCTTAAGGTGATTCCCTATCCGCTTATGACATCCATTTTGCTCTATATCTTATAGTTTCCATGCTCGGCTACCCATCGCGCCTACCGGCTTGTCTTGTTTATATTATTTGTAAACAAAGTCGAGGCTTGTTTGAGGAGCGAGAACGCAGAACGGACATGACATAACAGTACAAAGAAAGGGGGAAAACACATCATCATCAGGAATGAAGGGCAAAATAAAGGGAAATTTGGATAAATAATGGATGTGGGGAAGAATGAGGGGTAGGGGGGATGCATGGGGTGGACAAGATGGACAAGTACTCCATTTATTCTTCTTCACCACAATGGATTCTTTTTCTTCTTCATAAAGATTATCTTCCAAAAATGTCTGTCAGCTAAGCGCTTGGTCCACCAACTCTCCTCCTGCACCAACAGCACCACCTTTTTTGGTGCCTTCAACAAAAATCTTATGTCCCATCCCATGATCTTTATCTCCATTTGTCCAATTTGGGAATTTGGAAACAGCATCCCTCCACTTCACATCCCTCCTTTCTGCATCCCTCCTCACCCCACCCTCTCAATGCTTCCTGCTTACCCCACCCCCTCAAAGCTTCTCCCCCACTCCACACACTCAAACCTTCCACTTCACCTGCCCCCATCAAAGCCTCCCCCTCACCCTGCCCCTGCAAAGTCTCCCCACCCCCAATCCTGCACCTCCCGTTTCCTCCTCCCCTGTCCCAATCTGTGTGGATCTCAAACTTCTGAAGTCTCTGCTTCAATCTTGGTACATGGCTTTATTATGACAAGTTACAGAACAAGTTCGACTTTCAGGGCGTTGCGTCAATTTTTCACAGTTATACCCATTTTGGACTTAGAAAATATCATATCGGTAGGAGACGTGCATTACAAAGCAATTCCCGCTCTTATTTAATCTGGTAGGACAAGTGCTTTACAACTACTGATTATGTCTTGAAGATACCACATTCATGGCTTTCACTCAGTTCTTTGACTTATCCCATCAGAAGCTGCTGATGACGTTACTCAGTGGATTTGTGTTGGCATGGAGCTATTCATCCCTCTTCAGACGTTCCAAGTGAGACCACATTCTCAGCCCTGGTTCGCCCCTGCCTGTACTGCTGTGATTGCCCATCATAACCACTTCTTTAAGAAGTACCACAATAATGGCTCTCATCAGACTCAACATCTTTTTTTTTGTATACATTGTCAAGGCTCATATAAGAGCTAACATACAAAACATGTAACAAAGGGAGCAGGAGACAAGAGGGGTGGGAGAAGGAAGCACAAAACAGTGGGGAACAAAGACATTAGATCTGTGGAAGGGAGAGGGATGGGGCAGGGTACACAGGGTAAACAAGATGGACACTACAGGGACTTTCAGGAAGGAAAGCAAGGAATTTGAAGGAGGTGGGTTTGGGGTGGATTAACGGGGATAGAACAGATCGTGGTTTTGGATGGGGGAAGATAAGAGATGGTGGTGAATGCTGTTTTGAAGACCTGGAGGGAAGAATGGGATTGAAGAGAGTGTGGTGGTTTGTTTTAGAGGTGGGAAAAAAGAAGAATGAAAGAGTGAAGGTGAGCAGTGATTCGTTATTTTGGCAGTTTTGGCTGGTGGACGTTGAGCACCCTGCAGGAAATATTGGGGGACAGAGCACAGAGAGAGCGGGGGTGGGGGGGCAAGGCTGGAGAGGAGGACTACCGACCTGACTGCAATGAGAGGTTGAGAGACCCAAAGACTCAGCTTCATTGCGGAAGATACCAATGATCGGAAAAGCCTTGGTTTCTACAGCATGAAGCCAAGCTAGGTGAGAGGTGGGAGCACCAGCCCAGAGGCGAGAGCAGTACTCCATCAGGCTGCAGACGAAAGCTTTGTATGTGGTCAGGAGCTCAGGTGTGCCAAGGAAGAACTTTGCATGATGGAGGATGCCCAGTTGGCAACTGGCTTTGGAGGCCAGATTGGAAATGTAGCTTTTGCAGGAAGATCTTGGCAAATAGTGAGGCCCAACAGCTTTAATGACAGGAATTCTTCAAAAGGATTGTTGAGAAAGTAAGTGGGGGTGTTTTCCAGATGGTCCTTTCGGAGAGACACAGTAAGAGTGTGAGATTTGTCAGGATGGAAGGACATATTTCAAGTGTTTGACCAGCTTGTGATTTTATCCAGGTCTGCAGAGAGTGAAGAGGCTGCTGCATGCCGATTTGAGGGATGAGAGACGGTACGGCAGAGGGTGGAGTCATCAACAATAGATAAAGAGGATTTTCCAGAGAGTCAGAGATTGTTGATGAAAACCAGAAAAAGCACATGACCCACAACACTGTCTTGAGGAACTCCAGCCGAGACAGGAAGAGGGGATGAGAGAACTCCATTAAGGGGCATGCATTGATTGCTACAGCAGAGGAAGCAAGTATTCACTGTAAAAGATTGTTAGAGAATGCCAAGCTCCACTGTGCAGTCTGTCTGTAATTCTATCCCAGCTCAGCAGCTTGGGTCTACAGATTTCTGGAGAATTGCTAACAGTGTTCTCAATCAAAATAAGTCATCCAAATCTGTCATTTTCAATGGTTCAGAAGTACTCACCTCTACTGTTGATAAAACTAATCTTTTTGCCGATCGTTTTGCAGAAGACTCCACCATTGATGATCATGGACATCCTTTACCTGGTTGTCCCTCCTCAACTGACTCCAACATTTTTACTGTTACGATTACACCCAAAAGTGGCAAAGATAATTCAGGGACTTGATGTCTCAAAAGCCACTGGTCTTGATGGAATTCCTGCAATTGTCCTGAAGATATTCTCCTGAAATCTCTTCTGTTCTTTCAAAATTAAAATCTGTGTCCATCAAAGTCTGTATTGCCATCTTGTTTGTTGGACAATGCCATCTGTTATGCCAATGTACAAAATTTCTGGGGAGAAGGCAGATCCTGCTCACTATTGTCCAATTGGTCTACTTCCCGTCATGATCGTAAGGTCTTTAAATCTTTGGTTATTCACGAACTTGTGCGTCACCTGTAAGGAAATAATCTTCTCACTGATGTACTGTGTGGCTGTAGACATTCTTGGTCTACTGGTGATCGTTTATCCTGAAAGACTGAGCATATTGACAGAGCTTAGGATTGCACTGGTGAAGCCAGGATTGTTGCTCTTGACTTGACATATCTAATGCCTTCCATAAAGTATGGCACCAAGGACTTGCTCATAAACTGGAGTCCTATGGTATCTCTGGCCAAATGCTTGCTGTCATCTCTGCATTTCTTACTGATTCCAAAATTGCATGAAGGATCTTCAACTGCTACACATAAACACCTGCGATGGTGGATGAACATCAATGCAGATGTTCCTCCTCGTTCTGTTCTGGGCCATATATTGTTCTTGTTGTACATAATGACCTGCCAAACGGCATTATTCCGTAGCTAGCCATTTAAATATGCATTTCAATAAAATAGACATTATCAAAGCTTTTCCACCAATCAGGTAATCCCATCCTTTCTTTCTGTCAACTAATCAACGTTGAGGACATTACATTGTAACTTTATAAACGAGAGTTTGGTGCTTCTTCTTCATCTGCTTTGTGTTTTATCCCAAGGAGTGCAAGTCGAAAAGCTTTGATAGAATGTCTATTTTATTGAAATGCATATTTAGATTTTGTTGTACTAATAAAATGTTAGCTATCCATTTATGTAGATTATGCACTGTACACAACTCATCCAGGTACGCTACCTGATTCATATTGTGTCCCAAGCTTGCACCACTCATTAAAAATTTAGATAATGGGGTAAAGTGGCGGAAGGGTTAGCTTGTATCCTTCATTATGAACACTCAGTTGATGTCCTTATCCTGAACAAGATCTCCATGTTTTCTAACGTGGTCAATGGGGTTCTTCTCCATTGCAGAAACTCTCCAAGTTACATCTGTTTGAGGTTAACATCTGCTCCAACCTCATTTGGGAGAAGTATATTTGCAGTACTCTATAGCAAAACCTTCTTCCAAATGCATTGGCTGCCTGTACTGTGCATGACAATACCTCCACCGAATAACTCTCTCATATCTATACAAGGCCACTATACGGCCTCTTACGGAATATTGTCCCCGTATCTTGGCTGATGCACCTGCAAGTCATCTCGCTCTCCTTGACAGGTTCTAGCA
>CM068958.1:37658280-37673839 GCA_035128595.1 Eptatretus atami | reverse complement strand
TGGAACCTCTTTCCATCTAGTGTTCTCTAGCTACTTTGTCTCTTCTACTGATATCAAATGAAAGGTGCTATAACACTCTCCTCCCTTGTTCCCCCTGAGTGTACATCAGATGTTCCACGTGTTTTGCAATTTCTTCACACCCCTATACTATATCAATCCCTAGGGCCAATGCTCTTTCATATTCCTCCAAATTATTTTCTCATGCTGCTCTACCCTGGAACTCCTTGCCAGTGTCCTGCTTTCCCAACATCCTGTAACATTCACAATGCAAGAGGAATGTTAACAAATTTCTTCTGCACTCTCTCTCAAACTCACCTTGGGTAGGGCGAGCTCCATTCAATTTTTTTTTTTGCTATTTCACTACATACGTACATGCGTGAAGCATGCGTGCGTGTTTTCAATGAAAGAAGCATGCTAACTCTCTGATACGACAATGACATCATGTGCATAAATTACACCATCACATCACCTCCAAACTAGGAGGTGTCTGTATGGTCCTCAAGCCTTTGCAGACTGAAATTAAAGCCTATGGTCACAAATAGAGAAAAGCAGAGATATCAATCTATATTTTACCCTTGTTGTGGGCTCATCAGGAGAACATGCAGCTAGTCGTTTATTTGTGACTATATTAGACTCATTAATATCACTGAATCGAACCCCCTAACTTGATGAGGCAGCAGGGCATAGATCGAGTCCCATCACAGCGCTTACTGCACGACCTGTCAGCAACAAGTGTCACCTGCCACGCGAACACATTGTTTCTGCCCTGTTGATCACCCATTAGTCAGGAGGTTTGCAGCCAGGAACATTAAATTCAACTATAGAAGCATGTTGACTCTGTGACACGACGATCACATCATGTACATAAATTACACCAACACGTCACCCCCAATATATACATACACTCAGTGGACAAAACATTAGGAACACCTACTCTTTCCAAGAAATAGACTGATCAGATGAATTCAGGTGAAGGTTATGATCCCTTATTGATTGCACCTGTTAGATCAATTTCAATCAGTGTTGATGAAGGGGAGAAGACAGGTTAAAGAAAGATTTTTAAGCCTTGAGACGATTGAGACTTGGATTGTGGTTGTGTGCCATTCAGAGGGTGAATGGCCAAGACAAAATATTTTGTGCATTTGAACGGGTATGATAGTAGGTGCCAGGCGCACTGGTATGAGTGTGTCAAGAACTGCAACACTGCTGGGTTTTACACGCTCAACAGTTTCCCCATGTGTATCAAGAATGGTTCATCACTCAAAGGACATCCAGGCAACGGCAAGCTAGTGGTCAAAAATGGATCATTGATGAAAGAGGCCAAAGGAGGCTGACACTAATTGTGCAGAGGAACAGACAGGCTACAGTTAGTCAACTCACAGTCCAGTATAACACTGGTGCCGAAAGACCCATAAAAGAATGCACAACTCGTCGTACCTTGACACGAATCAGGTATGGCAGCCGACGACGATACAGAGTTCGACTTCTTTCAGCAAAAAACAAGAAGCTGCGGTTGCAGTGGGTTAAGGAACGAAAACACTGGACACTGGAGGATTGGAAAAACATAACCTGGTCTGATGAATCCTGGTTCATACTGTTTCACATTGATGGGAGGACTCGGATATGGAGAAAAATACACAAATGCATGCATCCATCATGCCATGTTTCAACATTGCAGGATGGTGCCGGTGGTGTGATGGTGTGGGGTGTGTTTTCATGGCACACATTGGGCCCCTTGATAAAAGTGGAGCAACGTTAGAATGCCACAGGATATCTGAACATCATTTCCAATCAGGTGCATCCCTTCGTGGCAGCAGTGTATCCATCTGCGAATGGATTTCTTCAGCAGGATAATGCCCCATACCACAAGGCGAGGATTGTCCAGGAATGGTTCCACGAACATGACAGTGAATTCAGCTTACTGCAGAGACTTGTCCAGTCGCCGCATCTCAATGCAATTGAGCATCTGTGGGTTGAGATAGAACGAGCTATTCAGAGGAGAGATACACTACCAGCCAACTTGACACAACTGTGGGAAGCACTGGAGTCAACATGGGCCAACGTCCCTGTGGAACACTTTCAACACCTTTCAGAGTCCATGCCCCGACGAATTGAGGCTGTTCTCAGGGAATAGGGGGTGCAACTCAATATTAGGAAGGTGTTCCAAATGTTTTGTGCACCGAGTGTATATATACATATGAGGTGCCGCGAGGAGTAGTGATGTAAGGGACACATCGGCCATTTTGGAGTTAATGCCATATAGCACTATTTTAACCCTTACCCTATCATCCGAGCCTATCGTCATCATATCATTAAAAAATGTTGCTTACATCACTCCTCCTCGCGGGGCCTTATATATATATATATATATAGTACATATTTCCATGGTGGGGCATTTATAGCTGACGGTTTTATTATCCTTATAACGTTTTTGTTTCGAAACCAAATAAAATAAAATTTCTCGACAACATAGGCACATACTTTAAGTTTTTTAAATCAATTTAATTCTTTATTTCTGAAAAATTACATCAGACAAATAGGCCCCGTTCGAATTTGTGCATTCACGACAGCAGATGATCATATTGTTCATTAACGCAAGCAATGTCTCTTGATCAATAGAGCGGATGGTTGCAGTGATGTTTGCCTTCAATTCATCGATCGATGTTGGATGTTCCTTATAAACTCTGCCCTTCAGAAATCCTCATAGGAAGAAATCTGGTGGAGTTAAACCTGCCAAATCAAAGTGTGCCTCATCTGTCATGATGACCTTGTTTGTGAAATTGGCATGCTCATGGCATTAAAAAATATTAACAATAAAAAAAAACATAAAATAAAATAGTGTATGTCATTGTGTAATTTGGTCAACTTTTCATATAGAATCTGGAAACTTGTAATTTTTCACTTCCTCTGTTTACAGTGAACACAAAAACAGCTGTTTCCAATTTTTTTTATTCATAAGCAGTCACCAAAGTCCAAAATTTGAGAAATCGCCATATTTTACCCATTATAGCACATTCAGAGATAATAAAAAATATCTGTTCAGCTAAATTAACCCAGTTAGCATTATTTATTTACGAACCCCCCAAAAGATGACAGCCAAATATGCACAAAAAGGACGTTCTGTAGTACTGAGAACATACAATTTGAATGGATGTGCAAATACAAAACACAAAGATGCTTAGGCATATAATTATTTAGTCATTCAAGTCCTATTTCCTCATCATCGCTTGAATTCTCATCAATTGCGACATTGTTGCATGTGTCCTTACAATATTTGACGATTTGATTTATTGCTTGCAGTATTTGCTGAGAGATGACCGTTGCTGACTGATTCAAATCATGTGTTCGGGCTTCAGTTTTACTGTGTACATGCCCTTCAAGATCCATAGAATCATGCTATGTAGTTCATGTGGAACCACATCTTCTGCTGAGTTTTCCAGCGTTCCATTGAAAACCCATGGGTCCTTTTTGACCTGCTCAATCGATTTACGTAGCACCATGGAAGCTTCTAAGATCTTCTTCATGTTATCATGTGGGTCAGGTCTGTGTACTGCTTCTCCGACTGCTGCGTTTTGTTTGGCTTTGGAAGTATCAGCGTAGGCTTATTTGGCAATAGTGTGAACTGAACGAGTTTGACATTCTTCTCGATTTTCTGTCGCAACCATCTCCGTGCTGTTTGGGCATTTGAAAATCTTGACCAATATTCAATATCGTGTTGTTTCATCTTCGATACATAGTCCTTTTCTGCTTCATCGATGGGTATGATTTCACCTTGTTCGATACGCTCCTGTATTTCAGCAAAGAACTCGATTTCGGCTGCTATATAGTGAACAGTTGTTTCACTATCATCGGTATTGCCACCGGTAGGGGTATTTGAGGAGGGTAGACTGTCTCCAGCACACTCAAGCTCACGCTTCAGAAGTTGCCACTGTTCAGTTATACACTGCTTGTGATACACAATGTCCTGTAGCAGTGCATCATTGTCAGATATGACATTAGCATAGTTCACTTTCCACTCTGGGTTGTTGGAGTGTTGCACTATATCATGTATCAGAGTTCCAATATTTCCTGACCGGCATTCGGCAAAACATCTTGAACTTTGCCTTGGCAGAAAAGCACTTACTTTTATCGTAGTTCATGGATTTTGAACGAGTGTGCCTTCCTGATACTGACAGTTCTTCAGGTTCTCCATGGTGCGATGAGGTAGCTGGTCTCCCTATGGTTCGTTGAAGAAGACTATCATCGGATGTTGCACAAGCTCGTTTATATCGCTTTTATCACGTTTTATATGTCTTTATTGGTGCTTGCCGCGTAGCATGTTCTGTGCCACACAACATGCTTGTCACTTAGATCACCTGCTGTCAAGTCCCCGATTTTTTCACTGAGTGGAATGAACTCACTGTTCCCAAAACTCGCTCTCAAACGAACCGCTGTCAAGAATTTGTCGTACGTTGAATGTTCCTCAGATTGTGGTGGTTCTTTCAAATTGCTCTTGTTTGGAGCTTGACACTTTATGCATAGTTTATAGTTTATTTCTGTGCGCGCCCTTTTCTCCCGGGGGTTCTTTGCTCTGTGCCATGACTTATCTGCAAATAGAGAAAAAACACATAATTGATAATTTTTATGTAAAAGACACTACACGTATATTGTCTAAATATGCAGGATCAGGCAAAGATATCAGAGTGGACATATTGATGAGTGTTAGGGATTATGATTATGATGAGTGTTAGGGATTATGATTATGATGTCTATTATAGATCTTCTACTGCATACACTGTGCTGAAAATCCGAAACGAAATTTGTCATCAAAATTTATCGATATTCGTCACTCGCTGGCCGCCATCTTGGATTTTTGTCATTAGCAATGTTTGGAAAAATTGGAAACAGCTGATTTGTAGTCCTATGTGATCTTAGGAAGTGAAAAAACACAAGTTTCAAGATTCTATATGAAAAGTTGACCATTGTATGAATTGCTACATAACAGCATACACTAAAATGCTCATTGCATTTAAAGTGCTCCATCATCAAAAACTTTCAAGTATTATCTGTTAAACAAACTAAACAATAATTATTTATGCCAAGACTGCTTCCAGGTAGAAAGATTGCAAATGTGTCAGATATAAATACCCCACCCTGTATATATGTATATAGGCATAAGTACTGGTAGACATGGATGACCCACAAAATATATAATGGAGAAGAAAGTAAATACCTACAGAGTTTTTTTTAATGTCATGAACAAACCTTGGTACATTACGGGTGATAAAGGTTGTGGTCAAGTTTCATCGAAATTGTGTGTGTGGCTTCAGAAAATAAATCAAATGCATATTTTGGGGGCAAACCCCCTCTCCCCATAGACCCTCCGAGATGCCAATTTTTTTTTAATGGCGTGAACAAACTTTAGTACACAATGGGTGTTGAAGATGGTGGTCAAGTTTCATCGGAATTGTATGTGTAGTTTTGGAGAAGAAAGCAAATACATATTTTGGGGGACCCCCCCCCCGCCCTTAATTCCCCTGAGAGCAGATTTTTCTAATGTCATGAACAAACTTCGGTACGTCATGGGTGATGAAGATTGTCCTGAAGTTTCATCGGAATTATGTGTATCGTTTGAGAAGAAAGCAAATACGTCTTTGGGGAGGAAACCCACCCCCCCCTCTCCCATAAACTCTCTATGTGGACCCCTTCAAACCCCCTTTTTCAAACCCCCCTATCATGGGTGATGAAGGTTGTGGTCAAATTTCATTGAAATCGTTTGTGTAGTTTCTGAGAAGAAGTTGCAAGTATTTGTGGACGGACGGACGACGCGCCATCCCATACGCTCCCTGGAACTACTTTACAGGTGAGCTAAAAAAACCATCTCTGGAAATATTACTAACAACGAACAGCAGTTGGAAAGCTGTCCGGGCTTGCGATGAGACTGAAGAGAGCCCTCGGCACAAAAACTTTGAAAACAGAAAACTTCACAGCTTTGTCCATGATAATACGTACCTCTTCCCAAAGAAGTGGCATGCTTGACTGCTGGAGAGACTCCTTTCACATTCAGGAAGCCTGGCATATGTAGCATAACCACAACAACACACTCCAGCACAACAACACAACACACACCGCACACCACACACGACTAGTGTCGGTTACACACTCTCCCAGTACAGAGAGGACAGCACACATACGGTCTCTCTGGCGTATGAGTGAGAGTATTCACTTACTTCGGTCATAGTTGTTGACTTTGTTATGTCCGTAGATGCAGGAATCACCACCAGTATGTGAAGTAAACGAGTTTATTCTCCATCAGGCCAGATCCTTTTGTGCATGTGCATCGCAACTTCGCCCCCACCGCATAATCACGTCATCAACCCGGATACCAACGGCTCACGCAATGCTAAAGCATACATCAGACAAAGCAGACTTGTTGTCTGTGAAAGACACAGAGCCACCCACTGGAAACAATCAGTGTGTTAGTTGCTACACTGCTACACTTCACTGTGAGTCAGCTAAAAAAAATTGTTTTCAGCAATGCCAGACTGGCTTTCAGGAAGGGAATTGATCCATGGATGCGTTTCTGGCTCACTGTCCTTCATCAGCATGGAGTGAACTCCCCCACAAGCATTTTTCTGGCGAGTTTGCATCATCATCTTAAATGTCCTTCACTGGAATGGTGACCATGATCCCTGTCTATTCCATTTCCATGAGGGGGCCTGGCAGTACTAAAAAATATATTAAAAAAATTCAAAATTTGGCTGACTGATACTGTTTGATGAAGATAAATAACACAGCTGTCCTTGGTTGTACAAAGTTTCTGCAGATGCTAAGACAGCTAAGTGATTATTGCAGACAATGATTATCTCAGCGAAAACGTTAAGTTGAAATCTCAAGCTGCAATGACATTGCAGAGCATTAACTCCACCGACACCACAATGAATCCGCAAAAAGACTATTTTGAGCATTAGTTGAATCAAACCTGAAGGATGTGTCTGGATTTTGTGAATGTGGGGAAGAGGACTATATGTGGCAAAGAGAGCTGGAAAGAATGCAATTCTGGCACGACAGCCTGCAAACCCGACCACCAGGCATGCAAGAGAAGGAGCTGAAGAAGCTCATCACTTTTGAACACAGGAAGGTTGTTTACTGTTTCCTTCATACGAAATTAAACCCAGGTCAGATATATATATATAATATATATATTATATATAGAATATATATATATAATATCTTCTGGCACGACAGCCTCAAACCTGACCACCAGGCAAGATACAGCATTTATATATATATATATATATAAATATAATATATATAATATATATATATATATATATATATATACAGTCTTTTATGCCCACCAACATTGCAAAGAACAATCAAATAAAAGTATATTAACAATATTGCCAGATACAGGCGTAGTGGGGTGCCCATGTAATCTCGGCTTACTCTGAGGCTTTGGTTGGAGATCGCTTGAGACGGAACTCTGCGCTGGCGTGCTATGAGAGGTGTGGCGACCCAGATCATGGCGAAACCCATCCTTATCCCTGTGTGTAGAGCGACCAGGTTGCGTCAGGAAGGCATCCGGCGTAAACCTGTGCCCAATCAGATATGCGATCATAACGGATGATCGCTTGGCGACCCTAAAAAGGAGCAGCCGAAAGAAGAACAACAACATCAACAATATTGCCAAGTGCAATGTCAAAAGGAAATTTACAAATACTAGTACGTGCAGATTATGTTAAATTATTATGGAGAAAAACCTTTTTAAAATGAACGGGGAGTTAATAGATAGATTTATCGAAATGGAATTTCATCCAAATATCCCCCTTTCCCTACCATATAGCATGTAGTGTGTGCAAAGGTTTATGTTCAACAGAGTGAAGTTATAATCACTGTGAAGGGATATCGCTCACATTTGTACATACTGGGAATGAGGGTCATACACACGAAGCTAACTATGGATGCCCTGTGATAGGTTTACGACATGTATGTATGTATGTATGTATGTATGTATGTATATGTCATAGAACAATGAAAGAATTACAAAAGGTCATTGAGAAATTATTTACCTTTATTTTTTTTCTTCAAATTTAAACTATTTTTCTTATTTATAAAGAAAGAAAGCATTAAAATAGAAAATTAAAATAGAGTGTTGCATTACAAGTAAGATTTGGGATCTTGGATTAGTCTATTATTATAATAGGTGTGCATGTGTCCGTGCGTCCGTGCGTCCAGGTTCCACCCAGTGGTTAGACAGTTCGCCTGACTCCCCACAAGTTTTTATACTATGGCCGCCATGTTGGTGCTTTCTGTGATGTGAAGTCAAAGACATCTTCAAAGCTGTCAAATCCATAATCGCCATGCCATCCCACAAACAAAGTAACAGTTAAAAGGATTTTGAGTCAAGAGGCGTCACAGGCCTTGTGTAGATAGGCCTCAGCAATCGAGGCAGGGTTCTGTTGTTTCTCCACCACCCAAATTACGATGTGGCAGGGCAAATGAAAGATGTCTTGTGGCAGGGATGCCACAAATGAAAGATGTCTTTTGGCAAATTACGATGTGTGTGGCAGGGCAAATGAAAGACCCAAAATGCCACCCAAATTACGATGTGGCAGGGCAAATGAAAAATGATGAAAGCAGGGCTTTCACTGCGGTTGTTACGGAGGTCGTTGCTATTATTTCAGACGATTTTCTCTTAAAATTGTGAGTTGGGCAGGTGACCATGATGGGTTTCTGTGAAGTCGTTGATAGCATGATTGGGGAGTGGATAGCAAGAAATATTCCACTGTTTCGATGTGGGAATGTCCCTTTGCTTTTATGAATGAGAGGATGGTGAGGGAGGAGGAATAAAGATGGGATGGATTTAGAAGTTGGAGGATGAGGCTTTGTGGGGGGGGTGAGGGTGGAGGAGTTGTGGTGGGGAAGGGTTTGAAGGCTTGAAGTGGGGAGGGGATTGATGCCTTCGGGTTGGGAGGGGAAGAGTGAAGACTTAGGGTTCTGAAGGATGGGGAGAGGAAGCAGAGATGGGACAGTTTTGGGAGGGGGAGGCAGAGGCTTTTGGTAGGGGAGGGGTTGAGGAGTATATTGCTTGCTTCACGCAAGAGGTTTAGCAATTCTGCCCGTGATGTTGGTTTCCTGGACTTTTTCTGCACAGCTTGATCCAATGTGGGCCAGAGGTGTTCAATGGGATTCATCTCAAGAGACTGACTTGGCCATGGAAGTCGCTTGATCCCATTTCTGTCCTGCCATTCTTTGGTCTTTTTTGCAGTGTGGCATAGAGCACCATCTTCCATGAACAGAGTGTTGTTTTTGACCATCTGACCAGTGGAGAACACAGAGAGAAGTCCATCCTCAAGGATAGAAATGTACATTGTAGAGTTGATGTTCCCAACACACTCCAGAAGCTCTAACCAACCAGTGCTCCAGATTGCTCCCCACACCATCACTGAAAAACCACCGTGTTTGACAGTTGGCTGCAATCGGTTCAATAAAACTCTTGACTGGGAAGTCTCCAGACCCATACACGTCCACTGTCAGAAAATTGAGTAAATTGGGACACATCTGAAAAAATGACAGTTTTCCAAAACTCTAAGAGTCTGTTGGCCATCTCATCAGCCCACTTCTTTCTCCTTTGAATGTTGGCTGGTCTAAAGGCGCTGTCACACCTTGACGATTTAGCCACGGTATGCTGACTTATGAAAAAATTGTCTAAATCGCTGGCACACGTCGAATACGTTATGGGTAAGTTTTTATAACATTAAGAGCACGCTGAAAAACACTGCCATACGTCGTAGTACGCTGGCTTTCATCGTTGTACTTTTCGGTTGTCTCAAATTTTAGCATGCTTGAAATTTTACGACGTATGCCAGCTGACTCACACGTTCCGCTATGCTGGCCATAAGTTGTAGGCACATTATGCCATCGTTGACACACGTTACTTGTAAGTTACTCATAAGTCGAAAAACGTCGAGGTAATGATTAGCGTACCGAAACTTATTTATAACCTATGTAGTAACGTGTTGTAGGCACGTTATGCGATCGTTGACACACGTCGAGGGACGTTACTTGTAAGTTACTCATAAGTCGAAACACGTCGAGGTAATGCTAGGCGTACCCAAAACTTATTTCTAACCTATGAGTAACGTGCTTTGAACCTATGTGTAACGTACCTCCAATGCACATTGACGTATGTAGACTATTTGATTGACGTCTTCCGGACGACCACAGAACTTACTGAAGTGTTTCTAATTTACAGCTACCGTATAATGGCGTATTGCAGCGTTAAAAAAAAACAAAACAACAATAACTTCCGATATTTCATCACGTGCCATTACGTCACGTCCGATTGCCTCTTCAGTTTGCTCATGTCTTATTCTTAGTTCCTCCTCTGTGAATATTTTCTTTGAGGATATTGTCACGTCGACGTCGAAACTTAAAAGCAAATGTCGAATATATTTTAAAATTCGTGATAGACTAAAAAAGATAATAATAAAAAAACAACAACAACAACAACTTCAGATATTTCGTCACGTGCCTTCACGGAGCCAAGGAGAAAAAAAGAAAATGTGCCTTGACGGAGAAAATAAGTTTCGGGTATGCTAAACATTACCTCGACGTGTTTCGACTTATGAGTAACTTACAAGGAACTTGTGTCGACGTGTGTCAACGATCGCATATCGTGCCTACAACTTATTCCCAGCGTAGCGGAATGTGTGAGCCATACGGCGAGTACGTCGTAAAATTTTCAGCATGCTTGAAATTTCACGACGTACTAGACGTACCACGAAATATGACAGCGTACTTCATCGTTTTTCAGCGTGCTCTTAACGTATACACAACTTACCCATACCGTATTCGACGTGTGCCAGCGTTTTAGACACATTTTTCATAGGTCGGCATACGCTGGCTAAATCGTCAAGGTGTGACTGTGATGTTGACACTTCCAATTATCAGGCGTTATGATTTAAATCGGCGTGCGGCAGGTTTTTACAGGCTACGCCACGAGTTCGTCCGGCGATACGTGCAGCGCGCTATGCCTAGTTAAACTATGTTGGGCATAGGTTGTGAACGCCGACAACAGGCTAAGCATTCGTTGGTATAAGTTATCTATAAGACAACGAAACGTTCTGTGCCCGTTACTAATATGTTATGCATACGACCAACACGTTATGAATACGACCAAAACTTTAAAAAAAAAACAAAAAAAACATCAAAATTTCAGTGTACGCCAACGTTTTACATACATTTTACGTTGCCATTGCTGGCTAAATCGTCAAGGTGTGACAGCGCCTTAAGAAGAGGTTTTCTCCTAGTTCCTCTCCCAGAGTAGTCCAGTTGATGAAGATAACGCACGGCAGTTCTTGAGCTAACTTGGACCTCCTCTGCAACATCTGCTGCCTTTTAACGGGGAGTTTTCTCAATGGGCCGCTCGACAGCTCAAAGACATCTTTCTGAGGGCCCAGGTCAACTAGAACGGGAAGCTGTGGATTCCTTGCCTTCACTGGTGAATTACACAATCACCCGATTGACCGTAGAAAGCGGAATGCCAAGGTTCTGAGCTATCTGATGCCGGCTGACTCCACCTTCCAAATGGCCAACAATTCGTCCTCTTTGAAAATCGGAAAGTTTGTGTGCTCCCTCGGTTCAAGGCTGGCGAAAACCAGCCTGGGTTTCAGGGAACTGGCGAAAACTGATCACTCACTCTTCGCAATAGACACCGTGGAATATTTAACATCCAGCAATGATGAACTCTTTCAGATGGGTCCTCCAGCTCAATGTTTATCTGATGGATGCTTTGCCCCGGATTTGAAACATCATGGTGACATTTTATAGCTGAGTCAAGATTCAGACTCAGGCTGGACAACTCAGAGATAAGTGTGCATACCTCTATGCTATCATGTCAGCCTTGTCCTATAAATACTGCATGTAATATACGTGTGTACAAACTCCTCTATTCGTAGTACAATACGTTTATAAAATACATTGTGCAATCTCCGTTAAGACGAATATCCATTAAGACAAATCATCCACGGAGCATGTTCTGTACCAAAATATATTTTCACTTTTTCTTTTCTCTTCCCCTTCTCACCACAGCTTTGCACAATGATGAACAATTTTGGATCTATACTTCCCCTGCTATGCTTCCTGATATATTTTATGCCAGGACATCTCGTTGTTGCCCCACCACCCCCTCCACCCAGTGCACATCCATCAAGAACTATTTGCATGTCCGGCTGTTTATGTATCGCTGATGGAACTGTGGATTGCATTGGCAAGAAGATAGATACATTTCCATCAGGATTACCAAACACCATCCACCATTTATCCCTTCAGGTATGACAGTCACAAAACCCGGGAGATAAAAAAAACAAACAAGAAAACCTCTGGAAGGCTGTATTCCCATGACTATTGTGTCAACAAACGAATTACAATCACGAGATGCTTTATGGACACTTTGGCAAATTACTAATGGTCTCTGGTCGCAGTAACCTATGAACCCTTACCACTTCAGTCAATTGATATTTATAAAGAATGCTTGTATTCCTTTGCTTTACAAATTGTTGCCTTCTCTTCGTACGATCTCTGATGTTGAGGGATGTTTTTAACCTTGAACGCATCTCCAACTACATTAGAACAACATGATTGAAGAGATACCATCACTGGAGCTCTCACGCCTTTCAGAACTGCAAACCCTCAATCTCCAGAACAACCTCATCAACAGCAATGGTGAGAACAGTCTTGCAGAGGGTAATTGTATAATTGTTGTCAAAAAATGATAGCTTGCTCATTGCTCCAAGAATACCAAGGCAATCACAGATGGCAACGGACTAATTGACATGATAAATTTACATGAGGATTTGTATTTAATTGAAGCTCAACAAATCCAAGGCCACATCATAAGATAATCTTATTGAGAAATTGAAAGAATATTCTTCATAAAATATTGCAATAAACGTTTTTATTTTATACTGCAGTGACATCGATTTCATTACCGACACCAGCATTTAAAAAATGTTGCACCATTGGCTTTCAGCCTTGCTTTTCTCCAAATTCATTCAAAACTAGAATAACACTTGGTAGAGCGCTTACCTCCGCCAGGTTGATTAGTTTACGTTTTGTATCCCACTGATGGGCCGGATCTGGATCCGAACCTGAACTAAAATCGAATCGGCTTGTTCTTGTTACCGAACCAACTCATCCACCAAGTTTTGTCACAATCTGTCCGCAATGTTTTGAGCTATCACGCTATGTATCGTTTTTGGCCCTAACTCTCAATTGTGAAGAATCACTTCGGATCCTCATCAAAATCTAATCAATTCATCCTGGTGACACAACCAACTCATCCACCAAGTTTCATCTGAATCCTTCCATAACTTTTTTGAGATATCCTGCTCACAAACAGACAGACAGACAAACATGGGTGAAAAACCTAACTCCCGTCCACCTTTAGTGACAGAGGTAACAATTCCTCTTGATTCAAACCTTTTGCTCAATCCTAACTTACTAAATTGGAGAATTGGGGCTGAAATGCAAACTTACTGGTGATTTAGTGAAGCTGATATTTGGTACAAGGTGTGACTGCTCTTTTGTTCAGGCCTTGCAGGAGACTCTTTCAAATCACTGTCAAACCTGGAGTACCTGTACCTAGCGAACAACCGTGTGAGTTCCTGCAACTTTTCTCTTGATCTCACCTTTAAAAAACAATCCAACAAGCATAATCACACATGTGCACACTTTTTTCACCCCATTTAAAATGCATACAACCCTTAACGTGAAGAAAATTTGCTTTGTCAAAAAAGTAGGATGCATGAAGACAAACACACATAATTATACCTTCATGTCTGTTGGTGTTCCCTATCTGAACAGCTGGCTCATGATATGGGGATTTCCAAAGTTCAAATCCTGTATACCATGTGTGTTTGTCCACTGCCCACTAATGTCCTTTTAATTAATGTTACATTACATGGATGTGTATTAATGTCTTTGCTTTGCATGTGACATGTTTCCAAGAACTTTTATTGTAAGCGCTGGTGGACATAATGTTGCTATTGTTGTCATTCGCTTAATCATTCCCTCGGCACATCAAGGGACCTAAGACTCCTTGTGAAGGTAATTCCACAGCTGAGAATAAAGAGTAAATTTGTTGATACATGATCACATGGTGCTGCTGAAAGTAGCCTTAAAGCAGGTACAGAAGAGAGAATTTAGCCAGGGTACTGACAAACAATTACCTACCTTTTTGAAAGATACCATGGAGACTTTAAAATCTACAAGAGCATGCTAACAGATGGCAAAGGCAGCTTAATGACCCCTTCCAAGGATGGCATGCTGATTGATGCAACTCACTACCTCCGGATGACAGGATGTTTCCTTAGACCGATACTGTTGAGGCATTTGTATGAATTACAAAATAGGTATAAGCAGATACTGCAGCACCATGCAGTTGACAAGGATTTACAAGGAAATCGAACACAGGTGGAGGCCATTCAGCCCCTCATGCCTGCGCGAACACCATACTAATTTATCTACACAAGATCCAAGGAAGAAAATACACAAAAAGTTTTTAATTAATGAAAAAATTTTTGTTTGTTTGTTGTATTTTTGTTGTTGGTGTTTTTTTGTAGTTTTTGTATTTTTTTTTGTTCTTCCCCTCAGAGGAAGGGGCATGGGCTGGGGTTAAAAACACACAACAACAACCACACAACCCCCCTTGACAAGACCCCACCAACAGCACTCCATACACATGCACACAATCACCCATCAATGCTCAAACTACCCAAAAGTCCGATCAACATCCCTCTACCCCTCTATCTCCATAACTTCCAGGTACCTATCTAATTCTAATTTGAACTTATCTACTTTTTCTGCTGCCACTACCTTTCCAGGGAGGCCATTCCATGCATTAACTACTCTCTGAGTGAAAGTCCCCTGCCTTGCTACCGTCTTAACTCTCCTCTTCTTTACTCTCAGGTTATGGCCTCTGTTCCTATCACTTTCTACTCTGTTGAATAAATAATTCATCTGCACTTCTTTTATCTATACCTTTCATTATCTTAAACATCTCTATCATATCTCCTCGTAACCGCCCCCTTTCTAGTGTATAAAGCCCTGTCTCCTTCAGCCGCTCCTCATAGCTGAGTCGAGCTTGGTCCGGAATCAATCTAGTAGCCCTGCGCTGAACCCTCTCAATGGCATCTATGCCCTTCCTGAACTGTGGTGACCAAAACTGCACACAATATTCTTGATGTGGCCCTCACTAAATTCCTGCACAATGTTAACACCGCCTCTTTTGACTTAAAAATGATCCCCCTCCGAATACAACCTGAAACCCTATTTGCTTTTCCTATATCTGCCTGGCACTGTACTGCCGACTTACCTCCCATATCTATTACCACCCCCAAATCCTTCTCATGTGTGACAGGCTCCAAAATTACCCCTTACATCCTGTAATCTCTATTTTAATTGTTCTTTCCCATCCCCAATACCTTACACTTGCTCAAGTTAAACTCCATCTGCCAGTCTCTTGCCCAATCCATACAAGTATCAATACTTTCCTGTATCTGATCACCACCCCCTC
>CM068958.1:37624253-37652386 GCA_035128595.1 Eptatretus atami | reverse complement strand
CTCCGGTAGACCCTGCAGTTCTGGATCATCGTCCAACAATCATCAACGATCACATGGTCTATCTCTTTTGCCAAACCAACAGCGTTAGAATACCAAGTCCAGCGATGAGCCTGTGGGTGCTGAAATCATGAACCAGCCACCTGAAGTCCATGACTTCTTGCAATGTCAAGGAACTTAGTGCTATTTTGGTTCACAGTTCCCAACCCTTGGGGACCAACACACGTCTCATAACCATCCCTATCAGTTCCAATCGATGCATTGAAATCCCACAAGACGAGGAGAGTATCTCGCCTGAGGCACTGATCAACCACAGACTCGTGCTTGGCATAGAATGTGTCCTTCACGGTGCGATCACTCACTTCAGACGGAGCATATACAGAGACCAGGGAAATGACACCCAAGGAGTGACGGATCCTTAGTGTCATAATACGCTCATTGACCGGTGTTACCTCAATTATCATTGGAGTCAGCTTATTGGACACAGCTACAGCAACTCCTCGGGCATGATAACCATCAGAGTGACGAGACCAATAGTCGGTGTAACCACCCACCATGATCTTGCCACGATCCGGTCTCCGAACCTCAGAGAGTGCTGCAATACCGATGTTGAAACGCTGGAATTCAAGTGATAACAGAGACAGGTGATTATCCTCTCTGAGCGAAAGGACATTCCAGGCACCCACCTGAAGGGACTGCCTCAGGTTAACCCAAGGAGTCTGTCATCTGCTGTTCGACACCTCAGCACCACCACCCTGACACACTCTCCTGCAATCCAACCCAGGAAGTTTACCCTGTGTTTTTCCTCCTATCATCAAAGAGTGGGGGTTCCTCAGGCTTTGCCTCAATACCATCATCTGGTGAGCTGCCGCACAGGATGTACTCCCACGGAGTGGGTTTACAGTTTTCTTTGGAATGTTTCGTGTGTTTTGCGGCATGAAGGTTTTTACGGTGGTCGTAGTGCAAATCCTGCCACCAACCTTCTAAAAAAAAAAGTAACCCAACTGCAGGAGGACATCCGCAAACACATTTGGGTATGAGAAATGGATGGCCATTGGCTCACAAGGAGCTCCTCCACCCTTTGACACACACACACACACACACACACACCGAGTCTCATGCACGAGGTAAGTAATGACAGAGGGTAAAAAGGCAACAAACTGTCAGTGGAGCCACAGTTGGATACATTAAGCAAGGGAAAGAACAAACAGCAAAAGAAGACAGAGTTGGGAACACAGTCATCTGCAAGTAATACAGTTGGAGTTTGGTTAGGTTTGGTTCCATCATTAATTCAATACGCTCCCACTCCAACATGGATCCTTCTTCTCCAAACCCTCTGATTCTGAGCCTCCATCTCTGGATGGTGGATTCCTCACTGGTTAGCCCTTTCCTTAATCCAATCCTTTCATCTTCTCTTCCGCCTTCCTCTTGGTCTCCTTCCTACTGTTATCAATCTCTCCTCCTTTCTGGCCATTTGATCTTCCTCCATCCTGCATGCATGCCCAGCCCATGTCAGACACCGCTCTTTGACCAGCTCACCTCACTTTCTCTGCTCAGTTTTTGTCCTAAACTCCTTCTTGGTTACTCTCTGCATCCAATGAATCCCAAGTGTTCTTCTCGGGCATCTACTATCACAAGCATTCGGTCGCCTTTTCTCCTCGTTCATGCAAGTCCAACTCTCTGACCCCTATAGCATCACAGTGATTACTGCTGCATTGTACATCTTCATCATGGTTTGTATAGGCTCACATCCCTTCTCCTCCAGAGACCCTTGCTCAGACTATTGAAAACTCCCACCAATGCCAGTCTTCTCTTCACTTCCTTGTCACCACCTCCCTTATCTGTTATCTCACTCCCAAATTAAGTAAACAAACGAACCTACTTTCTCAGTCACTGCATCCCTTTTCGTGAATTCTTCATCTCCTCTTTCATATTGCCTTGTCACCGCCATCCACTTTGTCTTAGAAATACTCACTTTCATCACTGATCGTTCTGAGGAGTGTTGCAAGCACCGTAACCGTCGCTGCCAGCAAAACCACATCATCTGCATACTCGAAGTTCCATAGTTTATGATCTTTAATCTGGACTCCTTATATCCTGCTTGACTTTCTTTATGGTGGGATGGGATAGAAAATATTGCAGGTTGGGATGGCGGATGACACACGATGGTGGTGCACTGCCTGCTTGAAGCCCTGGAAGGGAAGAGTGGGGTTGAACAGCCTCGGGAAGGCAATTCCAACAACGATATAAAAGAGGACTAAAAGAGTGGAGGTGACCTGTAAGCTTGGATTTTAGGAGTTTATCCAGGAGGGTGTTACTGCAAAAACATAATTGTGCACCCTGGAGGAGCATGAGAAGGTCAGAGGGCTGAGGGAGCAGAGGGAGCTTGAACAGAGGAGAGGCAGTTGGAAAAACAAACATCTTTAGCCAAAGCTGATAATTAATAGATGGAACTAAGCTGGAGACATCATCGTATTTTAACAGAAACATATGAAAATGGTAGGTTTTCTCTTACAGTGTTGACTTCTGTTTATTGATAAAAGATGTCATCACAATTCAGTTATGGTCCGATAGTTAGTTTAACCATTTTGTGTAGTGTGGTGCCTCTGGTTTATATGATACCAATTTTATTCGGATTTTAAAATTCCAAATGTTTTCATCCATCCCTTTGTGGTGGTGCTCCAGGCAAAAGCAGGTTCAGTGCTGCTGAAGCATTGCCCCACCAATGATGCCACTGCCTGGCTTTCATTTGCTTTCCCAGCGGTTGTCAGCACAGAAATTTGGAATATTTTTTTTGCCTGTGATGACTTATCCACTCTTCGTGAAACGATGTAGGATCCTTAACGCCCTACTCATGCTGGTCGACTTGACACCCAGAATAAGGTCCATCCGAGGGGTGGCTCACTTTGTGATGGAACCTCCAATTTCTTGTTTAGTCTGGTCAGGGATCAAAACCCACACCGGACACCTAAAAGGTAAGTCTGTTACTTCTGCATCATGCTGTTGGCGTTTTCATCCACAACACTGTATAAAGACTTCCACAAAATTATTTCAAGGAAAGGAAATTGAGGAAATACTTCAGTCAAATAGATTTGTTACTTGTAGTGTTTGGATGTAAAAGGAAGGAATTTATGAATGTCAAAGCCACTTGGCTGTTTGTGTGAGCACATGTCTGGCTTTCCATCAGCCTGCGCTCCACCAGGCCCGTTTCAGGCCCAACCAGACGGATTCTGCTCATTCTTGATTTGTTTTGAAACGTGATGATTGATGGCCATCGTGCATCCAAATTATGATAACAAACAGATGTTACATCAGGAAGCTTATGAGCTTGGTTAAAATGGTGAGCATTCCCATTTTTTTTTTTTTTCATATGTCCCCTTCCAATATTTGCTGATTTTTTTTCGTTACGTAATTCTAAAATCTCACGAATGAAGGGATGAGATTGTGGTGGCTGTTTTTTTTTTTATACCTGACACACTACATTTGATCTGATGTGTACACCTTTCTCTTTTGTAATTAACACTGTTACTTCCCCCATTGAAATCTAATGGTAACCGAAAAGTATCTGTAGGAAATAATATCTGTGGCTTGCCTGCGAAGTCACAAACTAATAAAGTAGACGTTATAACAATTAGGCTTTGAGACAAATTTTCACAAAATAATAACAAGTAAATCAAATTTTCAATAAAAGTATGGATTATTTGTATACATCTACTTCAGCCTTTATTGATCACAAGCCCTGAAGAAATTCGAAATTGTGATGTAAATAATTCTGAAACTAGAGAGTTCATAGAACACCTTACCCTGTGCAGTCTTGAGAGAAAAAAGGACATGAGCGGGGTCTGCGAGCAGCTAATTTGATTGGTCGAGATGATGTAAAATGCCATAACATTTTGTCCAAGTACAACTAAACGAATGCACCAGATGGCATCAGCTCACATGTCCTTAAAAACCTGCCCTGCTGCTCCTCTCTCTGCCCATTTCACCCTGTCATTTGTGCTAGGTCATCTTCCATCTGCTTGGAAATCAGCCAACATCACTGCACTACATAAAATGGGTTCAAAAACTGATCCCCTGAACTGCAGACCTATCAGCTTACTTACAATCATCAGCAAGATCGTGGAATCCATCATCGCAGTTGATATAAAATCCTTCCTTTTCTCCAACAACATAATCTCAGATCACCAATTTGGTTTCAGACCAGGTCACTCCACCTTTGACGTGCTGCTTCTACTCACCCAACAATGGATGGAGGACCTCAATGTCAGACATGAGATTAGCGCCGTATCTCTGGACATATCTCAAGCTTTTGATAGTCTCTCCAAACTCTCTGCCAATGGCATTCAAGGCCAACTACACACATGGCTTCCTGACTTCTACTCTCGTAGCCAACGGGTGACACTCAACGGAATCTTTTCATCTCCTCTCCCTGTTAAGGCTGGAGTGCCCCCATTGCAGTGTTCTGTGCCCAGTCCTATTCCTGATCTTCATCAATTAATTATCTTACTGACACTCTGAAAAATTCCCTTTATCTATTTTCTGATGACTCCACCCTCTGCCATGATATTTGTAATCCTTTAGACAGGAAGGCTGCAGCATCTTCCATCTCTTCAGACCCTGACAAAATCCAAAACTATTCAAGCAATTGGAATATGTCTTTCAATCCTGACAAATCTCACTATCTCTCTCCAAAATGACCGTCCAGCAACTCCCCCCCCCCACTCTCCACCCCTCCCCCACCATATACTTTCTTCACAAGACAATCCTCTTGATGAAGTGCAGTCATTCAAACTCCAGGGTCTCACCATCAGCCATGATCTTTCTTCGGTAAACCACATTTCAAAGTTGGCCTTCAAAGCCAGCCAGCAACTGGGCATCTTAAAACAAACAAAGTCCTTCTTTGGCACACCTGGACTCCTATCCACCTACAATGTCTTTATGAGCAGCTTGATGGAATACTGCTCTCCCCTCTGGACTGGCTCCACTGCCTCAAACCTTGTTAAGCTTGACGCTGTGGAAACCAAGGACTTTAATATTATTGGACTCTCCCACTATGAAGCTGAGTCTATGGGTCTATCACTCTGCCATTATAGACTGGTCAGTGACCTCTGCCTTCTACCGCCTCCTTTCTTTCCACGCTTTTTTCCCCCCATGTTTCTGCACGGCACACACGGTCCACCATAAACTCCCTTCTGGTGAAATTACCTAAATCCAGGATCACTGCTCACCTCCACCCATTTGTTCCTCCTTTTTCTGCCTGTGGAATCAACTTCCACATTCTCTTCAATCTCATTCATCCCTCTGGAGGTCTTCAAGACCGCTGTTCACCACCATCTCAGATTGTCCCCAATCCAAAACCATGATCTTTTATATACCCTTGTTTACCCCCCACCACACCACAATCCCTTCTTCTTTCAAATTTCCAGCTTTCCCAACTGAGATTCCTTCTGCATACATCTGGTCCACCTCATGCATCCTCTCCTGATCCCCACCCTCCATTCCTCCTCACATTGTGCCGTGTCCCACCATCATGTTTGTGTCGTGCCATGTCCCACCATCGTGTCTGTGGTAGTGCCATGTCATGCCCATGTCCCACTGTCGAGGTGGGTGGTTACGAGTCGAGATCGGTCGCCGGCAGGCCAACACAGGTGTTTGATTCACCACTCAAATCGTCTGTGTACATGTGCTGGTAGCTGGTAGAGATGGTCTTACAGTTTCGGGTGACAGAGAAGAAGAAGAAGAAGAAGATTTCGATTTTTAATCAGAAAATTACCTACTTTATGAATCACAAATCGGAAAAAGGCACATCATAACTATTTTGTGGGGTATCAAGGGATAGATTAACGTCAAGGTAGTCTGAGCGTTTGGTTTCCCTTTTTCAGTTAAACGTTCCATAATCATGGAAAAAGGGGGGATTTTTGTGTACTGCTCCTTCCCAATTCCATATCCAGGTGATGCATGACGTCATCACCAGGTGCCGAAGGAAGGGAGTGTGCACTCAGGTTTTTACTCCTTTGGTTTTCTTGTTTGTTTGTTTGTTTGTTTTCTGTTTGTCCGGGCAATATCTCAGCCATCCTTTGAGCTAAGAAGCTCAAATTCGGGGACAAAAGTTAAGATGTGCTTTGGCAAAAACAATATTTTTTTAATTTTTGAATTAATCAATTACTTAATTAATTACTTCATTATGATCGAATTATTCATTACTTATTTATTTTCTTTCTCATCTAGGCAAAATCTCAGGCACCTTTTGAGCGACGAAGCTGATATTTGGACACGATAGTGAACAAGTGATTTGGCTTATAAAGTGTATATTTTTTTGACTTATTGATGAATAATTAATCAATTAATTGATTAATTATTCATTTTTCAATTAAATACTTAATTTTCAAAAAGTTACAGATTCGGATGAAACGGTGGTGGTTTATGTATGCTCTGAGCCAATTGATTAATAAATTAATTATTTTACGATTATTATTTATTTTTATTACACAATTAGTCAATTAATCAATTATTGTACACTGCTCCCTCCCAATTCCGTGTCCATGTGCTGCATGGTGGCATCACCGGGCGCCGCAGCAATGTTGCGCACTGGAGGATATGTTATTTATTTATTTGGCATGGGGTGGTGTACCTTAAATGTACCTCGACTTGTTTTTATTTAATTTAAAATGATTGGACTGATTCTTTAATGCTCTGCTATTTGCTCAGTTGTCTTCCATGTACAGTTAGTTACTTGTCTGTATCTTCCCTACCGACAGCTAATTGTGGCTCCACAATATCTCCCTGAAAGCCTCATCAGCATTGACTTGGCAGCCAATCAAATTGCTAGAATTCCAGCTCCTGCTTTTAAAAAGAAGCCTGCTCTCAGGTAAACAATTTTTTTTTTACTGAATCCAACTATCATTACGACTGGCAAGTTAGTACATGTGTCCTTTAACCATTTGGAAATTGTGTTTGGAACTTTGATGGAATGATGTTGACATACAAATATTTTGTCTTCTTTTTTTCAAATATGATTTTTATCTATAACAAATACACAATTATTTCCCGTCCTTTTGAATAAATAATTGAAAAGTATCCAGTCTTTATTTAATGTTGTGCTTTTATGAATACAAATATGTCTGTGCAAGGTGGTTCAAGGTTTATCCAGCACCTTTTTGAGAATTAACACACACACACACACACACACACACACACACACACACACACACATTACAATTCTAAAAAAGAGCTGCACATGAACAAGCTCATCAGCATTTCCCATCAATCTGGTGCTTCAAGAGCAAGATCATTGACAGGTGACATAAACACTTGGAAGGCCAAAGCTGTGTGATGGTTCAACCACCAGTTTCACCGCTGATTTGCTAACAGAACGAGGCTTTGCACCAGCTGGAGTTGCCCAGCTGTTTCCTCAACCACTAAAACAACCTCTTAGTGATCACTCATTCATTTACAATTACTGAGAACAAGAAGTGGAAGAAAACCTTGATCCATGTCCTCCAACCAATATTATAACAACTGGAATCTCTTCTGTTATCCTTATGGAAATGTCTTAAGAATGAGTTATTCAAATGAAGCAAGTCAATGCCTGGAGGCTCAGAGAAGTTTTGTTTTTAATTTCAATGGCCACAGAGCAACTTACAGACAGATGTAAGCCTCTATCCCAATTTTCTCCTGCTGACCACAGATCCACACTGTCAGACTCTGAATTAAAGAAATTACTCTTTTTATTTTTTTTCTCAAAGCCATTGAAAGCAATATGATTATACCAAGGAAATGATAGGTTTGTGGACGAAATTTGTATTCATCACAACCACTTCATGGTAGAAAGCGGATGGCTAACCCTCCCGTTTATTTCTGCAGTCAACCCTCTGGCGTTGGTGCAATCTTTGGATCTCCTTGGACTAACAATCTGTCGTCACACTTACTGTACCGATCACGTATTCAAGATGTCCTCCATGATAGAGAGGTGCCTTTGAATTACCTGCGGAGCTCAGCTGCTTCCTTGGCTGCTCTCAGCTCCAAGCAATGAACAAAGCCTTCATCTGCAGTGCCATGGAGTGTGGTTGTCCTCAGTGGGCTGGTGCCACCAGATCTCACCTTGTGCCCCAGGAAGTGCTCGAATCCAAGGCCTTTTGTTTGTCCCTGCCTTCTCGTAACTGTGAAATTGCCTCCATGAGTCTGTCCAATTATGATGTTTTCCTTTAAAATGTGTCGACTCCATTAAAATGATGAGCCACCACCATAATCCCATGTTATCCCTTATTCGTATTCCTGATTTTTGCTATTCCCACTGACTCTCCTCTCCTTGTCCACCCACATTATTCCACATTTATCCTGTTCATCATATTCTCCTGTCTGCTTACTTGCTCTTTGTCTATTCAGCCCACTTAATGTTCTGCACAAATTTCACAGGATAACTAACATAGACTAATGATCACATGGATGGTTAATTTCATCAAACTGCATTGTCTTATTTCCTTCACAGATCCTTGTACCTCCATAACAACAAGCTGACAGATGCCGGAATACCGGCTGGCATGCTTGAGTCATCCAATAACCTTGAGGTTCTCATTCTCTCCAGCAACTTACTCCAAACAGTTCCACAGGGCCTGCCATCCTCTGTCTACCGCCTGCATCTTCAGGTTTCAGGGAATGGGGCCTAGGGAAAACAGATGGTGAGGAATCTGAGAAAGGAGTTGGACAAGGTGGGATGGGTGAAGTGAGTGGCATTTGATATGGAGTGCTCAAACCATTAGGGCAGAGGTTGGAAAATATTTGCGTTAAATAATGTAAGGGCCTCTAAATTAAAAACTATAAACTGCAGAAATGCACAAAGGTAAGAGAAAATTAAAAGGTCAACCTTGACATGATGGAATCAAGGGTAAATTGATTTTTAAAATTTGACAAAAGGAAGGGAGGTGAGAAGATAGGAGTAAAAAGGGAGAGTAGGAGAGATGTGAAACCACAAAGGAAATTAAGAGATGGGAAGAAGGGTAAAGGATGGAACATATGGGAATAATATAGGGTCTGATGGTGGAGGAGGGAAAGCAACCAAATTCCACCATTTTGTTGCGTACATAATATGTTGATGGCATCTAATCCAGGCTGAGTTTAAATCTTGATCTAAGTATGCATTTCCATGGATATTCTCACCAGAAATTAATTGCTGTTCTTCAGAACACACAGATCTCAAGATAGCCTGGGATTGTGAGCTAAATCCTGCTTCAAAGAGTTAAACTAGAATGAAGAACTAGTCTTCCTCGTGCGGACAAGTGGAACAGAGGATGGAAACAACAGAAGGTTGATCGAGGTATGCTAACTGCCGTGGGAATCAATGAGAAGCTAATGTTTCAGGTGTTAACCGTTTTTTTTAATGCAGAGTTGAGGCTCATGGAAGAGCAAGAACACCGAACTGATCAGGACAAGAGGAACAGTAGGGGGAGGGGGACACCAACAGTGGATTTGGAGGACAAGATAGAGGGAGACTTGGACAAACAATGGGTGTAGGGAGGATTGGGGGCTGGAAAGGATGCATGGAGTGGATAGGAAGGATCCAGATGAAAATTCGCAGGAGGGAAAAACTGGGAATTTGGAAGGAGTAGGTCTTGGGGGTGGGGGTGGGGGAGTTAACAAAGGCAGAAAAGATCATGGTTTTGAATTGGGGTTGATGTGAGCTGATGGAGAACAGCTGTCTTTAACATTTGTAGGGAAGAATGAGATTGAATATAATGTAGAAGTTGGCTCCAAAGGTGGGAAAATAGAGGAACAAATGAGTGCAGGTGAGCAGTGATTTTTGATTTAGGTAGTTTCACCAGCAGGGGATTGATGGTGGACTGTGTGAGCCCTGCAGAAACCTATGGGGGACAAAGCACGGAAAGAAGAGAGAGTGCAACACCAGAAAGGATGCGATAGAAGACAGAGAGACCACTGCCCTGTCTGCAATGGGAAAGTGATAGCCCATAGACTCGGCTTCATCGCAGGAGATTACAATGACCCTGAAGGCCTTGGTTTCCATGGTGTCAAGCTGAGCAATATGTGAGGTAGGGGAGCCAGCCCAGAGGGGAGAGCAGTACTCCATCAGGTCGTGGATAAGACCTTTTAAGGAGATGGAAGTTCAGGTGTGCCAAGGAAGGATCTTGTATGATGGAGGATGCCCAGTACATGGCTTGCTTTGGAGGCCAACTTCGAAATGTGGTTTGCTCAAGAAAGATTATGGCTGATAGTGAGACTCAGGAGTCTGAAAGTCTGAACTTCCTCAATAAGATTGTTAAGAAGGTCGATAGGAGGGTTTGCCAGATGGTCCTTTCAGAGTGTGAGACTTGTCAGGATTGAAAGACATATTCCAAGTGTTTGACCATCTTGTGATTCTGTCAAGGTTTGAAGAGTGGGAAGAGGCTGCAGCCCGCTTGTCTGAAGGATGAGGGATGTCACGGCAGAGGGTTGAGTCATCAGGAAATAGATAAAGGGGTTTCCAGAGGGTCAGAAAGATCATTGAAAATAAGGAATAGGACTTTGTCTGAGAAAATGAGTGCAGCGTTTAGCATACTTCGACCAACGTTCTATTGATGTCATCTATTCTTCAACGACTTATTTTGTCAGAGAGTGCAAGTTGGTGTTTATTAATTATTTTTTTCCATTGGTGGGAAATCAAATGAAACAAATCAATGAATAAATAAGACATTCGGATTGTAAAGAACTATACCGGCAACTGCAATTGTCAGCAGCTTTTTGACATCAAATATTATGAAAAGGGTAGGCCATCGTGCACAGATTCACTGGATGCATTCCTTTTCAATGGGTGCGTGCTACCTGCAGTCAGTGCGACCGTTGGCATGTGGACATGGCAAAGGTATGCTGGGCAAAAAAAGCCTAATTTATCTGGCGAATCAGAAGCGTGAATGAACAAGTGTGACTTGAGTTTCGATGTTGGCAGCAATCATGAATTTCAAAAACTGATTGGAGAGTATTTAAAATATTCCATTTTTCTTTAAGTCAGGAAATATTATATTGCAAGCTACCCCAGTAACTTGCTGTAGGAAACCCGTTTGAACAATCTGTAAAATGCCCACGATTAGGCAGCTTTGTATTTTAATGGCAAAATGAAATGAAATCGAGTTTCCTCTCCAACAGAACAATCAGCTAAAAAGGCTGCCATCTGGGGTGTTTGAAAATATGAACTTCTTGAGGGAACTTTATCTACAGAACAACAACCTGACAAATGACAAGCTGGAAAACAAGGCCCTCTGGTAATGTTATTAAATGATTAAGGACTCTGAGCTGAATGCAAGCATTGTGATCTCCATTGGCATTTACTCATTGAAGTTTGTATTCAATATAAAGTTACGCAAAGTAAAGGTTGGTTGAGTTTGAATCAATCCCTCAGCATGGGATATTAACCACTCACCGACATCAGGGATGTTACTATCGAGGACTCAAAAGAGGCTCCAAATGCACAGCTAGAGTAACACGATTGTTGTATATTCACAAAAGCTTGACATGGTTTTGATCCTGTTTTGTGTTATGGTGATCAGCTTGATTGTAGAAAGTGCTGTCCAGCAGCAATATAAGACTACTAGGTAATGGAACCCATGGATTAAAGGGGAACTGATATTGAACCTACTGAACTGTGAATGTACAGACGGCTTTAGTTTCATAAAGCACGACATGCAAAGAGCACTGCTGTCAGACCCCGACATTCACAGACCCCGTGTATTCGTGGTTCATAAAATGTGACCTGCTTCTACATTCACGGCCATGTGCTTCGCATATTCGCAGGTTTTTGGGGGATTTTAAATTCTCCCTTATGAATCACACACTGCTGGGAACATATCCCCTTCTTCCCCCATTGAAACAATTCCCCACCCAACATTCGCGGATTCGACATTCGCAGCATTTTTCAGAAACATATCCCTGAGAATGTCGGGGTTCGACAATATTAGATGGTGCATAGTTATTACTGCAGAATAAAATATTGATACTTATTGTAATACCAGCAAATACCACCCGTCGCTTTGTTGACCAGGAATAAAAATATGGGGGGAGCGGGGGGAAAGAGAGAGAGAGAGAGAGAGGAGAGAGAGAGAGAGAGGAGTAAAGAGGTGGAGGGGAAAAGAGAGAAGAGGGAGGGGGGGAGGGAAGACAGTGTGAGGTGAGAGGAAGGGAAGGCAGACGTGCGGTGGTGCATTAATTACGATTTATATCATCTCATCAAAATGATTCTGCATTGAATAACAGTGAAGATGGAAATAAAATAATATCTAAAATCCATTTTCTACCGGTCATATTATAAATACAGCCCAAAGACAAACAATGCCCGAACACGTCCAGAAACAAAACCCGCCGGACGCATCTGGAACCAAGCCGTCTGGAGACAAACACTGCTTGGACACATCCTGAGACAAACACCGCCCCAACATGTCCAGAGACAAACACCGCCCCGATGTGTCTGGAGACAAACTCCTGTCGCGACAGATCCAGATACAAACTCCCATCCATAAATAAACACCGCCCAGCCACGTCCGGAGACAAACCCCACCCGGACAGGTCCAGAGATAAAAACTATCCAGACATAACCACTGTCCAGATATGTTCAGAGACAGAGAGAGAGAGGGTAGGTGTGGAAGGATGGTGCTGCACTGTATTGGGAGGGGGTAGTGCAAGTATGGGACAGAGAGAGAGAGGGGTTGCGGTAGGGGAAGTTAGCAGAGAGAATGTTTTGCTTTATGAACAACACACACACACACACACATTAGTACTTGGCTGATATCGGCAATTTTTCAGGAATCAGCAGGGCGGAATCAGTGTAATTACCAACTTCGTACTTGCTGTATAAAACCAAAAAACCTTGAGTAGCTTTCACCGAAAATCAATGTTGCATTTGCATAGATATTTCAGGGAGATGTTCACAAAGATTAATCTTTATAAACAGCTACGTGTGGGAAAAAAAATATTTGGCTGGGTAATTTAGAAAACATGTTAATACAGCAATCGGCTCGGAAATCGCGTGTTATTTCACAACTGGCTCAGAATGACGGAGCACGAACAACTTGCTCAGGATGATGGAGCACGAACCACTCACTCAGGATGACGGAGCATGAACCACTCACTCTGAATGACGGAGCATGAGCCACTCGCTCTGAATGACGTGGCACGGCAAAAGCGTCCGCAGTGAGTGAACGATTCACTCAGAATGATGTAGCGCAGTACCGCTATCGACTATGGGGCACTTGGCAAGTGGCTTAAGCACTCAAGCAAGCACTCCAATGAAATGGTTGACAATGAACGGCTGGCCAGGCTGTGGCTGCATGCCATATATTTAATGTCGAACAACCCTGGAGACATCGCAAAGTTTAATCGCCCGTGAAATAAGCATTTCATAAATAGACATTGCATAATCTATCATTGCATAAGAGTTGAAATCAATATTGCATAATCTGCCATGTTGCCTGCTCGTCTGTGCATGCGTCACGTGGTACATTGGTTCGGAGTCCATACAAATGTTATAGCTTTGTTTTAAAATATCCGTTTTTCACCATATTTGCTTTGATTCGCTGTAGAGCACCTCACAAAATGCTCTGACAATATAGACACAGATCTGGCAGATGCTTTGGGTAGGCAGTCGCTCTGGAGGACAGGGCACGAGGTCTAGCAGTGAATGCATTAAATCAAATAGCTCAATGAAGCTGGTTAATTTTGATACATTTCTAAATGTTTTGTTCACTTAATATAATTCTCCAAACAGGAGAAACAGGAAACAACACATTTTCTTGTGTATGTATGGAGAAGGGGGGGGAACATAGCCTTGCTTGCTTAAATTAAATAGGTATGTCTGCTTAGTTATAAGACTCGTTTCTTTACATTATCAGATGTCACAACAGATTTCAACACATTTATTCCGGAAGATATCTGATCCCCAAAACCGAAATAATATTTTGACATACTTTAATTAGTCCGTGAGAGTAGATAATGGAAAATCGTATCATATAATGCATGAAATCGCTCCAAGCTCCTAATTTGAAAACTATAGCATTTACAAAAGTGATGCATACAGCAATTTGCAGCTATGATGAACAGGCATTCGACAATATGAGTGCGTAAAGTGAAAAAAAAACTTCATTGTTAAGAAATTGTTGCGGCCTGTTCCAAGTCAAGTCATGGTTGAGCAGGCCAAAAAACATGGCGACTTCAGTCCCCAGCGAGGTAACCCAGGATACGCCTTAAGACCCCAGAGAGCGAGGTGGCCGAGGATTGCCTGATAAAAGATATAATTAAATAAGGCTGTTAATTATCTTCAAAAGTGGTATTTTCATTAACCCAAACACCCAATTTTCACTCATGCACTTCCTTGGAGTTCCATTCGTATGCAAGCAAAGTTTCAGGCTGCTAGGTTTTATGGTTTTGGAGTTATGGAGGAGACACACACACACACACACACTGACACACACACACACACACTGACAAACACACTGACACACACACTGATATTTATTACTGTAGACAGATGAAAATACTCACAGGATATGCGTGGAGCATCTCCCAGTAACGCATTTTGATAGTCGGAAAGTCATCGATATATTAAAGTATCGTGGCCGGATTTATCCATCTATTTCTCTCTTTACACCCATTGGTTGGACAGCTAGCCAGACTTCACCCACAATTGATCCTCAAAAAAAATCAAATAATGTATCCACCATTTTGGTTGCCACTTATAAGGCCCAGGGTCTTAGTCTCAGGCCTCTGGTGTACATTTGAAGACTGAACAATATGTCTTCTATCATGAAATAAAGGTACATTTTGATTACAACCATTGCAGAGGAATTGAGCTAATGCATGTTTTGTTTGGGAGCAATTGAGGCAGCAGTCTACTATACACTGCCACCCAAATAAAAATTCCGTATAATCAAGAGGGCGTCTGAGTTTATGTACCTTTCAAAACTGAACAACATGTCTATCATGAAAAAATTGGACCGCCTGTCCTGAAACTCACCTAGATCAGGAGCAAGTCACTCAAACCGCCCCGCATACATCCTCAAACCATAAATTTTTTAATACCGTAATCAAACTTTGGTAAATCAAGGGTGATGAAGGTTGCGGTCAAGTTTCATTGAAATTATATAGTTCGGAGAAGAGAGAAAATGACAAAAAAAAATTAGGGGGGGGTTATCAGAAACCCCTCTTGTAGACTCCCTTAATGAGTGCAGATTTTGATGCAGTAAATATACTTTGGTACATCACAAGAGAAGAATGTTGTAGTGAAGTTTCACCAAAACAAAATTGTGTGCATTTTCAGAGAAGAGAGCAAATACCTACTTCCGGGGGCCAAAAAATCCCTGCAGATCCCTTAATGAGTGAAGATTTTGATGCGGTCGATACACTTTGGTACATCATGGGTGACGAAGATTGGCAAGTTTCATCAAAATTGGATGTGTTTAAGAGAAGAGAGCAAATACTTATTTTAGGAGGGGGGGGGGTCAAAAAAACCCTGTACACCACCTTAATGAGTGCAGATTTTGATGCGGTCGACACATTTTTGGTGCATTGTGGGTGATGAAAGTTGTTGTCATGTTTCATCAAAATCGTTTATGTAGTTTTGGAAAAGAGAGGAAATACCTATTTTGTGGGTCAACCCCCCCCCCCCTCCCCCTGTAGGTCCCATCAATGAGCGCAGATTTTGATGTGGTCAATACACCTTCGTTAGGCATCATATATGAAGCTTGTGGCCAAGTTTGATCAAAATCGTGTGTTTGGTTCAAGCGATAATGACTGAAATGTTTACGGACTCACTGATTGATTGACTGCCTCACTCACTCACTCACTCACTCACTCACCTACGGGCCTGCTCGATCGCAGAAGCTCACCTGACTAAAGTGCAAGGTGAGCTAAAAAGGGTACGTTTTGATTACAACCCATGCAAAAGAAAGAAAATATTCGTGATTAATATTTGGAGTCTTAAATGAAATCAAAAAAAGACTCGAACCGGTCATTTTATGCAAAACACTGGCAAAAAAAATGGAAGGTTGTTGTACGTAACCTTGGTTTAGTCAAAGTTTCCTTGGCTGAGTGGTGTGCAAATCCAGGGTTTATTAATAAACTACTTCACATGTGCATGGACATGTAATTCACATATTATGTGAAGTAAATAAAACATACGTGGCAAGTTAGAGGCACCAAAACGTGGGTTGGTAGGAATCGAAAGCGGGTTTTATTTTATGTATTTATTTTTACCAAACCTGGTATAAACGTTTATGGAGAGATCGTCAGTGACACAAAATACATCAGAATACTGAGATAGCCATTTATTGACAACTAATGAGAAGGAGGTTACACTTAATACAACTTCCAACTCGGTGATTGTGGTGACATGATATTAAACATGAAATGATCGATGCACGAATGCCCTTTCACTTTTATGAGCTGGTGGAGGGGAGGAAAGAGTTGGGGTTCGGACGGAGGAATAGCAAAGATGGGACACAGTTGGGAGGGGAAGGTTGAGACTTCGGGGGAGGGACCATCCCGTCTGACAGTCGGGCGTGCATCGTGGTGTTAAGTGGTTGAGAGTTGGGGTTGGGGGGGTGTGTGGAGCAGGTTTGAAGGCTTGGAGTGTGGAAGAGATTGAAGCCGCAGGTTGGGAAGGGGAGGTTGAAGATTTGGGAGTTGGGAGTGTGGGTTGATGGCTTGGGAATTGGGAGGGGTGGGGATTGTGACTTGAACTCACATTTTACATTGTGTGGCTGTTCCGTGGGTCCCTGCCAGTATAAATTAAATATTCCAACCTCTGTGTGCGTTACTTCCCCAATGACAGATCGTTGTAACAAACCACGCACTGTCTCCACCCGTGATCAGATCCATGCAATGTCAATGATTGCGCCTAAACAGCCCGTACCACGTTCACATCGAGACCAGGGGGGGGGGGGCAGCGACCCAAATGTCAATGATTTTTACCAGCTGGGTGTGGGCATTGCAGCACATTGCGGCCACTCCCACTCCCACACAGTTTTCAGAAGCCCATGTCCCCCCCCCCCCGACACACAAACACAATCCATGTGTCAATACAAGCGACCAAAAGGTACACGAAAATAATATTGCAAATTAAGTGCTATGACTTTTATGTGTTATCCACTGGGTAAACAGCACATCATGCACGAACTCCACCCACAGACGGATCTCTGATGATTGCACCTCAACAGCATGGTAGAATGTCAACATCAAGGACAGATGAGATGAGCAACGCAAATGTGAATGTATTTCTGCCCACTGGGCATTGTCAGCACATCACAGCCACTTTTGTTGGTTTCGTTCATCATAAGCTCTAATTAATCCACAAAAGCTAAGCGAAATCCCCAATAATTTTAACCTACCTGATATGTCTTACCTTCCCCAAACCCCCATTTCTCTACTCCCTGTTTTTTTTTTTAGCCTTTTGACAAGCATTAAGCTTTAGCTTACCCAAACCAAATGTTTGATTGCATCAACTCGAACTTTGAATCTCACTATAAACCCAAATTAATTAGCCCTGTGTTCTCTAAGCATGTTCCTTATCCGATAAAGCCACTGACGATCTAACCCTGACCCTTCACAGGGGTGCTCAACATTTGGAGTTCCTGGATCTCTCAAGAAACCAGTTTGTGCATGTCCCCCAAGACTTACCGTCCTCCCTTGTCGTTCTGCATCTTGAGCGAAATCACCTGGTACGTGCAGACGCTCGCGGACTTGGACGTCTAATTGCTCTGGAATACCTGGTACTCAACCACAACCGCTTGAGTACACAAGGACTCGGAGCTGCAGGACTGCGGCGCATGAAGAAACTACATACCTTGCATCTGCATAGTAATCGCTTGCGCAAGGTTCCATATGGCCTACCACAAGGCTGAGGGTAACCCCCCCCCCCCAAAAAATCTTCATTTTCATTCATTTATCATTTCAAATCTTGCACAAGCAAGTGCAGAAATATTTTACAAATGGCATTTAAATGATGTGCCTGGTGTTGGCTTGATGGTTAGGGTTATAGGCTTGGGATCCTAGGATCCTGAAGTTCAAATCCTGCTTGGCTGTTGAATTAATACCAGGTGGGGTTGACTCTGCCTGTCATCCCTCAGAGGTTGGCAAAATGAATACCAGCTTGCTGGTATACTGTGTCAGAGTCCAGTATTGTGCCCAATAGCCAAGGAGACTGCTTAAGCAGCACCAATGCTCTGCACAGAGTATGGTCCTGATGGATGGATGGAGTTAAATGACACTGCTGCTTCCTTGAGTCAGATTTTACCATGTGATGATAGTTGGCATCATCCACTTGATTCTTTTTGAGGATTTCAAGGATCAAGGGTATCCATCCATCAATTAGGACCAAACTGTGTGCAGAGCGTTGGTGCTGCCGAAGCAGTCTCCTTGGCTATTGGGCACAATCCTGGACGGGTCGCCACTCCGACACAGGATATCAGCAAGCTGGTACTCATTTTGCCGACCTCGGAAGGATGACAGGCAGAGTCAACCCACCTGGTATTAATTCAACAGCCGAGTGGGATTTGAACTCAGGATCTGTAGATCCCAACCCCACCACTCTAGCCATTAAGGCAAACACCAGGTATATCAAGGGGTATACCATTCAAATATTAGGTTTTATTGAAATAAATTTCTCCTTTTGTTGTTGATTTAGAAAACGTGTTCTAAAAATCTGGGTCATCGTATTTTTTTAATCACGAGTAAATATAAGACTTTTGAAGGTTTACTGAAGATCAATGTGAAGAGTTAATTAAATGCCAAGATGCGATGGAAGACCACAATATATTACACATGCACAATTGGGAAGGGGGGGACGGTTAGGGTCCCTTTTTAAAGGCTAGTACCGATGATTATTTTTCTTGGGAAGCTGACAGGTTATTTATATCAAATGCAAACAGGATAGGTCACAAGACATTGCCTTGGACAATGTCATCTTCCAACAGCAGAGCAACATGCTGCTTGTAGGCATGGAGGAAATGTGCCAACTGGTCGAAGAACGCTATTGGTTGACAGCTTGCTGAGTAGAGTGTCAATTGGCATGGAGATGTTTGGTGACATCACTGAAACTCCTTGTTCGAGATCCATGGCATCCATGCATTGCTAAAAATATTGAAAAAGCATATCTAAAGTGGAGTGGTCACAATGGAAACTGAACTTGAAGCTGAGATCAGAGAATTAAAGACGATATTTGGGGTCTACAGCAATGATATGTCATATTACTTTGCTTATTATTATAGGAAGCAGGCTGACCAGTCTAGAGTTGAGAAGATGTGTTTTGGATGCCTCCTTGTGAGTAAGGTCGATAGATGTTTGAAAAGTACTTAAGAAAAAAGAAAGAAAACCGGTCGTGTGTAAAGATGTTGAGGATCAAGGGGATGATGCCAACTACACCTGAGGCTGAAGTTATGGTGGAGGTTTTTTTTTTTGCGTACCATGTATTGACTAATAAAGCAACATTCTGACAGTGCGGCATGGGACAGGATGTGGACACAGCATTGGGGATGAACGAGCAGGAGGTGGAGAGAGAATGGGGAGGGAAACAGCAACTTGTAAATATATGGGGAGAGAAGATGTGGGGATAGAGAGGTGGTGTCCTGCCATCTTGAAACCCTGGATAGAAGAGTGGGATTTAAGAGACTGAGGAAGGGGATTCCACAATCAGGAGACTGGAGGAATAAAATAGTTCAAATGTGAAGTGCGCCTGAATTCTGTGGGTTTTATAAATAGTGGATTGCAAGAACAAAGCCTGTGACCTTTCGGGATTGGGAAGAGATGAGAGGAAATACCAGAGGGAGAAAGACCTGAGGAGAAGCGGTAGAAAACAAGGAGGCCCCGAACCTGTTACCAAACAAGCTCAGGACATTTGAGAAAAGGAACAGTTGCTGTCAGCTGGGATTATGGCTTCCACAACTGTTTATAATTGGAAGTAAGTCAATGGACTTTTGTCGAAAGGATCTGTTTTTGCAACCTTATTGTGTATTGGGGTGATGTTGACTGTCTCCGAAGGAGAACGTGGGGTGTAGTATGGGTGAGGTAGCTGAGGGAGGCCTGGGGTTACTTAAGGCAATGGACAGGCGAAAGGGAGCAAGTGGAGATGGGGGAGAGCAGCAGAGCAGGAATGGAGAACACGGATGTTGATACCTTTGCAGGGCACAAACTCACTTTTCCTCAAGAATAGTCTTCAAACAAGGTTAGCGAATGTGAAGGAACGCCTTTTCAACAACAATGAGGCCCCAATCGGGATACGGAATCACGAAAAAGTTGTAGAAATTCATTTTTACATTATTATTATTTTACATTGCAAATGGATTTTTTTTTTCCTCTTCTCTTCAGTCGGAGCAGATTTTGCACAGCAATGTCTTTTCGTCGATAGCATTATACCGCTCATCCCCAAAATACACGACGGTTGAAAGGAGTGAAAAAAAATGTGATGGTAAAAAAAAAGTACCTGTTTGCTTGTGATTTTTTTCCCCTCCATATTGATGTTAGTAGGACATTGAAAATCCCCATCGGTATGCCTACTAGTGTAACAACACCGTTCTCTCTCTATCCCTTCCACCTACCCAACCACAATTGCAACAGGCCCTCATGCTGCTGCACAATCAGATCAATGAAGTGCGTAGCACGGATTTTGAAAGTTCTCCAAACATAACGGACCTGAACTTGAGCTTCAACATTCTGAAAAGCAACCGCGTTCACCCCAAAGCTTTCTCGTCTCTCACAAACCTCCTTAACCTGGACTTGAGTGGAAACAGATTCACGGAGCTTCCTACTGGACTGCCTGAAAGCCTGCAGGTGCCTGTGATTTGGTAAAAACAAACTTTTTTAAACCTGATTGTTGTTGTAATAGTAGGATGGGCTGTCCAAAGTTCTGCAGTACATAAGTTAATAAGCTGTGTGCAGCTAAGACTACAAAAAAGTAAGATACCGAATCAGTTTGGAACAAAGCTAAAGCTCTACACAAGGGTTGGATAGCTATGCCTTAAATTAACCTTATATACAATAGATTATCAGGATGACAAACAGTAGTAATAAGAACGGCTGGTTGTGAATTGTCCAGGTAGTAAAGATGGAGATGAACCGCCTGAAAGCCATTCGGGATGACCAGCTTGCGGCCTTTGGCACCCTCAAGGAGCTGTACCTGGCTACCAACCTGCTCTCCAGCAGCAGCCTCGGGACCAAGGCGTGGAATGGCCTACACAGCTTGCAAGTATGGCGAGCAATCACTTTTTGCAGCCAATTAACAAACTTGCTTCAGCCCATCACACTCGCTGTCATCAAACTGCTTTTCACTTACCACGCAGTATGAAACTGGACTATTCAAACCAACATCACAATAATAAAGGCTTGTGTAGAGCGGGAGGTTCCTTAACCGTGACATGGTCTTGTTGACCGCAAATATAAGAATTTGGTTAGCAAGATATTTAAAGGTGAGAAGGCAAATAGGATTTATTGATATGTAATAATTATTTTCACAATATCAGACCGAGCTTTGGTAAGAATCAGCAGCAGAGTTTATGGACTTCCAATGTCAAACTGAGAAAAGTTAGAAACGTAACCAAGACGATGTTCAAGCAATCCTAATCCATGAGCAAGTAAAACAGAAGACACTCCTTTTAACATGTCTGACAATCTCAATCTGCGCAGAACACACACACAAATTTCACCATTGCCAATACTGCCCTTTGACAGCCTTTTGTGGTCATTACTTGAATACTAAGCATAAGATTTCAATCAAAATATGTGATTAACTTCTTCTTAAAACTACATTTAAGTATCAAGATCACCCCAATTATGCTTATAAAGGGGTCGCTCAGAGCAGACACTCTAACCATAACGACGATCCCCTCAACTACAGACCGATCAGCTTACTTCCAGTCATCAACAAGGTCATGGAATCCATCATCGCAGTTGATATGAAATCCTTCTTTCTCTCCAACAACCTCATCTCAGATCACCAATTTGGTTTCAGACCAGGTCACACTAACTTGGGCATTCTGCTCTTACTTACCCAACTATGGACGGAGGGCCTCAATGTCAGACATGAGATCAGGACAGTCTCTCGAGACATATCTCGTGCAATTGATACAGTCTGGCATCCTGCATTACTCTCCAAACTCTCTGCCAATGGCATCCAAGGCCAACTCAACACATGGCTGACTGACTTCCTCTACTCTCATGGCCAACACGTGGCTCAACGGAATCCTCTCCTTTCCCTATCAAGGCTGGAGAGCCCCCAAGGCAGTGTACTCCACCAGGGCCTATTTCTGATCTTCATCAATGAAATGTCTGACTCTCTGTAAAATCCTGTTTCTCTATTTGCTGATGCCTCCACCCATTGCCATGAGTGACATCCCTCATCCTTCAAAGAGAAAGCATCAGCCTCTTCCCTTTCTGCAGACCTTGACAAAATCACAAGCTTGTCAAGCACTTGAAATATGTCTTTCAATCCTGGAAAATCTCACACTCTCACTGTCTCTCTCAGAAAGGGTCCTCTGGTGAACCCTGCCATCTGCTTCCTCAACAATCCTCTTGAATAAGTTGATGCACTAAAACCTTTCAATGTCACTATCAGCCACGACATTTGCAAATCACATGTCTAATTTGGCCTCCAAAGCCAGTCACAGCACGGGCATCTTCCATCGTGCAAAGCCCTTCCTTGGCACACCTGAACACCTATTCACCTAAAAGACCTTCATCCACAGCTTAATGGAGTACTGCTCACCCCACCCCCACTCTGGGCTAGCGCCCATGTCTCACACATTGCCCACCTTGACGCTGTGGAAAGCAAGGCCTTCAAGATTATTGGAAGCTCCCGTGATGAAGCTGAGTGCATGAGCATATCAATTTGCCATCGCAGACAGGTTGGTGGTCTCTGTCTTCTACGACCTCCTTTCTAGTCTTGCACCCTCTGCTCTTTCCGTGCTCTGCCCCCCACCCCCCTCAGGTTTCTGTATGGCGCACACAGTCCACCATCAACAACTTTCTCAATCCAAAATCATTGCTCACCTCCACTCATTCCTTCCTCTTTTTTTCCCACCCGTGGAAACAGCTTCTACGTTCTCTTCAATCTCATTCCTCCCAACAGCTTTTCAATACAGCTGTTCATCACAATTTCGGATCATCTCATATCCAAAACCATAATCTTTTCTACCCACATTAACCCTCCCCAAGCCTACCCCCTTTCCAAGTTTCCAGTTTATTCCTTCCTGAGAGTTGACCACTGTGTCCATCTTTTTCACCCCTGTATCCTCCCATCTCCCTCATTCTTCCCCACTTGGCCACATCCCTCATTTCTCCAAGTCTCCCTCTGTTTGCCCCCTCAACCCTGCTGTTGGTGTGCTCCCCCTTCTCTTTCGAGGGTTCCTTTTGTTCTGTTACATCCTGATCAGTTCTACATTCTCACTCCTCCACGAGCCTCAACATTGTCGACCAAAAATAGGGGCAATACCCCTACGAGCTCACCTGGTAGAATAATGATACGAAAGAAGAAGTCAACATGGAACGGAATCAGCAAAATCACGGGTGATGAAGGTTGTGGTCAAGTTTCATTGGAATTGTGTGTGTAGTTTCTGAGAAGAAAGCAAATACCTATTTTGGGGGGCAACCGATTCCATAGGCAGGGGTCAGGAAATATGTATAATATAAAAATAGAGAAAACACTGACAGACTTATGGACAACACGCCATCCCATTAGCTCCCCGGAACGACGTCCCAGGTGAGCTAAAAATTAAAAAGGAGGGGACTTCACACATTTTGAGGGGCAGTTCATTTCTAGTCACCTTCAAGTTTCTATCCTTCCGACTCACGCCGTTCTCCCACATAACTGGCTGGAACACGACGATAACACTCTACAAATTTATCATTTCTCCAGAACATTCCCTTTTCCTTGTTTCCTCAAATTTGTTTCCTTGCTTACCACCCCCCTTCCTCCTCACCCTCCCTTTAACATAATAATTAATATATATATATATATGATGTCTCCTGATTGTGGATGCCTTATCCTTTACACTTGTCCTCTAATATATTACCCATACTTGCAGTTTTTTGTTTTTTTGTCTCTCTCTCTCTCTCCTCTTCTCTAATATATATATATATATATATATATATATATATATATATATATATTATATATTATATTACACAGTGCCGATAGAAAGTCCACCCCTCCTTTTTAAAATTTTCACCTTTTGTTGCCTTATAGCCTGGATTTAAATTGTATCAAATCAGACTTTTCCCACCTTCATTTACACAACGTAACCCACAACTTCCAAGTGAAAAACAAATTCTACAAATTTCAGAAAATTAATTAAAATAAAGGTGAAAAAAGTCTGATTTAATGCAATTTAATTCTAGGCTAAAAGACAACAAAAGGTGAAAATTTTAAAAAGGACATGAAGACTTTCTATAGGCACTGTGTATATATATATATATATATATATATATATATATATATATATATATATATATATATATATATATATATATATATATATAATATATGATATCAGGTGTGAAGGTGTATTATCATACTGATGGAACAAGGGCACTCACCATTGTTTTCCTCAAAGTACTGAAGGACCCCGTTATTTCGTGGGGGAGATACGTTCATGAAAAACGCCGCGAATGCGGGGCAATTTTTTATTTTATTTTACATGGTCTAGGCTCGTGGAAGAGCGATTATACAGAACAAATCAGGACACAACATAACAAAGTGAATAGCAGGAGAAAGAGGAAACAACAACAGCAGGGTGGAGGGAGAAAGTAGTCGGAGACGGACAAATAAGGGATGCAGGTAGGGATAAGGGATGAGGGGTAAGGGAAAACGCCAAGGGTGGACAATATGGATACATTAGCAAAATTGTGTTTGACCAGTTTGTGATTTTGTCTAGGTCCGAGGAGAGGGAAAAGGCTGCTGCCTGTCTGTTAGAAGGATGAGAGATGTCATGGCAGAGAGTGGAGTCATCAGCAAAGAGAAAAAGAGGATTTTCCAGAGAGTCGGTGAGATCATTGATGACGATTAAGAATAATATGGGGCCTAGTACTCTTGGGGTACTGCCTTGGGGTACTCCAGCCTTGACAGGGAGAGGTGATGAATGGTTTCTGTTGAGAGCCACACATTGTCTCAGAGAGTGGAGGAAGTCAGTAATCCAAGAGTGCAGTTGACCTTGGATTCCATCGGCAGACAGTTTGGAAAGCAAGGCAGGATGTCAGACTGTATCTAAAGCTTGAGATATGTCCAAAGAGACAGCCCTGATCTTATGTCTGATATTGAGTGCCTCCACCATTGTTGGGTGAGTTGAAGCAGCATGTCTAAGGTGTAGTGACCAGGTCTGAATCCGAATTGATTTGAGATGAGGCTGTTGGAGAAAAGGAAGGATTTTATGTCAACTGTGATGATGGATTCCATGACCTTGCTGATGATTGGAAGTAATTGGGCTGTAGATAAGCAGGAAGCTAATTGGGCTGTAGATAAGGGGATCCGTTTTTGCACCTTTTTATGTAATGCTGTGAGTTTGGCTGATTTCCATTTTCCCAGGTGGATATATGAGACCAGTCCTGAAGTGTAAACAAAAGAAAACGTGAATGTCGAAGCAAGTCACATTTTATGACCCGCAAATACACGCGATCCGCAAATACTGAGGTCCAACAGTAGAGCAATGAATGCTACAAAAGGTCACAATAATAACAAGAGTGAGAATTACTTTGCAATACCTGTCCATACCGGTCACAATGAAGGTTCGGGAGATTAAAAAAAAATTAGTTTGCGTTTAATGCACACTCAAGCCAATACCGTACCAAAATGAAGAAGAATAAATTTTCTCACCCACCGTGTTTGAGTCTATTCGGAAAAATAAAAGGAAAAGCAATTTTCTTTCACTGATATCCTTTGTAGACTAGAAACCAATAAAGACAACTAAAATAACAAACCAGAGATAAAAATTACTTTGCTTTAATGCACAATCAAGCCAATACCAGAACCAAAATGAAGAAGAAGAAACTGTCACTTTTTTTCTAAGTCTATAAAGGGCATAATTCTATGAAAAATTGATGAAATGCCCTTAAAATCGAATTTGTCCTGTAACTTACCATAATAAAGATGTGCAACGTTTCATTTGAATATGTTTAAGGGTAAGGGCAAAAAGTCTGGAAAACCAAAGTTCGGACGGACAGACAGACAGATAGCAAACCTGAAGTCCCATCCTGTGATACCGGTAGGGGACCAATAATATTGTTGCGGGTGTGGTGGCCCAGGTTAACCCCCCGACCCAATTTGTGGTGATGGACGGTTAACACCGCCAGCCCCCATGACGTCCGAGCGGTTCCTTATGAATAGGAGGTGGACACGTCGATCCTCGGAGATTATCACACGTGCTCGAAGGGCATGGGGCACAATGGCTGAGGGGCGGAGGAGCACAGGGAATGAAATGGATGCACAGGCGGTTTATCCTCAAACCCCACTACAATTACATGAATACAGTTTCTTACAATGAACACATTTAATGAACATAAACAAATATTTACAAAGGACAATAATTCAAAAGGCGATGATAATAATTAATTAATAAATCCTACAGTTGAGGCGCCTCTCACATAGACAACGGGGAAACAAAATAAAAAGAAAACCCTTCCTTTCAACTATTCTTGTACTTAGCTTGGCCCAGAGTTGGTCCCTGTGGAACTTGAAAAGAATGCGCTTCAATTTGAACGTGCAGATGCGTGCAAATGGCACCGTCACTTCTCTCATAGCAGGACAAATGTAAGCCAGCCACTCCGCGAGACGCACTCAACACTAAGGCTCAGAGCCCCAGTGCAGCTGCTTATGACATACACGAGGCTCAAGCTCCGTTTCTCACAACTCAACCAAGAGCCAAAGGCCAGCGTCTTGCTTAATGCGTGCGCTCATCCTGAACTCCCACCTCCTCTCACGTGCTCTCTCTCCCTCTCGCCTCTCAAAATGTGACTCGTTCCTCTGCTCTGATCACGTCTCTCCAAAAATGCGCAAGCCCTGAACTCCTGCCTCCGATTCTCTTCCGAATCAACTCTGCATCGTGCGTTCCTCACACTGACCTCGTGTGTGCGTTCTGCCGATCTCTCGTCCTATACAGCAGGAAGTCTCCCACACCCTCTTCTTCTTCAGGTGTCTCCCATCTAACAATCCTCCGCCTCCTGGATGTGGCTTGCTCGCACAAAATGTGGGAACGCGGGGCTTCTGCCTGCTCGGCATGCCTGCTCGTTCCTCCTCATAGTTTTGGTTATAAAAACATAGGGAAAAGTCACAGAGGGGCGATTACATACTGGTGAAGCTTATTCTTACTCCCTGGGCTAATAAACACCGCACCACCCTCCATGTGGTGAGATGTAACACTTAAGCTCACAGGTTCCCTACTTAGTTGCGAGATGCTTCATACACGTCCACAGACCAAGCAACTCTACACAATGCTATATTTCTTATTAAATTCCTCAATCTGCCCCCACAACCGTAACAATATATTGGTTCCCTGTCAAGGAACTGCGACGCATGAAGGGGCTTTTCGGCTCATAAAAGTCTGAGCTATTATTACCAACCTGTGGTTAGTTGTCTGTGTTCTAGGCTCCATAAATGCTGAGCGTCTAGCAAGGAAGCAAGCCTGGTGTTGGCTTAGTGGTTAGAGTGGCGGTTTGGGATCCTAGGGTTCCTGAGTTCAAGCCCTGTTGGCCACTGAATTAAAATACACCAGGAGGTTGACTCAGCCTGTCATCCTTCTGAGGTTGGCAAAATGAGCACCAATGTACTAGTAAGGGGGACACTGCATCAGCGGCATAGCCACGTCCCAACCAATGATGCAACCAGCAGCCACAGGCTGCACTCGATAGATAAAGCAAAGAAGCAGCACACACCTTTTTTTAAACTTTGGTGTGACTCAGACGGGTTTGAACTGCTGACAAACAAGACTCAGAGTAGATGCCACCAAGGCTGGTCTGAAATATACACGAAAGATACCGATTTAAAATACAAGTTGCCTTGCATTGTGGGGAAAGATATGTAAGTTGGGAGGAGGAGGAGGTGGAGGAGGAGGAGGACAAGGAGGAGGAGGAGGACTCATTTCAAAGCTGGTTTTGCTCTCCTTATACTTTTGTGAACATATAGGTTC
>CM068958.1:37551363-37571344 GCA_035128595.1 Eptatretus atami | reverse complement strand
TCTGTCTTACCTGTAACTCCTCCTACGCGCCGTTTGAAATAGGAACTTGAAACTTTGGGACATAGTAGATATATTGTATGGTGGAGTGCACAACACTTTTCGGATTTTTGATATGACCCCTAAGGGCCGGGCCAGAGGGATTGGGGTCATGGGGGTCGATAAAAAAAAAAATTTGTCTATAGCATTTTAAATCAACATATTCCTGTGTTATACATTTAACAATATAATTTTTTTATTATAATTAATATATACACAGTTCATTCCTATGATAAAATTGCATGCCACAGTTCTATATTGCGCGGACAGTGTTAATTAATGTTTCATGAAATGTTGACATGCTTGCAATGACTTCTGATTTAGTAAACATAATAAGTCTTTGGTCATAAAGCACATCAAATAGAAAAGAATAGTCAATAACCATTTATGCAAGATAAAATTCACCTAGCGTTAATGCAGGGGTTCCAACCTTTTTTTACTGGGGTACCATTTCACATGTTCGTGGTCCACCGAGTACCACTGTACCAAAATTCACGCTAAAAATAGTGTTTATTTGCGATACAGATAACGACAATGGGGAGTTAAACAATACTAACAATTCACAACTATGAAATGAGCAATCTGATCTGAACAAAAGAATGATACAGTAATACCATTTGATGTGTAAATGTCCAGTCAATGGGAATGGTTGAGCCGCTTCTTGCTCAGAAAGCAGTCGATGTCCAGGCTTTGTTTTGATAAAGCGCACCGAACATCAATGTTCAACTCATCCAGTAGGGATCTTTGTTTTTGTTTTTGAGAATAACGACCAGCTCACACAGCCATGTAAAGTGAATGACTATGAGCGATGAACAGCCATGGGAGCTAGCTTAGGGTTAAGACCCACCACATTCCACACCAGAAGTCCGCAAGATTCATCTCGTCAAAACTGATACTGCGGGCTGTGGAGTCGTTCTGGAGATCAATCAAGCTTTCTGCAGCTCCCTGTTCCCAGCGTGGCAATCAATCAGTTCAATGCGAAATGGGTTGCGAATCATTTCAGATACAGTTCATCTGAGATCCGGAAAATAGGAATTTATTTCCTCATCCAATAAGCTAGGTTGATTCTTTTACCAGTTGTTAACTCCCTTGGGGGATTCTTTTCAGCTTCGAAGGAATATCGCCGTTACACAGAAACTGACCACTCACTCCCGCTTCGACATTGTCCTCTCACAGATGGAGTTTTTCCTGAATCCCTTGACTTGTCTAGGAGTCAATGATAATTCGCGCGCAGTCTCCCTGAAGAGACTTGTTCAGGGTTAAATTAAACTTTAGGAAGAAATGTCGACCAAATAAGCCAGGTGCAATGCCACGGGGTCGTTCAAGAGCAGCGACGAAATCGAGTCCTTTGTTTCCATCGTTTCGAAGAAATTAACGAAGCTCAAGCTCCGCATTTCAAACACGAGCTCCGTCATATTTCCACTGGATATACCACTCACCTCACGGTGGAATGAGAAACTTTATGGTCGGAGTCGAAACCTCAGGCAATGTTTCTGAAAAAGTCGCGAATTGAGAGCTGGGATTTCACATGGTCACATATTGAATCATGGTTGAGAGAACGTCAGTCAATGGCTGGGGAGCGCCTTGGCTGCGAGTGCGGGGCGGTGGGATCGTACAGTGTAGGCCGCGCACTTCAGTGAGCAACCTGCTTCAACAAAGCGTTGGAAACCTGATCTGCACCCCAACATAGCTGCGGAGCACGCATCTGCTAGTACGCCTTTCAGATCAAAACCCATAAACAGCCCAAAGACGGAAGACACCTCTTCCTTAAATGTCCTTTGCTTCGTTGTGGTTTTAAGCGGGCGGCAAAATAATATGTCATCCTGTAACTTGCTTATGCACTTATCGAACGAACGCTAACAGTGGGCACAACTAGCCAGTTCAGTGACTCATCCAATTGCATGAAAATCCCGCATGGAGATCTTGTACTGATAAGTGTAAATGCACCAGGTATGAATAAGGGGGACACTGCATCAGCGGCATAGCCGCGTCCCAACCAAAGAGCAACCAGCAGCACAAGGCTGCACTCGATAGAGAGGGATTGAGTCACAGAAGTCCTTTGCTGAAAGTGCCATGGCTGGTGAGAAGAAGTGCCAAACCAGCAATTGGCATGGTGACAATTGAAACACTATGTTAGAACAAGAGAGTTCAATAAGTGGTTAAAAGCTGCTCCATGTTGAGACAACAGAGAGAAGATGGATGTAAATGGTGTCGCGCTGTAAGGAGAATGGAACAAACTACAGACAAACAAAAGGTTTAAGTGGTTACAGTTGAAGTTGCAGCTAAAGTCGGGAGGTGTGAAGTAACGGTACAAACAGTGAGAAATGGGAGTTCTGATGGAAAGTGCAACCATGCTGCCAGGACAGCGGTTCAGACTTGTGAAATCGGAGGAGACATAACTGGAGAGACACGATGAGGATTCAGGGACGCCCTGTGGAGGAAGGATCTGTTAAACAGATCTTGGTCTACGGTTTAATCACAGCAGCTGGATTGTGAGATTCTGTCAGTTCGTAGCAGAGACTTGGATATTGGAGGTCACACTTTAGTGACAGGAAAGGAGCACATTGCTGACCAAGGTGCAGGAATGGACATATGCTGGTCATTCTACGCTCCTCAAATCCTCAACTGCATTTGCCCTTTCTCTTGCCTTGCCAAACGTGGCAAGCCTTGCTTGCTTCCTGTAGAACACCCCTCCCCCCCCCACACACACACTTTTCTTTTCTTCAAAAAAAGCGAGCAGGGAGAACAAGGTTGTATGGGGGAGCAAGGAAGGAGGGGGAGTGAAGGAGAGCCAGGAGGGGAGGGAAGGGAAGGCAGCGATGAGGGGAGGAGAAGGAAAGGCATTGTGAATAGAGAGAAGGAAAGGCAGCATGAGGGAGGGAAAGGGAGGACCATAGGTTGCCTCGTTATGATGTCATCATGGCAGCAATGGAGGACAGGAAGGGAAGGTCAGCTAGAGGAAGGGAAGGCAGCCATGAGGGGAGGAAAAAAAGGCAGCATAGGGGAGGGAAGAAAGGTAAGTGTGAGGGGAGGGGAGACACATGAGGGGAGGGAAGAAAGGCAACAGGGAGGGGAAGGGAGGGAAGGCAACATGAGGGGAGGGAAGGGAAGGCAGTGTGAGGGGAGGGAAAAGGGAAGACCAGCATGAGGGGAGGGAAGGGGAACGTGAGGGGAGGGAAGAAGGCAGCGTGAGGAAGGTGGAAGAAGGCAGCGTGAGGAAGGGAAAAAAAGGCCAGCATAAGGAGAGGAAGGCAAGTAAAGGAGAATGTAAACAGCATAAAGGAAGAAGCGTGAGGGGAGGGTCGGGCACGTGTACCAGGGATTTCCGGGCATGAAACGTGTCCAAACAGCAAAGTTTTATTTTAGCCACCTTTCTATGTAAATTGGGAGGGACAATTAAAATTGAAAAGCTTGCAATCTACCTAGCACAGCCTGCCCACATGCATGCAGCCCAAACCCATACGCATTCCTCCAACCTCTCACATGCAGGCATGCACAAACATCCCACGTCAATCTCCGTGTTTTATTATTAATATTAATGATTAGAATATTTATATTAAATATTTGTCATGAAAGCAGATGCGCACTAAACAGGGAAAAAGCAAACTGTATGCAATTGCCGGAAAAAAAAAAGGAATCCCTGTGACCCATCGTCATGGATTGTAAAAAGCAGGTTAGAGAACAATGGAGTTGTGCCAAATGAAGTTCCACTTTCTGCAGCCACTCCTTAAATCTTTCTTCAGCTAAATATATATCGGCTGAACAATGAGAAAAAATTAAGGCATAAATGTAAATTTTTATTCCGTTTTTTTAAATAGCATTATGCAAAGATTGGTATTTTCCATCAGCAAAGCGACAGGTTTACTCTCGTGGTTTTTAAATGACAACAAGCAGCTTGTGAGTGCTCGCTAAGTAGCTTAAGACCAAGCAAGCATTCCAACAGAGTTTGGCTGACAACGATTACCCATGTGCTGTGGGTCAGATAAACCCATCCCTGTAAACGCCAAGCATGTCCGAATTAGACAAATTAAACATTTTTTTTAGGGGATAGAACTGCTGCTAAGTAAATTCTGGGCTTAAATTTTGAACTGGTTTACTTTAAGAAATTCTCAAGGTTATGACTTTGTGTGGAAATGAAAATAAAGCCATGATGCTGGGCTCCAGGCGTTTGATAAGCACTGCAAATGTACCCAGTCAATTTGTAGCTATGATGAACAGTCATCGATTATATATGAGTGAGGAAAAATGGAAAAAAAAACACAGAAAAAACTTTATCGTTCCAAACGTCTGCGGCCTGTTCCATAAGTCAAGGCTAGGTTGAGAAAGGCCAAAAAAATATGGTGGGCTTCAGACCCAGCGAGAACGCCAGCATATGCCTTAAGACCCCAGAGAGAGAATGCTGAGGAGTGGCTGATAAAGGGTAAATAAATAAGGCTGTTAATTATCTTCAAAAGGGGTGTTTTAAATTAACCCAAACACCAAAATCTTCACTCATGTCCTTCCTGGCGTTCCCTTATATGACATGCAGTTCATGTGCTAGGTTTCATGTTGTTGGAGTTAGGAGGAGACACACAATGCTATGTCTTTCAATCCTGACAAATCTAAAAACTTACGATCTCTCTCTGAAAGGACTGCTGGCAACCTCCCATTCTACTTCTTAACAATCCTCTGAGAGACGTCAATCATTTAATCTCGCTGGTTCTCACAATCAGCCATGACTTCTTGGGCGCAATCACATTTCAAAATTGGCCCGCACAAGCAAGCCTCCATCAACATCCTTCCTTTGCACAGCTTGAACCATACCCAACCTAAAATCTTCCCTCCAGGTCTTCAACGAAAGCTGTCACCAACATCTGGTCGTCCCTATCCTTTAACCATCACCCTTTATATCCATTGAATACCTCATGCAAATAACTCTCCTCCTTCCAATTTTCCAAGTTCCCTCCTTGGAGTTTCTTCTGTAACATTTTGTTCCTCCCATGGCATGCATGCTTTGCATTCTGTTTTGGCTGTTACATTCTGATTCCGTTCAGCTGTACTAGCAGCATCCATCGAGCGTTTGACTATGCACAGCAAATAAAGTCCATTCTCTCCTCAATAGGAAGACATTTATGCCAACACAATACATTCAGTAAATGTAAATAATAATTCAGCAGTTTCCACATAAGACCACTAGATTGCCACATTGTGTGACAAATGATGAACATTGCGTCTTAAAATTAATATCCACTCTTGTTTTATTTTGGTAAAGTACACCACGAAATAAAGTTGCAATGGGGAGGAACAGCAGATAATAATCAACAGGTCGAACCAGAGTGGCTTTAAAATGAATGTCCGCTCTGCTTTTAACTCCAGCATGTGGTTAGCCATCCCAACTATGGCGACCACCACAACACTCGGGTGAAGTATTGTCGGCCCCGCTATTAGTGAGGGATAGCGTTCCTGGAAAATGCCGCAAATGTGATCTGCAAATAGCGAGGGCATTTGTTTCATGGGAAAAAGGTGGGGGGGGGGGTAGTTTGCCCGCGGTTCGTGATTCATGAGGGAATAAAAAAATCCCGTGAAAAAACACAAAAAAAACTGTGAATACGCACAGGATAAACCCCCCAAAAAAACACGAAAAAAAACAAAAAAAATGAAATACGCGAAGCACAGGACTGCCGAATGTCGCTGTTGAAAAAAGAAAACATGAAACCGTGAATGGTGACGGGAAAAAAAAAATCGTGAAAATACGAAAAAAAAGCCAAAACAAACAAATACACGAAGCACAGGGCCACGAATGTGGAAGCAGGATGCATTTTATAACTGCTCATATGCAAGCGAAGAGCGAAATCATGGCTGGCGGGGTCCAACAGTACGCATTGGCCAGGCAGACCTGTTTCAGGCCCCCTAACAAACGGACGCCAACGTTGTCAGACGGAATGAAAACCCGTCATTCTTGTTACAAAAACAGCTAAAATTGATGAAAGCGGCCGAAATTGAAAGCAACAGATAATTACGGTTTGCAATAGCAGATATAATGGAAACCAACAGTTTTATTCTAAAACACAAGAACGGTCCGTGAGGCCAAGACCGGACAATCGCCGAATTAGATTGGTGGGGAACGAAAGCAAGATTGGTTTATTTCCGTCGCAAACGTCCGAGAGCGAAACAAAGCGGTTCATTCCGGTTACTGGAAGTGCGAACAAGATGGCGGATGCAGTAGAACGACCTGTTTAAGCGGTACTGTAAATTTTTAGTGGCTTGTGCCTCGAACATAAATGTAATATAGATAATATATAGTGGTAGTACCTGTGTAGTTTTAACAATTTATTAAACCGAATTTGTTTTTGTGATGATAATGTTTGGTTTTGGCCTGTATTTCGAGCCCCCGAGTGAAGGACTCGCTAGTTGTGTATGCCCAGTTCAACATAGGGGATCGTGTATGGGATTTTTTACAGTTTTTACTTCATAATTTAACTTTGTTATTTTATTGAAATTTGCAATTTATTATTACTATCAAATTTTACCTTCTTGCAAATTAAACCGATCAATCGTCACTGATGCTGGCAGCACGGGGGCACAAATTAGACGAAATGTCAGCCACATATTTAGTGCGAGGGCACATTTATTTCGCTGCTTTGTATAATATCCCGTACCACAAACGGGTTTTTTCATTAACAGACATGAATTATTCAAGCAGACTACGTTAAAGTTACTTACCATACTTCAAAGAACTTTTCAGCCGCCATGTTTCCCACGTTATGGTAACCGGAATGAAATCGCTTCGCTTCGGTTCCGCCGTTTCGCGCGACAGAAATAACCGATGTTGCTTCCATTCCCCACCGTTTCTATTTCGGGAATTGAACCGTCTTTGTGTCGACACGACGTTCTTTGCCGTGTAGATAAACATGTTGGTTTTCGGTTATATTTTGCTATTGCGACCGTAATTACTGTGTTGGTTTCAATTTCAGCCGCTTTTCATCAATTTTTAGGTGTTTTTTTGAAACAAGAATGAACGGTTTTCAATTCCCGTCTGACAACGTTGGCGTCCGGTTTGTTAGGGGGGCCTGTGTTTTACCTCCGGGGATCTTTGCCCTTGGTTCCAAGGGTTAACATGACCATCACCGCCGCGCCTCAGCACAATGCACGCATTTTCCTGTGTGTTTTATATTTTAATACGGCGATGGCCCCGTTTTCACACAGGGGTGACAAAGGCCTTCATTGCTTTGGGTCGTGACCTCTGACTACAATGGGCGGACGGCTGACTGAACAACAACACAATGACTGTTAAATCTCAGTATGAAGAGGGCTGACAAATCCAAAGCACTGAACGCACCCAAAATATTTACCAATAAATCAATAGATAGAAAAGGTCAGATAGGATAGGAAGTGGTTTAGATGATTGGCATTCTCGGTCAGCAGCTGTGGAGTCATTTATTGGAGTTACCTAGAAAGTAGAGCAATATTGTCCAGATATTTGAGAGGAAAAGACAGGTCACATTGAGGAGACATTCATCTGAAAGCCGCTAGTGCCGCATCATGGCAGCCCTCAAAAAACAACTTGGAAAATAACAGAAAACAACAGCAGCAGATAGGATTCAAGAAAGTTTGGATGATTGGATGTGCTGAATCAGCAGTCATGGGAGTCATTATTGAGTTTCCTGGAAAGTGAGCAATCGTCCAGACATTTGTAAGAGGGGACGGACAGGACACGACACATTGAAGAGCTATTCCTCTGAAGGCTGCCAGCCCTACATCATGGGGAGTGTGGGGGGAGGAAAGGGAAGACAGCATGAGGGGAGGGGAAGGGAGGACAACGTGAGGGGAGGGGAAGAAAAGGCAGTGTGTAGGGAAAGGGGAAGAAGGCCGCGTGAGGGAAGGGAAAAGGCAGCAATAGGAGAGGGGAAGGCAGAGTAAGGAAGACTAAGTGGCCCTTAAAAATAACCACTCTGGAGAAGAACAGACAGGAATGTAAAAAGATTTGATGCTTGGAGTTGAATTGCAGCAAAATGGAGTGAATAATTTTTAACCATCTGGAAAAGTAGGAAGATTGTCCGCTTTTCTCCACCCGAGAAGAGAACATCACACACTGGAAAGCGTTTTCCTGCTATAAATGGGACAGGTATGGGCAGTTGTGAGAAGGAACTAGGTAGGGGTTGGGTTCAAGGTTTGGATTAGATGCTCACAACATACCTAAGAATTGCACTCCAAACATTATGACGTGTTGTTTGGGGAAGCTTCCATTGCCTGTACACCAGAATGATTTTCCGATGGAACTTTCTCACAACAGTTGTGTAGTTCAGTCACACTTTCCTTTAACCCAACACATTCCTGTTAACTCGGGGCCTTTCTTGGGAATCCTAACTCCCGTCCCACTTTTTTTTTCTTCTTCCTCCTCTTCTTCTTCTGCGTCTTCTTCTTCTTTTGTTCTTCACCATTGTGTATATCTGCTGGGCTATAAAGCTGAGGCCAATTCTATTCCATTTTCAATGCGTGAAATTGCCTTGAAGAGCCTCCATGGACCCGATCAAAGCCTGTGGTCAGGATCCCAAGTGGTCGCGTGGATCCACAATGAGTTTCTTGGGGCCACTAAACAGATTCTCCAGAGGCCGGGCATGTCCACCGATCAAATTGACATGAGCTTTAAGAGGCAAGACTAGTTCTTCATTCTTTATTCGCAATCTAAGTGGTGATATACTTCAAAAACAGAAGGTTCTGGAGGAGAAGGATCAAACATTCAAATTGGAGACAGATTGTGATTGCTAAAATTTTACAATTTCCTAGTTCAATGCTGAAAACCTCCTTCAGCTCACTGCACTATTAGAAGGCCACGCCTCTTCAGAATACTTCTCCCCCAAAGCAAGTTGTAATTGAGTGCAACTGCACACAGAACAGAAACAATGGGCAAGGGCAATGAGATCTTTCATCTTTGAGAAAACCATGAGAGAGGAAAAAGTGGTTTGTTTTGAAGATATGAATGCTTTACTATAGTAAGCAAGGTGTTGCAAAAAGACCTGGACACTTTGGTTGTATATTTAGTAAGCAAAAATGAAATTAACAATACCCTTTGTTTTTATTTGATACAGAAACTCATGAAGTTTTCTTATTTGTGGTAAAGCGTTTAGGAGTCCTGGAGTAGTCAGAAACAGAAAAAAGTACCCGGTCGACGCAAGCACAAAGCAGCAGACGTTGAACGAGTGCATGAATCTTTCGCCAAAGTCCATAAAATCAATTTGACGTGATCCAGAGAAACTGGGGACTACCCCACTCTGTAATAAATGATTTTGCAGAAAAGACTTGAAGCTGAAATATCCATTTACTTACACACACACACCCCACACACACACAACACACACACACACACACACACACAACAACGGACACTCAGAACATGTCTTGTGCCTACATTGTTAATCACCTCGTAAACATTCAGAATAATTGTGACTTTGAAATAAAGAAAAAACATCACTTTGGTAAAAGATCTTTGTTTTTGGTGTACAATGTCGAGGCTTGCGCAATAAAGGCTAACGTACAGAATGTAAAACAAGAGGAGCAGGAGACAAGAGGGGCAGGAGAGGGAAGCAACAAACAGTAAGGGAACACAAACATTTGAGACTGTAGAAGGGGAGAGGGATGGGATTGGTAACGGGGTAAACAAGATGGACATCCAGGGAAATTCAGGTCCCCCCTTACAACTTTGGCAAGGGGAAAATTTTTGAGGGAGGTGGGTTTGGGGTAGATTAACGGGGGTAGAAAAGGTTAACGGGGGTAACAGAATCACTCCTTTCTCCCAATCACTATCGCACCATGCATACCACATTCACTCCATTCACACAGGCCACTGGCCCTCACTCACTCAAACAGTTTCCTTTAATTCTCATCTCTCACATGCGCTGAACACTGCCACTCTTCTCTAAATCCCTAGCTACCTGTCATCCCTTACTTCTATAGCCCATCTTTTAACACTACGTAGCTAAGCTCGTCTCTCTACACATTCATGTTCGTCCTTGTCTTTCCAAAATCAATGGTTCCCATTTCCTAAATCTAAACTGAAATCCCTTCTAACTAATCCATCCAGCGGGCTCCATGAGGAACACACTCACGTCCCCATGAGCCGGACTAACTAAGCTAACCCTTCCCCAAGCTAAGTGGTTCCATGTGCCCCGAGCAAAGGGGGTCTCCTACCCCTGCCCAGGAATCCTGTTTACCCTAAGTGGCGAGGCTTGCCTTTCTCTCTTTTTATTCGGCACCAGCGCGGACTCACAACCTGCGCTCTTTCCGTGCTGTCATTGGCAGCTTGCTCGTGCTTCGCGTCCCTTCCTCTTGGACAAGTAACATCGCGCGGGGATTTTTCCCGTCCTGCGGATTCCAAACCATGCGTGCCAGCCACGAGTCACTGCGCATCAACAAGCAAGCCTCGCGTTTCGAGGGGTTCCCCACTGAGCCGTGTGCTCTGCTTCGCCCGTAACCCGCGCCACAAAAATCCCCGACGACGTCACTCGCACCCCAAAACCGCGCGATTTCTCGCGCAAGCCGGGGTATGCGTAATGCATCGGGGAGCAGCTTCGCACACTCTGCGACAGACATGCGCACAGGCCATAATTGAAGCTTACACACACCTCGCCTTGAGAACCCGTTCCGACCAAATTCACAATTTCAGCCGAACTTCTGTCCGTCATGGGTCGGCTTGGTATCCACGCGGGCGTTTCCGGACCGGAATTTCGACTGCGTAGGCGCGCAAACGTGGCGGCCTCGGTGCGAAGCATGGCACGGACCTCGCCGTGCTGCTCTGCAAATCCGGCAACGGTCACCAATAGCTATGGGGGGGCGGGGCGGCCACTTATAAAACACGGCCCTTGTCACTCGTCTGGCGCCGTTCCTCGCCATTCAACGCACACACTCCCGCGTGCCGTGACACTACACACCTCGCCATGACACTCGGACACGCGGGTTGCCGTTTTCCCGCTACCAACCGCCTTTCCTTCTCATACCGCTCTCTCACACACACCATTTTACTCACCGCCACGCAATTTCGCTCATGCTTACGCACACATTTCACACCACATTTCAACACAATTCGTAACCACACACACTGGGACAATCGCGCTGGGATTCCGCACTACACAAGCGCTCCGGGTCTCAACCCCCAAGCTCCGCGTGTACCCGTTTCACACCAACATGAGCCCATCTAACTCGCACGGTGGGGGCAACCGAACCCACCTGGCGCGATCCGCTTCAAGGGGGCATATTTCCTCCCCTCGTTCCTGGAGAGGCTATCCAATTGCTTTGCTCGCACGGGTCACAACACATTACCAGCCTCACCCCCATTGTTCCTCCACTAACCTCTCCTGTGTGTGCTCGTCTTTCACGCCCGTCCAAAATCACCCTCTTCTCCCGTGTCTGTTTCCGTTGTCTTTGTTATCCGGTGTCTCCGTTACCATTAATTTTTCCGTTGGTTCGTCACTCAAATTGCATTGACGTCACGGGAAAATAGCGCAGGTTGTGAGTTGCCGCGCTGGTGCGCATAAAAAAAGAGAAAGTCAAGCCTCGCCACTTCGGGTAAAGAGGAATTACTGGGCAGGGGTGGGAGACCCCCTTGTTTAGGGGCACAGGAAAACCACTAGTTAGCGGACGGGTTAGTTAGTAAGACCGGCTTCATGGGGATACGGGTTGTTCCTCATGGAGCCGTTGGAATGGATTAGTTAAGAGGGATCTTAGTTTAGATTTAGAGTATGGAAAATGGGATTTTGGAGACTTGGACAGACTTTGAAATGTGGTAGTGGGGACGTAGCTTACTACGTAGAGTAAAAGGATGTGCAGTAAGTTTAAGGATGACGAGGGAGCCACAACAGATAGGGGATTTCGTGAGAATAAATGGCGTAGGTTCAGTGATGGAGTGATGAAATTGAGAAGAAGAGTAAAATAAAAAGGAAACATGTTGAATGAGTGAGGGCCAGCAGGCCTGTGTGAATGGGGGTGAATGTGGAATGCATGGTGCGATGAAGTGATTGGGGGGAGGAGTTGATTCCACCAAGGCACCCGGGGTGCAAGAGTAATGTTAGTTAGTGGGTTATGCCAATTTTACAAATGAAGTCGTTTTGCTGTGGTTGCGAGTGTAGGCCCGAACCGCATTTGGAGGGGTGCGGAGTCCTGTTGACAGGCTGGGAGCGTGGGCTGCGAAAGGTGAGTAATCGCTTAGTTGGCAACCCGGCACGCGGACGAGTCGGCCGCGGTATGCCAAGGGCCCAGAGGGGCCGGGATAGCGTAGTGGGCATGGGTGGGCCCGCATGAAGCGAGGCCCGTAGCGCCAATGGCCACGTGGGCATTGTCGTGGGCACGGGGTAAAGGGCCCGTGGCGCCAGCCTGCACGTGAGCGTCGAGGGGGAATAGCCAGAGAAGGCACTCCCCAATTTTAGGGAGCTGGTAGGCTCGGAGACAGCCTCGGGCCGGGATGGCCATGGTTGGAGATCGCAGAGGGGACGTTCCTGGCAAGTGAGGAGAACCACGCGCCTAGCCACGAAACCGGTGCAGGGCACGAAGGAAAATTGGAAGGCAAGCCAAAATTTGTGAGGACACAAACAGGGCAACGGGTAATCTTGGTTGTTAGAAACCAATAGATTAGCGACAGGTGCTTTGAAAGCCCCGGGGTAGTTTAAGGTTAATAAATGTTAGGGTAGATCCGGCAAAAAAAAAAATAGATACACCCTCCGCACCATGCCATCCCTTTGCTCGCGGTGGCGCGGCTGGACTCACCGTGGTAAGAAGATCGCTGAATCTGAGGAGGCCATTCTGAGGCTTCATTGGGCCTCGGGACAGACAATCGCTCTCCTTATTCCCCTCCAGGAGGGAACGTAGGGGTTTGGGAGTAGACTAGGTGACATGGTAAGGTTAGCCGACAAAGACGATAAAGGGGGTTAGGGAGACAAAATTATGAAGGAAATAATAAAATAAAACAAAAAATAGATGGGGCTAAATTTGGTTTTTGAACTAAGAGTGGGTATCAGGACAGGAGCAGGCAAAGGCGCTAGTTGGGAGAGAGACGTAGGGTAGGTCCGAGCCCGCCTCAACGGCCGCACCCACCGCACTCCGCTCGCACGAACCTCCAGAACGAGGCCAGAGGCCGGCTTCAACCTACCGGCCTGTTTGTGCTACAGCGTCTTTTCGCGGCCTTGCCTCGCCATGCCTTGTCTGCCTGCTCTGGCCTTAACCCATGTTGTCTTGCATTTGCCCGCTGTATTCCATCCATTCACCATGTGCGCCAGATCATCGCACAAGTTGGCCGGGGACTGCCTGCAGGCAAGCCCCGCCGACCATTGTGCTTGCTTTGTCAGTGCCCATCCAGTTGTTTCTGCAGGGACTGCCTGCAGGCAGCCGCACACGGGGACCTGCATTGGTGCAGCCGTGCACCGTTTTGTGCTTTTGCGTCATCCAGTTCACTTCAGGGAGGAGCTGGGACTTGCATTGGGCAGCCGGCTACCTATTGTCCCTGCATACGGAGCCAGAGACTGGCATTTGGCAGCCTGGCTACCCTCTTATGGCCTGTGGGATGGCATAATGGGCGTGCGGGTTGGGGTGAGTTGCCTCCAGCAGCCTGAAGACATGAAAAAGGTTTCTGTGACAGACAACGGGGCCTTTTGAACAGGCCCCGAAGACACTCTGACCTTCAGCTGCGGGGCGGCTCACCCTCACCTGTGAATAACATTTGCCATGCCGCTTTTTCCCCGCACAGAGTCCATCAGTCCTGGGCCATGGTTTAGTGTAAATGATAAGGTTAAGTTAAAATTTGTACATGAAGTTTTGCTCCTCCTGCATGTTGGTCGTAGTGCCGGCAATTTTAGATAAGGTCGTCTGTATGAGTGAGTTTGTTTGTTAGTTTACACAGCCCCTAGGTTATTTACTTTGGGACCGGATACACTGCAAATGTCGCACTCAGGATCCAGAGGTTAAATCGTACTAGGGGAGAACTTACACATGAAGGCACACAAAATTTGGACCGACTCGGACGAGTCTGTACAAAGGGGAGGCGGTAGTGTTACGGTTGTGGAAATTCACAGAACCACCAGTCAGGTTCCCAGAGGTCAGTTTTTCGGTAAGTGTGTTGTTTCCAGTTAAGATTTCCCCACCGATGTATAAAGGGAATTAATTTGTGTGCCGGGCTGTGCATCTTTTGAGTTAGCCATTATTCCCTTTCGCTATCTTTTATTTTAACAATAACAACAACAATAACAAACAAAACGACAACCCACGTCCGCGTTTGATGTCGATTTCCAACACGTCGCGTTTGATGTCGATTTCCAACACGTCCGCTTGTGACAGGGTGATTTTAACGCACTCCGCGTGAAGCGGTTGATTTCAACCATGTCCGCCGTGAAGCGATGATTTCACCACGTCCACATGTGCAAGCAGGAACTTGCAAAAGGATCAGAAAGGCCTTACCCTCTGAAGGAGTTGGCAATTCAGAAGTGAAAGGTGCGGATCCAGCCTGGGTGAAGTTCAAAGGTGAAAAGGGGGAGGGTGCTGATTTTGGGTGGCAAAGCCACCGCGGCCCCTCCCCTTGGGGCGATAAGGGCCGCGTTCGCTTGCCGACAAGGGTGGTGTGTTGGTTGGGTTGGAGAAGCGGTTAGTTGAGAGCCGTTGGAGAGATGCGAGCCACCGGCAGAAGTTGAGCGTTGGAGTTCGCGTGGAAGGGGTTGGAGAGGCTGTGGGAGCTGGCGAGAGCAGTGGGAGTCCGTTTGCCTGGAAGGTTCGCAGCGAACGCAGGAAGGCCGGGGTCGAGACCCGTTCACTCCTCCAACGCGTCGTTGGCTAGGCCAGGCCGCAGTGAAGGCCACGACCGAGAACCACCGTACAAAGCTGCTCGTCAAGCCCGCCAAGCGACTGGCGCATTCGCGACGCACGCGGGCCGAACGGAGACACAGGGGTCGCCGATAAAAAGGACGCCACAGTCGCACCACGAGGGTTGGCCAGGTAAGCGCCCTTTTCCGGTCATCCGGCCCTGAGTAAAAATAAAGGCCAACGAGCCCCGGTTCTTTCTTTGCTTGGTTTTGCATGAAATCTGTGGGCGGCCTTGTCTGAGTAGATCGTTGTTAAGTGCCTGCATGTACATTGCATAATAGGACATACGGCTGTAGCTTTTGCTCGTGTCTTGTCCCTATTCCCCCAATTTGACTGCTTACGTCTGGTGGAAAATAAAACACATATTGTTTGAATGTCAAACCCGCTGCGTTGCATCACTTTCTTCCATCAACTGCCATGAATACGTTCGGGAAATTAAGCTGCTGATTACAAAAGTCGATAAAATAATCTGGTCGACGGGATCTTGGCGAATTAAAACCGCTCGGCATTCGCAAACGGAAACGAGCCGCTTAAGCGGCTGCGTTTTTTCGTGCAGGGCCCCGTCGAGGTTAAACCTCCGGCAATTTCTGTCCGCGCAAATAGTTTAGGTAGCATCGGATAATTTGGCGATTGACCCTTGTAGCGCGTGGACAGAAAGTTTTGGCTGGTTTATGGTGTATTAAAATACACCCGTAGCTGGGTTTCAAGCGTTTGTCGGAAGCTACGACTAGAATTGTCCGCATTCGGTGGCCTGGATTGGGCTGCAAAAGGTCATGTGCACAACGACCGGCAGAAATCTATAACACTGGTGTCAGCGAGTGGGACGAGAAACTCTCTCGTCTCCACAACAAATTAACGGTGAATCGGATCAAGGGTGTGCAAGCCAACACGCTGCAGGACAGCGAGAGTCACCTGTGCGGCTCAGTAGGTGAAAGGTGAAGTCCCCACCACGCAAACCCTCCGCTCCCGCATTCTGTTGCGCGCTCGTAGGTGAAAGGTGAAGCCCCCACCCACAAACCCTCCGCTCATTTGCATTCTGTTGCACGCTCAGTAGGTGGAAGGTGAAGCCCCCACCCACCAAACCCTCCCTGCTCCCGGCATCCTCTGCACGCTCGTGGGGGAGGGGGGAATGGAATGCGGGCGTGTTCAGACTGCATCCCCGAGCTGAATTCCTTACCGAATATGGGAATAAAACAGCCAGCGGGGGGTGGAATGCGGCAGCCCCACTGACAACGGATAAGTCACGTGGGAAGGAGGCGAGCCCTTCAGAAATAAAAAGGGAAGAGAAGGACGGAAAACAGGGCTGCTTTTTTTACCAAGCTTAGCTACACCAGCTTACAGAAACTTCTTCTACGCACTTCTTGAGCTTCGAGCTCAAGCTTCCTGTCGTCCTTCGCGGCTGGTCCTCCTGTTGTTCTGGTCGTGCAAGAGTTCTGGAAAGTGCGGCAAGGAGGGTCTTCTCCACCAGCCTTCGTCCTGCCGTACTTCGCTCGCTTGGACGCAATCCGGATCGTGCGGGGGTCCAGTAGGCCCCGGGGACCTGGTCTTGAAAGACGGCGCTGGGCGGGCAGGTCGCGATATAAGGTCTTAATAAAGACCAGCTGGTCCGATCATGTGTGTGTTTCGTGGCGCAGTCAATAAGTTAGTGAACTTGTTAAGTGTCTGTATATACTTGCATTCCGAATAGAACTCGGCTGTAGGCTTTTGCTAAAGTGTCTTGTCCCACCCCTCATTCTTGACTGCATGCTGTGTTCAATAAATGTCCTCCATTGTTGAAACGTGAACCTGCCTCGTTGCGTCCTTTCCTCACATTGACTACATGGTGTGTTCGGGGAATTAACTGGCTAATTAAGCCGATAACGTAATACATCTTGTCCGACGGGACCTTTGCGATATATAACGCTCCGGCCCTTGAATACGGAACGCGCCGCTTAAGCGGCTCAATTCGTGCAGGTCCCGTCGTAGGTATAAACTTCCCGGTAATTCTGTCGCGCGAATAATTAGGTACATGGATATTCGGCGATCGATCCTGTAGCGCGTGGACAGAAGAAAATGGCTAGTTTATGCTGCGTTAAGGCATCTGTGACTGGAATTTTGGGTTGGTCTGGAAAGTCACGAACTGGATTGGCGCGTGCTCTTCGGTGGACGTGCGACCGTGAATTTGACTAGAACGGTTCGTCCACACGCCGAATGGCGCGGCAGAAACCACAACAATACATATATATATTAATTATTATATATATATATATCTAGATTACATATATATATATATATATATGTATCTATGTCTCATATTTTCAACTCTGGTTGTGAAAAAAATTGAAAATTTTTCAGTTGAATGTCGTCTCATTTGGTTGTATTATGTCTGTGAGTGTGATCGACCACAATAAAACTGGTTATAAACACTAAAAAAATTGTGTGAAAAACAGCAGATTCAACACACAGGGAAGAAAAGATAATAGAGAGACACACAACTTAGCTTGTTCCCTGAAAAACTTAGCTTTGAATAACTGGAACGAGACACTGCACAATCCAAGGCTAAGAATTCAGACGCAGAACCGAAGTTCAGTTTAATTTGTCCAAAGTTTGCCCTGCTTGCCCAGTTCATGCTGGCCATCACCTGGATCTACCACGAGGTTCCATCTTGCCTTAGAAACCAAGAACAGAATATAACTATATATTCCTTTTTTTTTAAAGGACTACAGAAGGAAGGGCTGGTTACTTCAAAATTCATTTGTGGGATGTTGTTTGAACCACGGGTGCTTTCCAATCTCCTGCAAAAACCATGTACGTGTTGGAATCAAATAAACCGACGAAACCCTCCCCTCATGAGCATAGCTTAGCTCCAACACAGGAGTTCAGCAACCCCAGCAATGATGTGAGGATTCCTGGTTCTTGTTCATGTAAATGAAATAGTTCAAAACGGTATCAACGTCACCTGCATTGTGGGTCTCTCCATTGGATCCTTCTGAAGCATCGGTCAGAAGGCGAAGCCATGGTTCATTTTAACGGTTGTGGACTGTATCCTCATTGATGTTAGTGTGTCATGTGACATCTGCAATAAAAGCAAAACAAAGTTATTTGTGACTAATCTTAGCCAATCATCAGCAATGAACTACTTGGCATCTACAAAATAAGGATAGTCCAACATGCACTCACTGATGCAATAATCAGACTACACTCTCGACTCAAAAATAAATTTTGATTCAGCAAGTTAAAGTTATGTGTACATACAATAGCTTTTTCTTTGTTAGCCAAAACAAACTCCGCTCAACTCAATTACTGGATACAACAGTACAGTAAAACCCCGCTCTCTGAACAACCCGATTTCTGAAAACCCACATATGAACGCGTTTTTGGCCAGTCCCAAATTTTAGATAAGGAAATCCTGTACATAGTGCCCCGATAATCTGAACACCCCGAAAATCTGAACAACGCCGCATATGAACATGCCTTTTTTTACCAGTCGCCAAACCAGTTTTTAGCCCCGCACGTGGAACGCTACTCCAACTTTTGAAGGATCGAGTGCGAACATGGCCATTGTTCAGCCGCGTCTGCATAATGGCAAACGTCAATACAAAGCAAACGCGCGTTGCTAATCCACCCATCGCGCACGTTCGTTTTACTGGACGAATGGCATGGATAGAAAATGCACGGGGTGTGAAGAGATACAGTGACTTCAATTAGAATCGCTGTTTCTAAATTAATCAATGGTAATCACCAAATTAAGCGTCAAGAATTACAATTTCGTCATTCAGCAGAGGCCTCCCCCTGAAGGGAGGGGCTCAAGAAGGCCCTGCACACCTCCCTTTCCATCAATCTTTCACTGCCTATTGAAGTTCACGCAGTACGATACACCCAAAATGCCGAAAACGGCATCACGATCTGCCGTTGGAAGACTAAGTCCGTCTGTAAAGAAGCGGAATCCAAGTCGCAAACGCAAACTCGCTGCTGATTTCGAATTTCGCTGGGCGCAGTGAAGCGGTAATTTTACGTCGTAAGAGTCGATATGAAGGAATTCGAAGACGGGGCCCTATCTTCGCGAAGTCCGACGAAAAGGAAGGCAGTTTTTTTGTAGACATTGCAACCGCGTGCAACACATGGTTCCCATGCCTTGCTCGTTCCAAAGAGGATCCCTGTCAGCGTGACCTATGGTAAAAGGGAAGGCCTTAGAATCCGCGACTGCATTGGTGAGGTGGATTTCAAGGCATCCATGGCTGGCTTGCCCGATTCAAGCTTCGAACAAGAATCTCGGCACGTGCGTTAGCGGCGAGAGTGGTGCGTTGATCGACGACAGTAAGAGGAGTATAAAACGGCGTCTGCACAGCTATGCGACGGTTTCAAGCACAGAATTTTTAATTGCCGTACGAGACTGGTCCTCTTCTTTCCCGCGCTCTACCCAAGGTCGCTGGTGGAAAAGGAGACCTCCTGTCATGGTAATAAAAGTCACTAAAGGATCGAATAACGCTGCTTGTTGTTCACGAGTATGACTGGCTAGAAACTTAAAACCACTCGCCATCGGCAACGCAGTGAAACCACGTTGCTTTCGTAACATCAAAGTCCGATTCCCTCCCTGTGTCGTGGACAGCAAACAACGAGCGTGGATGACCTTCGGCGTTGTCGTTGACTGGTTGAAAGCACTGGACAAAGACGGACGGACGGACGGCGGAGACAATCACAATATTCCCGCTTTTCTTCGAAAGCGCGGGAATAATTAATTTTAAGGTCAAAAGGTCAACACAGGCCTCATTTCTAAAATTAAGAGATAGGGCCATAAATTAAATGTATCACTAGTCTCAAAAAGTTGTGGATGAGTTGAATAGGTGAAAGAACAAGCAGATTGGATTTTGGTTCAGATCCAGCCCATCAGTGGGATACAAAACGTGAACAGTTCCACCTGGAAGAGGTATGCGTGCTACCGAGTGTCACTCTACTTTGTGACGTTTTGTCAAGTTGTCACTCTATTAATGATTTTTAATTTGTCTGTCTGTGAGCAGGATGTATTTTACTATAAATAGATGAGTTGTGTGTGTGTGTGTGAGGCATGTTTTTTGAAGAGATCCACTGGAGCTTTCTGATGTAGAGTGTGATACATCAAAATGATCGTCATGATTAGGCAACTTTACCT
>CM068958.1:37520300-37533793 GCA_035128595.1 Eptatretus atami | reverse complement strand
ACCCAGGGTCACATCATGGATACAAAAGTTAATCCCCGCCACCAACCTCACAAGGCAATTCTCCATGTGTTTGTGCTTGCACATCCAGCTTAACAAAACAGCCAGGTATAGCTCTGTGCATCAGAGTCATTGTAAACAGATGTCATTGTCATAATTAAAAGTAGGATATGGGAATACCTCCTTAAAAAAAACTCATTTGTCCATCACATCATGTTCTTTCTCCCTTGCAACTACTGTACATAATAAACATTGTTGTCCCACTCTGATTAAATCCTCATGCAGGTAACTGATTGTTTTGTTTGCCACTTTGCAGTGACGTGCGACACATGTAAGAAGGTATCTACAAAATGTGAGCAGTTCCAAGACATATTTTTGGACATTCAGGTATTGATGCCCTTTTACACCTTTACACATTATTATATCTCACCTGCACATTTAATTATTATTTATTATATCTCACCTGTACCCTTAATTATTATATCTCACCTGTACCCTTAATTATTTTTTATTATATCTCACACCTGCACACTAATTGTTTATTACATCTCACCTGTACGCTTGTTTATTATGTCTCACCTGTACCCTTAATTATTATTTATTAATTCACTTACCCTTAATTATTATTTATTAATATTCACCTGTCCCTTAATTATTATATCTCACTGTACCTTAATATTATAATCTCACCTGTACCCTTAATTATTTTTTTATATATCTCACCTGCACACTTAATTTTTATTACATCTCACTGTACGCTTGTTATTATTAGTCTAACCTGTACCCTTAATTATTATTTATTATATCTCACCTGTACCTTAATTATTATTATAATATCTCACTGTACCTCTTAATTTTTTTATATATCTCACCTGTACCTTATATTTATATCTCACCTGTCCCTTAATTATTTATAATATCTCACCTGTACCCTTAATTATATATCTCAACCTGTACCCTTAATTAATTTATTAATCTCACCTGTACCTTAATTATTATTTATATATCTCACCTGTACCCTTAATTATTATATCTCACCTGTACCCTTAATTATATTGTTATTATATCTCACTGTACCCTAATTATTATTCTCACTGTACCCTTAATTATTATTTATTATATCTCACACTGTCACATTATATTATTAATATCTCACCTGTTACGCTTGTTAACCTCCGCCATCGAAATGGACGGAGGTTACTGTTTTCACCCCTGTCTGTTTGTTTGTTTGTTGTGAACAGTGTTACGGAAAAATCTCGACGGATTTTCGACGAAACTTGGTGGGCGATTAGGTATGGCCAAGATCATGCCATTAGATTTTGGACTTGGTCCAAAGTCCAATATGCCGCTATGGCGGCCATTTTGAAAAATATTCGAATTTTTGTGATTGCATTCTACATTTTTAAGTGATTTCCAACCAAAAAAAAAAATGTTGGAGAAAAAAAAAAGGAAATTTGCAACTTTTTTCAAAAAAAATTTCGATTTTATTTGAAAAAATTTGAATTTTTTTTTGCATTTCTACATGTTATAAGTGATTCCAACATAAAACATCCAAAATAATAAATTGCGGCTGATTTGGAACTTCAGGTGGATATAACACGTAAAATCAATTTCTGTCTCAGGAATCCAGTTATGACGAATGAATAGAGTATGTAAAAGGGACAGTTGCAAACTATAACCGTGAGCATGTTGACGTCAAAGTGAATGAATAGGATATCAGGTTCACTGAGTGACCAGCAGTATTGGGGCGGAGGTTTTGCACTCTACGAGTGCTCCCCTCTATAATTTTGTGCTTATCTATGACACTCTCTGAATAAATTCCTTTGGACATTCATTCATCAAACAGTAATTGATATTGGTCACACAGCCTTATTTTTAAACATCCGTTTTGACTCTTTTACCGCCCATTGTTCAAAACTTCGTGTACAGGATGAGTCGAGTGTCTTGAAATGTCTGAGGAATATAGGAAGAGAAATATGAGGATTTCAATTGCAGCAGGTGAGAAATTGGTTAAGTTATTCTGTTTATTCAACTAATTTGTGTGAATGAAATTTAATCTGGTGTTTTTCTTTGCATTTCACTTTCCTCTTCAGTTGCCACACGAAAACGATGTGGAAACAATACGCCGTTCATCAAGACCAAAGGTTTTGACATTGGTATTGAAGAGATTCTGCCTTATGAAGACTCCAAGATTAACAAGGTTAATAAAATGAAAGTTGTCATGACAGTGGAAGCTACTTGGGGTCAAGACTCAATTTGACAGAAGAATAATAAATGATGTCATGTAAATCTCTCAAATCTGTCCAGGATTTAGCAAAAGCATTGGTGGAGTTTCAGTAGTTCACATGATGTAATGTTTCGGCAAAAGGCAGAAAGAGTCGGTGAATTTTGAACAGATGAAAGTATATCAAGAAACTATGACAGCTTCTGAACGTTTTTGCTTTATTTTTCATGCGTTCCAGAAAGTTCAGTTCCTGAAGAGCTCGACCTGAATGACTATTGGCTAAGTGTCGGAGTCCAGGCTGACGTACAGTCTTATGCGGTGATTGTGCACGTCGGAAAATATAGATCGTCAGGGCATTACTATTGCTACGTAAAGGTAAGTGTGAGAATCATAAAATATTCTTTAATACAAACAAAATACAACATGATGCAGGAAGAAGAATGTACACTGTCCACACATCATAAACGCTGGCTTTAAGCGATCAACGGAGACTGTGATCACGAATATCGAGTACGAGGCATTTTTACCCGTGGTTTCACTGACAATTGAATGAAAAGACAATAATGTTGGACGTCACAAACATTCTGCTCTGTTCCACCCGATCATTTGCCTGAGGACATTCTCCATCTGCTTGGAAGTCAGCTAACACGACCTTTGTCAGTCAATTGCTTCTTCTTCTTCTTCTTCTTCTCTTCTTCTTCGTATCCTCCTCCTCTTCTTATCGGTCACAATTGTTCCACATATTGTGGGGTTGGCCAGGGAAGTTTGGCTCAAGCCTTTCATGAACCGCTGCCAGGTCTGATGTTTGACTGAAGTTCAAGCAGGAATTTGTAATTTGGCCAGGTGTTGGCATTTACCACCCCCGCTTTCTCTTGGCGAAGGAAACTGGGAACCTTAACGTCCACCAATAGCACGGGAGACTGGATGCCAGTTTAACGTCCATCCGAGGGACAGCACACACATTGATAATCACCCTGGCTGCGAAACACTGGATGAAAGTTTATCACTGGGTCAATTCAAACAGACTTCACAGCTTAGAGGCGAGTGTGCATACATCGAGGGAATCCGAGCAAGAGGAATAATTTGCTTTTGTTTGTTTCAGGCATGATGGTCAATGGTACAAAAAGGACGATTCAGTCATCACAAAGATAACTGAAGAGTCTGTTTGAAGCGAACGCTTATGTGTGTTTTATAAAGGTATGTTTTGAGCACATTGCCACGCATAAGTATAAATTTTGATAATTGTTTGTTGTGCCGGAAATGTTAAACTCACTGAACAAGTCAATGCAGCAAATGTACATCTCCATCGTAGAAACATGGCAATGGTGTTATTGTGTTGAAAATACTTTTTGAGTCCACCTCTGCCATGACATGCCCTTGCTCCATCCCCCCCGCCCCTCCCACCTCCTTCCTGTTTGGGTTCTGTAGGGTACATAACACAGCCATTAGCCCTATTCTTGTGAATCTCCCAAAAGACAGACTCGCTGCTCACCTCCACTTATGTTTCCTCTTCTTCCCTCCTATGGAATAAAATCCTCAATATTTCATCTCATTCTTCCTCAGGGCTTTAAGACGGCTCTTCACCACCATCTCAGGTTACTCCCTCCCATCCATGTACATGATCTTTTATACCTTCATTAACCCACCCCAAGCCCACTTTATACGAGTCTTTAGGTTGTAGAGCAGTGTGAAAAGCAGATTTTCATTGTGTGTGTGTGTGTGTGTTTTTCGTTTCCTCTGTCTCCACAGAAGTGGGTTTCAGAAACTGAAATGAATCCTCCCAAATGAACATCCTGACTGCTGGAGCAAACTCAACAAGGTTAATTAGAAATTGCCTTCATTATCTACTTTTTCAATTTCATGATTTATTCCTACACGTTTCATAGTTTGTGGATACAGTTTCATTACCCTTTGGCACCCACATTCAGAAATTTGTTGCTGAACTGAAAATAACAGAAAAATTATTGCACAGGAACTAAGCTTGGTGTGGGTCAGTGGTTAGGGGTGCAGCTTGGGATCCGAGGGTCCTGAGTTCAAGCCTCGTTGCCCGGAATTAATTCACCAGGGGTTGACTCAGCCTGCCATCCTTCCGAGTTCGGCAAAATGAGTACCACTTGCTGGATGACGAGTCATTCAAGTATCCTGCGTCAGAGTGGCGACCTGTCCAGGATTGTGCCCAATAGCCAACGAGACTGCTCGGCAGCACCAACGCTTCTGTACAGAGTATGGTCCCAATGGACTGACTGGACAGGAACGGAAACTCATTTCACATGGACAATAAAGAAAGTTACCACACATGAACATCATTCCCATAAAATGTAATTGAGTTTTATGAGATCCAGAAGGAATTCAAAATAATGGAAGGATGACGGATGGATGGCATTAATCCTGATTTCAAGAATGTTCAGAGAATTTGCCTTGTAATTGTTTCAACATGATTAGATAAGGCAGTGATTGGCTGAATCAACAACAGATTTTTTGTAAAGTTGTAAGATTGTAAAGTGTCTTTTACAATTTTTTGTTTTTACTCTTTCCAGGAAAAAAAACGATGGAAATGGACACCTTCCTACATTTTTCATGAAATTATTATATGAATTTTGAACTTTTTAAAACGCAAGAAACGTAAAGGTGAGATCTCCTGTGAACTGTGTCTGAACGTCAAAAAAAGTTTTTAAAAATCATTTCAAACAGGAAACCAAGCTGTTCTTACGGATGTTATTATAGGACGCAAGCAACAGGCATGAAAAATTAATGTACGTGCTAGTAAAAGCGATGTAATCGACACTGGTAAAACCCGGAATAATAAATAAAAAAATTATTTATACTCTTTAACCTCTTAAACCTTTATTTGAATTGAACTATGTACTTGAAAAAAAAATGTAAATGTTTTAAAAAACGTTAAAAAAAATGCTTTTATTCTCTGTGCATCAGATTATTTTGACTAAAATTATTTACAAATGGGCACAGTGATATAGATATAATATAAAAAAAAAAATATTGAAAACATGCATGGCTTTGGTTTAGAGTAATTTGCATTTTTGTCCGACTGCACGTCACACTTTTTTGAATTTGATTAAAAAATTAATTTTCTTTAAAAAAAATTTAAATTTTTTTCAGGTATTAAAAATATTTTATTAATCTCGAAGCAGTAAAACAGTTTTGGAGATTAGAGAGCTTTTTGTACTCCAGATGATTGAATTGAAAATTTACGTCCAAGAATTTGTTCGATAAATCTCTCTTTTAGTGCTTTTCAGCATCTGACAGTCACTGAAAGAGCAATAATAAAAAATAGCGGTATTATTTCTTAATAATCCAGAAAGTGTATTTTGATTATTACATTAGTTGCTAAATAAGTTACATACTATGACCTTCATTTTTGCCAAAAAAGAAAAATTAGGTAATTTCATTGAAACTCGCAAAACCATCAGAATAGGTACCCCTTCTTCAAAGTATCATATTTCAGTATATATATGTAATAAGCGATACGGTTTTTTTTTCTGAACTCAGACTTACACTTTCAGGAAAATGTAGTGAAAGCAATGGACAAACTTTGTTTTTGACATTTTAGAAACAGAGTGGTAACCACTTACAGCCGCTTAGCCTGTGTGTAAAATGAAACGCTCTCTTTCAGTGCTAAACTTCAAATATAAAAAAACAAATTCTCTTAATGTCATTATTTCTTAAAATTGAAGTATACAATTAACTGTGAAACTCGCAAAACGTGTAAAAAAATTTGAAGTATATTGTTGCGAATTCGCGCCCAGCCGGCGTGCGATCGGCACGTAACTCGAATGGCGGCCGCCTCGCCCACCGGAACGGACAATTCAGTCGTGACCCTCCGGGAACTATCGCCCGGAGCCAGTCACGGTGGGGGGTTAACCTCACACGATCGTGCCAATTGCCCACCCGTGCAGGATAGGGTTGCTCGCCAAATTCGACCTACCTAAGTACCTGCGCGAGTGGTCGACCGGCGATCGTACCACGTCACAGGCCGACTCCGGACACGAACCGCTTAAGCGGTTCGTTCCGTATTACAGGGATAACCGAGCGGAGTTATCGTCGCCTTGACGGTTCCGATTAATTACCGGGCGTTTTAACCCACTACGAACCCCTTATGTGATGCAAGATGGTGGTTCAAAAAAGGAAAAGACGAAGCGAAGCGGGAAAACAGTTCAACAAGCAATGCACTTTATTCACACACACAGACACAAAGCAAGCACAACCCCCCCCCTCCACACAAACCCCACCCACACAAGCTGCAGACAACAAGCTCCACCCACATAAACCCTGCCACACAAACCCACCACATAAACCCCACCCCACAAAAGCTCCAACAAACCCACACAAACCCCCCACAAACCCACACAAAACCCCACCCCACACAAGTCCACACACACAACCCACACAAGCTCACACATCACAAACCCACACAAGCTCCACCCCATTCATCATATTCACATAATTAGTGATTAGTTAATATTCCCACACACAACATGTTTATTAATAATAAAAAATCTCCACCATCCACACAAGCTCCACACCACCCATCCACCATCTCCATCTCTCCACCCATCCATTTATCCCACACAAACCTCATCCACATAAGCCTCATCCACATAAACCCCCCCATAAACCCTCGCCCAACAAGCCCCACCCACATAAAACCCACCGAAGCCCCCACACATAAACCCTGCCCACCAACCCCACCCACATAAACCCTGCCCACACAACCCCACCAAACCCCACCCACCATAAACCCCCACCACATAAGCACGAAGCCCCCACATAAACCCCACCCACCAAGCCCCTCCCACACAAAGCCCACCCCCTCATCCCCCCTGTCGCCCCCCCTGACCCACCACCTCCCTCATCCCACCCCACTTCCCCACACACACACGGAGGAGGGGTGGGATGAGAGGTATGGGTCGTTGGGGACGCACACCCCCCCCCCCCCTCCTCCCTCTCCTCTTCATGTCGATTCTTTTTTGGAATTCAAAATCAAGTAATTATAAACAAAACAAATATAATAATAAAATGAAAATATTAAATATTCATTTGCGAGAATGTATAATCTTTCCCAGCATCTGCTCAGTGTCTTGTGATTTCGAAACTCGACACCATATCTGTTTTGAAACAAAAGTGATAAAATAGTTTTATAAAGATAATTACATGTAATATTAATAAGCCTGTTGGTTCTAAGTTCAAGGCCTCGTTGAACATGAATTAACACACAGGAGGCCGACTCAGCCTGTCATCCTTCCGAGCAATAAAATGAATTCCAGTGTACTGGCATAACGCGTCAAACTAATGATGCAACCAACATAAGGCGACATTCCAAAGAGAGAGTGATATGAATAAAATAATAAATAACAAATAACTAAATAATAATTCAGAAACATTTACCTCCAGAAAATCATGTGTTGACCAGATTGCTTCAACAGCATTTGTTGATCGAGCTGAAAAAAATAAAATAATGAGTCAAGGGTATAGATCATTGGGTTTAATTCATTCGAGATCAGAGGCCGTGAAAGACTTCGTACAGTCACTTAAAAATGTTTTCAATTCTCTTCTAAGATCATTGACCGTTCAATAAGAGCATTAATTTAATGCACCTCATCGATATGTAAACTCCACTTTCTTCCAAGGACCTGCCAGAAAAAATATATATATCAGGATAATCACAATTAATTTATAATCAATGCTTCATCGTTCAAAAGGACCCATACACAAGCTTACCAACTTTGTGGTGAGCTGTTTTCTTCGTCGGAAAGAATACCATTCCAGTTGAAACCATTAGTACAAGATGGCAAAAGAGAAGGCCGTGATAAGACTTCGTGCCAGTCATTAAAATGTTTCAATTCTCTTCTAAGAGATTGACCTTCAATAAGACATTAATTTCATGACCACCTCGTGTGAATGTAACACGCGCTCTTCTTCAAGGACCTGCCAGAAAAAATATGTTACGGCTGTGGAAATTCGCAAACCACCATTCAGGTCCAGAGGAGATATCTTTTAAGTACATGTGTAGTTAGCCCCAACCGGGTGTAAGAGGAATTTATGTGATTCATTCGGGCTGCGACCCTTGAGATAGCCGTTTTTCTGTCCATCTTTATTTTGAACCAACCACGCTCCAACCGTCAACACACAACACAACAAACGCCAGCAGCCATAACCTCTCGCTCCCGCAAAACCTCACATCACCCGCATTCAAACGGCATCAGCCACGCCACCACCACCAACCCTCCATCACCTCACCTCTCCCTCGGCCATTCCGCACCACCTGTGAGCACCGAGCGTCGGTCGTCTGGCCCGTCAGCGATGCATGCGAGCCGCGGGTACAAAAAGCGGCCTTTCCGAGAAAAGGTCGGATCAGAATGGAACACGCCCACATCTGATCCATCCAATTGGAGCGCGGGCGGCTGGCCCGCCCAGACACATCTGAGAGAAATAAGGATCAATTGAGGATCAGGGGATTCACGCCCCTTTTCACCGCCAATCGGCGAGCGTGGCTCCGCCCCTGAGGTCGTTTTGATCCGAAATTGCATATGCTGGTTCCTGAGCCGATAAAAGCGAGCGGAGATTTGTTAAAGAGAGATGAGTCTGGGCAACGGTGCGGGAAAGTTCTGGGCGAACGGCTGCGGGAGAGAGGAGTTCTGAGCGAACGCTGAAGAGAGTTCTGAGTTCTGGGCGGACGGCTGCGAGAGAGAGGAGTCCGGGGCGAGGAGACGGCGGTCGGCGACGGGCCATCGCGGTGAGATCGCGTCGTCGCGGGACTCCAACAAGCCAGCCATACTCCTCCCCAGAGCATCAACAAACCCCCCTGTTCCCCCCGCTGAGATAGTGCGAAAAGGGGGGCCCGTTCCCACCCCGTTCCAACGGCAACGAAACCCGCGAGTCGGAGCACCGCGGCCATTTCGCGGCTCATCACGAGACGGGAGGCCCACGCGGTCTCGGCCCACAGGCCGCTGCCCTTTCGTGGAGGGTGGCTTCTCTCCTCATTTCTTTGGTTCTGTGTGATGTGTGTGTGCGCCGAGTCTTGAGAAGTAAAATTGTATAAGTGTGCGAGTGTTCGCGTTAGTCGTTGTAGCTCTGCGTGCTTTCATTGTGTGCTTTTAATTACAATTGTTTTGTGCATCGTCCTTTTGTTGAAATCATTTACACACGACTGTGATAAATACATGCTTTAGTTGCCATCTGTGTGTGTATAAATAAAAGCTCCCCGTCTCGCTGCGTCCTTTCCTCTGTTGAATCTTCACTCTCCACCGTACGGGTCGCCCGGGGAAAACCGCCCCCAATAATAAATCATTGAACCGTCAAGGCGACGATAACCCCGTTACTCAGTAGCACGGAACGGACTGCTTGCGGCCCCGAGTCGCCTGTGGCGAGGCACACCTCGGTAGGTTCCCGTCAAGGATAGTTCACCTACCGCGATTCACCCTACAAAACGAAGACTGGGTTGTGAGGCGAAAGGTCCACCGTGACTAGATCCGGCGTTACGTCCGAGAGGGCACGAAGATGTCCGTCCGGCTGGCAGCGGTCGCCATTCGAGTCACGTGGCCGAAGCAGTTCCAACACTGGTGTCATCGTGGGCAAAACCCCTCGCAACACTGGGGTCAAGAGCGTGAAAACAACCCGTCTCCGCACACAGGAAAGCAAGCACATACCACAGGTGAGAGAACGCACCCCCGATCTCCTAAATTAACGAGCAAAATAATAACCCGTTACTAATGGCGTCTCAAGGCGGTGCGGGTGCCAAATGGATGTAGAATGTGTAGAACATGCTCAGGATGGAACCCATGCAGGACATTATTGACAGACTCCCCCAACCGAACCCAGAGCCCGAAATGGGCCGCAGCAGCGGCAGCGTGTATGACACCCCCCCCTCCCCACCTCCGCAAGTTCCCTCCCCGCCCCCAGTGAAACCACTACCGACGAGGCGATTCGCTTCGTCGGAGTCGGAACTAAAACAGACGGGGAAATTTTGATGCGGATGATGCAAACAGATGGAAAAACAAAATGAATGGAATGAACGAAAAGAGATACAAACACAAATGAATTGAAAAAACGAAATAAAAGCATGAACGAAAAGAAGGAAACAAACACAAATGAAATAAAGTAAATGCACAACAAAAATGAAAAGAAATGAAAGAAATGCGGGTGAGACGCAGAACATGGGCCAAGCTGCAGGCGGCATGAAGCAATAACAGGGAGCTCAAAATGGCGACGCCCTGTGCAAGCGGACGAGCTCGGGGTAGTGCAACGGTTGTCAGGCCCGCGGTGAAGGCGGTGAGGAAAAAAATAATTCGGGAGACGTGTTGGGAGATCTGTAAAGGTGACAGAAGAATTGACGGGACACAGAGGGAAAAACTAAATGGGGAGACTGAACGTGTGAGACGAGACACGAGGTGACGACGAAGGAAATAAAAATAGTGGAGATAAGGAAGAGACGAGTTAACAGAGACGCGGGAGAGGGGAACATAGAGGGAGACTGCATGATAATGAACGGGGTTAGGAGCGCGCACAACACACAGAGTTAGTGGAGGATAATGGGGTGAGCTCGCGAGCGTGTAGAGACCCGGTCCGAGCAAGTGATGCCTCCCAGAACGAGGGGAGGAGTATGCCCCTTGAGCGAATCAACGCAGGGGTTCGGTCGGCCAAGCGGAGTGAGGGAAAGTGCTGGGATAGGTGCATGGCAGCTTGGGGGTAATAAGGCCCGGAACCTTGGGTGCCACAAATCCCAGTGGTGAGGCGACCCGTGTGTGGAAGCGACCCCGTGGTGAGTGGTGGGTGGCAATGTGCGAAGTGCGTGCTTCCCAGCACGCCCCTGTGTGAATGAGACACTGCGGCGCGAGTGCCCCGCGAGTTGTGAAGCCGGTGCGAGAGAGGCCGTGTGTGTGAGTGAAACGGCCAGTAGAATGGAGCACCACGTTGAGGGAGCCCGGTGTGTGCAGGAAACAGCACGCAGTTGCAAACAGCGTGTGGAGTAGCACCGGTGTTGAGTGAGACACGCGCGGGTGAGTGCCCCCGTGTGTGAGTGTATGGTTTGTGAGGGAGGTGGCACGAGTGAGTGAGCGGCCGAGTGGAGAGAGACAGCGGGCGAGGTCGCTGTGTGTAAGAAGATGACGGTGGATGCGGAGCATGCAGCCACGTCTCCCGGGTGAGTGTGATGAGTGGAGTCTGTGCGTCGAACACGCAGTGTGCGTGGGTGAATGGCGACGACGACGGCGACAGAGAGACGAGAGCCGAGTAGGCCGTAGTGAATGGGAACGTGCCGGGTCCACCCAGCAACGAGCATGCGCTCGGTGCGTGTGCAACGCACGAGCGCCACGTGCCCTTGCGGGAGTGAAGCCCGGTCGGAAACCCAGCGGTGGATTTGCCGTCCCGCGCACGGACAAAGGTTAGGCGTACCGGATTTGGACCGACGTTCTCCACGCGACTGTGTTAAGCTCCAACGGGCAGAGCACATGTGTTCGGGGGGAGCCCTCGGAGTGCGAGTTTGCTTTTGGGATGCGCAGGTATGCGTCATGGCGCACGTGGGGTTGGAATCCGGCAAACGAGGGTGATCCCTGCCGAGGTACCGACCAGAGGGACGAGTACTAATGGCACTGCCATGACCACGGCAGTGCAAAGTGCGCGAGCTGCGAGTTGCCGCGCTGGTGCGCAAATTGGAAGAAAAAAAAAATTAAACAAAAGCAAGCTCGCTTTCGGGGAACAGGATCCCGGTAAGGGGTGAAAGACCCCTTACCGGGCACAGGATGACACTAGTTAGGGGAAGGTTAGCTAGCCGACGGCTCCATGGGCAGGGTAAGTCCTCATGGGCCCGTGGAATGGATAAGAGGTAAGGATTTAGTGAGATTTAGGTTGGGAAGTGTGTTTTTTTTGGATATTTTAGGACAGGACGCGGAAATGTGTAGAGCGGACGTAGCTAGACTACGTAGTGTAAAATGGAACGTGCTGTAGTGTAGGGACGACGTGGGAGCACAGTTAGTTAGGGGAAGTAGTGAGCAGATGGCAGAGTTCAAGCGTGTGTGTGAAGAGTGTGAGTTGTGAAAACATTTGCTTGGGGTGAGTGAGGCCAGCGGGTCTGTATGAGTGAGCGAATGGGGAATGCATGGTGCGATGAGTGATTGGAGAAGAGTGACTCCCGCCCAAGGACCCGGGGTCAGTGAGAGTGATAGCTGGGGTTAGTTAAATTGACAAATAAGGTCGTTTTGCTGTTGTGGAGTGGAGCCCCGAAACCCGTTTGGAGGGGTGCAGGAGCCCTGTTGACGGGGCGGGAGCGTGGCTGCGAACGGTGAGTATCGCTGAGTGGGTACCCCGGCCCGGCTAGTCGCCGCGGTCAGGCCAAGGCCCATGGGGGGCCGGTTAGCGTAGGGCACGGGTGCGCCCGCTTGGTGCGGGGCCCGGGGCGCCATTAGCCGCGTGGGCAGTGTCGTGGCACGGGTGACCTCGAAAAGCCCGGGTAGCAAGCCTGCCACGTGTGCTTTCAGGGAGTGCAATGGGGCACTCCCCGGTTTAGGGAGCTGAGGCTCGAGGCAGGTAGTGCCCGGGGCCACGTTAGAGAATCGGCAGAGGGTCGTGCCTGCCAAGGGAGCCACGCGTCCCAGCCACGAAACCGTGCAAGGGCACGAGGAAAATTCGAGGGCGAGGCCCGAAATTGAAGAGATCACCAACACAGGCGACGGGAATCTGGGTTTTTAAACACATTAAAGCGAGAGCGCTTGTGAAAGCCCCGGGTAGTTTAAACAGTTAAATGGATAGGGAGATTAGGAAGTGTACCCCCCGCACATCCATCCCTTCGCTCCGTTGTGGCCGCTGGACCCACTGGGTTTAGAACGCTGACCTGGGAGGCATCTTGAGCTCGGGTTGGGCCTCGGCACAGGACGCTAGCTCTCCTTATTCCCCTCCGGAAGGGAACGTAGGGTTGGGAGTAGCTAGGGACGATAGGTTAGCCGACCAGGACGATAAAGGTTAGGGACGATTAAGTGGGGAAGGAAATGAAAATAAAACAAAAAAAAAATAAGTTTGGGCAGAATTGTTGTTACAAATTAAGGGATGGGTATGTACAGTGCAGGCAAAGGCAAAGGGTGGGAGGAGACAAGAGAGGTCGCCGCCTTCTGAGGGCCAGCACCACCGCATCCCTCCACCAACCTCCCACTGCACGGCGAGAGGCCGCCCACTTCATCGGCAGCTGTTTTTTCTGCAAGGCCTGTGCCGGCCGGAGACGCTGCAGCTGCTGTGCTCAAGGCCGTCGTCAACTCCCACTGCCGCC
>CM068958.1:37433806-37445315 GCA_035128595.1 Eptatretus atami | reverse complement strand
CTCCCTGGTGTTTTTTTTTTCTTTGGTATGACGGTTATGGTTTGACACTTCGATTCTAGGTGCGTATGATTTAAAAGTCTGCAGCGGACAAGCCTATTAATATATATTATATATATAACCGCACAGAAATCGAAGTGTTCAACAGTACCGTCTACGAAAGAATAAAAAAAAACCCAGGGAGTCTGGAACACTGCGCTAACATGCATTGACCGACGTGTTTCGACTTATGAGTAACGTACAAGTAACGTATGTAGACGTGTGTAAACGATCGCTGTAGCGTGCCTACAAAACACGTTACTCATAGTGGTTAGAAATAAGTTCGGGTACGCTAAACGATACCTTCGATGTGTTTCGACTTTATGAGTAATTACAAGTAACGTAGTGTCGACTTGCTGTCAACGATCGCGTAACGTGCCTACAACTTATGGCCAGCATAAATGCGGATACGTGTGAGTCATACGCTGGCGTTGCGTCGAAAATTTCAAGCATGACATTTGTCTAACACCTCGGGCGTACTACGACGTATGCCAGCATTACAAAGACGTATGCCACGTACTACGAGGTATGCTAGCGTTAGCTCTTAATGTATACAAACTTACCATAACCGTATTCGACGTGTTGGCCCCAAGCGCTTTAGCCAAATTTTGCATAGCATCAGGCATACGCTGGCTAAATCGTCAAGGCTGGACAGGGCCTTTAAGTGATCGACTGCTTTGGTAGCACGGTGTGTGGTGGCCATTTAGCACGACGGGCACGTTTGTACAGACTATGTTTATGACACAGCCTACAGAGTGAGCTGGGTTTGGCCGCTCACCTTCTTGTGATCGTGCGATTGGGCCGTTTCGAAAGATGGCTCTCGTAACGAGTGACGTTCTGCCGAACGCTAGTCTCGGGCGTGAGAGTGCGTTGGAATCTTATCCCGACGCTGCCACCATGCCACAATCGTTAAAGGGAAATCCCGCAAAAGAATCACCGAGGCCAAACACCAGTCTTCGGTTGAGTTGAAATCAACTTTAATACACACACACGATACCAACGTGCCTGGCTCAGCCAAAACCTTTTCAGATATCACCCCTGCTCGGTAACCACGTGCACCACGCTCGCACGGACGGATTAAAACCACGTACTGTACTGGCGCAGGCGGACTTGTTACATTCTCATGAAACAAGTGAAATCCTTCAATAAGAAACAGTGTATGTGAAGCAAATGAGTACACTTAATGTTAAAATATGCAAGTTTATGCTTTTCAGTTGAAAAACAATTAAAAAAGCGTACTTAATATTTGAAATGTAAAAATCTGTTATTATTGTGATAAGCACCTTTATAATAAGAGAAGGAATTGAAATCGTTCGAATACAGCGTGCAGGAGCGCCGCAAAAGAATGATAGCTTAAGAAGGAAAACTTACCTTTTCAGCATTCGGCGATCGGCAGCGAAATGCGACGTGTGGCGGAGAAATGACTCTTTCGTCGTTCGTACATGAGAGGGGCAAACGTTTCTTCGTTTTTTCCGTCAAGCAATAAATTTAAATAGGTTTCACATATATTAACACGTTAGTTTCACAAATTTCCATTGAAATACTCGCGGTATTTCGTCAATTGTCGACCATTCGTGAGGTACGCACTTGCAGATCTACGGACGGCCGTCATGGCTGTCTTGAGGCACGTGGGAGGGGGGGGGGGACGGGACATGGGGGACACCGAGACGGTGGGAGACTGTAGACGGCCGGCCGGCGCGGACATTTCAAACTCGGTTGCAATGTAACAGCGCACGCGCTTGTAAATAAAACCAGCATCTGTAATTCTATTATTCCATCCTGCCTTTATCTTGAATTTCTCGGGAAGAGATGGAAATTCAGCGAGTGTGTAAGAAACGACATTATTCTCCCTTCTCTTACACACATTCATTATACGCTGCGTCACAGTACATCTTACACACACACACACACAACAACACACCACACACACACACACACACACACACACACACACTAATGTATATACACGAACATGCAGCTCATCATTTGTAATCTAAAAATAAACGGATGCCAACAAAAATGGAGTAAGTTCCTAATTTTACACACACCACACACACACACACACAACCCGCACACGCACCACGCACACGCACCGACAGTAATGTATGAACACGAACATTTGAGCAGCTTTCATCATTTGTATCTAATAAACGGATGTTACAAAATGGAGTAATAGTTCCTATTTAACACACACACACACACACACACACACACACACACACATGATAAATCACGAACAATTGCAGCTTATCATTCTGTAATCTAATAAACGGATGTCACAAATGGAGTAGTTCCCGATTTAACACACACACACACACACACACACACACAACACAGAATGTGATGGAACACGAACATTGCAGCTTCATCATTGTGTAATCGAATTAAACGGATAGTTACACAAATGGAGTAGTTCCTATTTAACACACACACACACAACACACACACCACACACACACACACACACCACACACACCACCCATACCGCGTGTTTATCCTCTGCCTCGTTTGATCACACTGCTTTGAAAACGTGTCTTTCGGTCGGGGCTCATAATTATTTCTGCTCGAAATTTCTCTCCTCAAAACGCTGCTACTGAAAGGCAACTCGCGAATCTTGCCAAAAACACTGCACTGATGTGCTCTATTAACGTCACAATTGTAACGACGCTTGTTGTGATTTGCATCTGCAACGCCAAACGGTTGCTAAGGAACAAAGTCTGTTGATAAGTCCTTAGCCTTTCACGCAATGTATGAACGTTTCGTTCTGTTTGGGTCCATGAATGTTTCAGGCAATCCCTATGATTTCATTGTCAGTGTAATTGCAAGCCTGAATTCTTACACTTCTTGGCGTTTTTCCACCGATATAGAGAGACTTCCGGTTTCTCGTGGTTTGGCGTGAGTGACCGTCGCCATTTTGCTTTGCTCGCCAGAGCTGGGACTTTCTGTTATTTGTGTCGTTATGTTAATTAAACATCGCGCTGAAAGGACTTCGATTTCTCGTCTCATCCAAACGGTTGATCGCGTATTTTCCTCGATCCACGGTTCAGATTTTACCCTACGTACTAGCAGCCGGGTATGGTAGGTTACCCAAACCCTACCTATGCCTTTCGAAGCCGGTATGACCGAACAGCCGGAACAAGGAAACACATGGACGACAAAATCGCCAAACATCCTTGTGATAATGCAAATCACGTACCTGTAATTAGCAGGCAACCGCTAATGGTGCGACTGGGGTCAAGCAACTGTTGATTGAGCACAGCAAGGATTTGAAATTTTGATTTTCGATTTTTTTTTTTTTTTGCGTTGAAGCATCGAATTCGGGACCAGATATAGAACGTCTAAGTATTCGTCGCACATTGAGTGATGGGCCCAAAAAAATGATATACAGTTCCGCACGCATGTCTCAAAAAGTTGTGGGGAACTGTTTACGACAAAACTTGCGTCGACGAGTTGCGGTACGGTGACAAGAAACAAGCCGATTGGATTTCGGTTCAGGTCCGGATGCAGATCCAGGCCTAGCATTGGCGATACAAAAAATGTAAACGTTCAGCCATGGCAAAATATGCGCTCTACCGAGTGTCTGTTCTATTTGTCAAAGCTTTTCTTTTGAAATATCTTCTTTCTTTTTAAAACAAATCTTAAACCAGAATATATATTTTAGCTTCAAAAAACCATACATGGGCAAGACGTGATGTTGGTGCTTTCATGATATTGCATAACGTGTCATATTTTCCATACAGTATATGCGTAAAAATACTATGATCGTTTGATGGGTGCACTACATGAGGCATCATGCATTGATTACCCAAACTCAGCTTGCTACAGGGATTTGGAACTTGGTGAGGGCTCTGCCTCAAGGACCGATACGGATTGTTGTGTATGTGATTGTAGAGAATTCTCCACTGAAAGGCCAATATTATGTCATTTGAACCCCACACCGGTTGAAGGTCGCACTAAGCGATTTAATATGGAATAGGCAAAGCCTAGAAGCGAACGTAGAATTTCTTCTTACATTCGCTTCTACTTACATAAAAAACTTGTTCACAACTGTTATACTTGCCAAACTTAGACCGTCATACGTGAAGCGCCGCACAAGTGATGATTTTGACGAAAATTTCCGGTTACTTCGCCTGGGAAATTCGGGATCAGCCGAACAAATAATGTAATCACGATGGAAAAAATATTTGTTTTTATGCATGCGGGACGATGAGTGCTTTTAATTTAAAAATTAACTGTGTGAGAGAAGAGAGATGAGTTAATAAATAAATTAAATAAGAACGCATTCCACTTCTGGTCAAGAATAAAAGAAAATTAAAAGTATCCGGAAAGAGTTTTCAAAATACTCCGGTAATAAATACTGTTACCGGCTCTGGAAAATTCGCAAACACCATAAAGTCCCGGTAGGTGAGATATAATTTCTTAAGACGATGTTAGTTAGCCCAAAACCCATGCTATAGAGGAATTAATGTGATTCATTCGGGCTGCGATCCTTCGAGTTAGGCTTTTTCTTTCTTACCTTGTTTGATACAACAACAACAACGCCAGCAGCAAAAACCTACCTTCACCCACCGCTACCGCAAACCTCACATCACCTGCCATTTCCAAACAGCACCATGGCCACGAACAACCGCCGAAAACCCCCACCACCTTCTCCACGGCCATTCCCGCACCACCTTCGTGGGCGCCGAGCGTCGAAGCTGTCTTCAGCTAGACACGCGGACGCGAAGTGCAGATGCGGTTTTCTGAGGCAGAATTCGGATCAGGGAATGAGACACGCCCCTTTTTTCTCGTCAATCGGCAGAGCGTTGCTCCGCCCCTGAGGATCGTTTGGATCGAGAATTTTGCATATAGGTGGAGGTTTCCCGAAGCCGCATAAAAAGGCATGAGCGCAGTGAGTTGAAGCAAGTAGTCGAGCAGTGGTGTGGAGCAGCAGATCGGTGAGGGAAGTTCAGTTGGGCTGCGGTCGTTGGAGACGGAGCTCGAGGAATCGGGTGAGGCGAGATCGATGGGCAGACGGCTGCGGAGGCGAACGCTCCTGCAGTGGACCTGGCAGGCTCGCGTCGCGCGGATTCGAGCCAAGCCAGCCATACTCCCTCCCAGAGCATCAACCAATTCCCCCCTTTTCCCCCGCGCTGAAGAGAGGTGCGACAAGGGGCCCCGTTCCACTTACACAGCAGGCTGCCACGGTAACCGCCGTCAGCGACATTCTGCAGGCTCGCCACGAGGGGCGCGGCGTAGCGACCCCTCGGTCTCGTGACCTGGCCGCTCATCCAGGTTCCACGCCGCATTAGGCCACGGCCCAGTCTGACTCCCTTGCCTTGAGGGTCTCTTTGCTTCGGTGTGGAATGGCTGTTGTGGCGCCGTCGTCTTTGTAAGCGTAGTAACTGTATAAGTGGTCCGTGTGTCGGTATCGGTTTTAATCTTATATTGTGCATTTCTTTGTTCTATGCTTCATATATGTGCAATCGTTATATTGCTGACTGTAAATACGCTTGCTATATTAATGCTCCGCCGTGCCGCGGAATAAATGGCATTGACTGTGAACTGTTTTCCGTTTTCGCTTCGTCTTTTCTTAATTGAACCTCCATTCTGCTTCACGTAAAGGGTTCGTTTAGTGGGTGCGAACGCCCGGTAAATGATCTGAACGCAGGTCGACATAACACCGCTCGGTATCCCGATAGTACCGGAACGCTTCCGCCCAAGCAGCTCGTGTCCGAGTCACCTGCGGCGAGTACGATCGCCCGGATTTACCATCCGCGTGGTATCGCCCCCTATTAATTATATTATATTATAACCGCACAAGAAATCGAAGTGTTAACATCACCGTCATACCGAAGAAAAAAAATAAAAAAACCAGGGAGTCTGGAACACTGACGCTAAACATTACATTGACGTGTTTCGACTTATGAGTAACGTACAAGTAACGTCTCAGTGTGTCACTGTGTCAACGACTGCGCTAACGTAGCCTAAAACACGTTACTCATAGTAGGTGAAATAAGTTCGGGTACGCTAAACATTACCTTCGAGTGTTTCGACTTATGAGTAACTTACAAGTAACGTAGTGTCGACTGCTGTCAACGATCGCGTAACGTGCCTACAACTATATGAGCATAGAATGCGATACTGTGTGAGTCATACGCTGCTGCGTCGAAAATTTCAAGCATGGACATTTGTCTAACACCTCGGCTACTACACGGTATGCAGCATACAAAGACGTTATGCCAGCGTACTACGACGTATGCAGCGTTAGCTCTTAACTGTATACAAACTTACCATAAACCGTATTCGACTGTGCCCAGCTTTAGCCAAATTTTCATAGTCATAGGTATACGCTGGCTAAATCGTCAATGGTGGACAGGGCCTTTAAGTGATCGACTGCTTTGGTAGCACGGTGTGTGGTGGCCATTTAGCACGACGGGCACGTTTGTACAGACTATGTTTATGACACAGCCTACAGAGTGAGCTGGGTTTGGCCGCTCACCTTCTTGTGATCGTGCGATTGGGCCGTTTCGAAAGATGGCTCTCGTAACGAGTGACGTTCTGCCGAACGCTAGTCTCGGGCGTGAGAGTGCGTTGGAATCTTATCCCGACGCTGCCACCATGCCACAATCGTTAAAGGGAAATCCCGCAAAAGAATCACCGAGGCCAAACACCAGTCTTCGGTTGAGTTGAAATCAACTTTAATACACACACACGATACCAACGTGCCTGGCTCAGCCAAAACCTTTTCAGATATCACCCCTGCTCGGTAACCACGTGCACCACGCTCGCACGGACGGATTAAAACCACGTACTGTACTGGCGCAGGCGGACTTGTTACATTCTCATGAAACAAGTGAAATCCTTCAATAAGAAACAGTGTATGTGAAGCAAATGAGTACACTTAATGTTAAAATATGCAAGTTTATGCTTTTCAGTTGAAAAACAATTAAAAAAGCGTACTTAATATTTGAAATGTAAAAATCTGTTATTATTGTGATAAGCACCTTTATAATAAGAGAAGGAATTGAAATCGTTCGAATACAGCGTGCAGGAGCGCCGCAAAAGAATGATAGCTTAAGAAGGAAAACTTACCTTTTCAGCATTCGGCGATCGGCAGCGAAATGCGACGTGTGGCGGAGAAATGACTCTTTCGTCGTTCGTACATGAGAGGGGCAAACGTTTCTTCGTTTTTTCCGTCAAGCAATAAATTTAAATAGGTTTCACATATATTAACACGTTAGTTTCACAAATTTCCATTGAAATACTCGCGGTATTTCGTCAATTGTCGACCATTCGTGAGGTACGCACTTGCAGATCTACGGACGGCCGTCATGGCTGTCTTGAGGCACGTGGGAGGGGGGGGGGGACGGGACATGGGGGACACCGAGACGGTGGGAGACTGTAGACGGCCGGCCGGCGCGGACATTTCAAACTCGGTTGCAATGTAACAGCGCACGCGCTTGTAAATAAAACCAGCATCTGTAATTCTATTATTCCATCCTGCCTTTATCTTGAATTTCTCGGGAAGAGATGGAAATTCAGCGAGTGTGTAAGAAACGACATTATTCTCCCTTCTCTTACACACATTCATTATACGCTGCGTCACAGTACATCTTACACACACACACACACAACAACACACCACACACACACACACACACACACACACACACACTAATGTATATACACGAACATGCAGCTCATCATTTGTAATCTAAAAATAAACGGATGCCAACAAAAATGGAGTAAGTTCCTAATTTTACACACACCACACACACACACACACAACCCGCACACGCACCACGCACACGCACCGACAGTAATGTATGAACACGAACATTTGAGCAGCTTTCATCATTTGTATCTAATAAACGGATGTTACAAAATGGAGTAATAGTTCCTATTTAACACACACACACACACACACACACACACACACACACATGATAAATCACGAACAATTGCAGCTTATCATTCTGTAATCTAATAAACGGATGTCACAAATGGAGTAGTTCCCGATTTAACACACACACACACACACACACACACACAACACAGAATGTGATGGAACACGAACATTGCAGCTTCATCATTGTGTAATCGAATTAAACGGATAGTTACACAAATGGAGTAGTTCCTATTTAACACACACACACACAACACACACACCACACACACACACACACACCACACACACCACCCATACCGCGTGTTTATCCTCTGCCTCGTTTGATCACACTGCTTTGAAAACGTGTCTTTCGGTCGGGGCTCATAATTATTTCTGCTCGAAATTTCTCTCCTCAAAACGCTGCTACTGAAAGGCAACTCGCGAATCTTGCCAAAAACACTGCACTGATGTGCTCTATTAACGTCACAATTGTAACGACGCTTGTTGTGATTTGCATCTGCAACGCCAAACGGTTGCTAAGGAACAAAGTCTGTTGATAAGTCCTTAGCCTTTCACGCAATGTATGAACGTTTCGTTCTGTTTGGGTCCATGAATGTTTCAGGCAATCCCTATGATTTCATTGTCAGTGTAATTGCAAGCCTGAATTCTTACACTTCTTGGCGTTTTTCCACCGATATAGAGAGACTTCCGGTTTCTCGTGGTTTGGCGTGAGTGACCGTCGCCATTTTGCTTTGCTCGCCAGAGCTGGGACTTTCTGTTATTTGTGTCGTTATGTTAATTAAACATCGCGCTGAAAGGACTTCGATTTCTCGTCTCATCCAAACGGTTGATCGCGTATTTTCCTCGATCCACGGTTCAGATTTTACCCTACGTACTAGCAGCCGGGTATGGTAGGTTACCCAAACCCTACCTATGCCTTTCGAAGCCGGTATGACCGAACAGCCGGAACAAGGAAACACATGGACGACAAAATCGCCAAACATCCTTGTGATAATGCAAATCACGTACCTGTAATTAGCAGGCAACCGCTAATGGTGCGACTGGGGTCAAGCAACTGTTGATTGAGCACAGCAAGGATTTGAAATTTTGATTTTCGATTTTTTTTTTTTTTTGCGTTGAAGCATCGAATTCGGGACCAGATATAGAACGTCTAAGTATTCGTCGCACATTGAGTGATGGGCCCAAAAAAATGATATACAGTTCCGCACGCATGTCTCAAAAAGTTGTGGGGAACTGTTTACGACAAAACTTGCGTCGACGAGTTGCGGTACGGTGACAAGAAACAAGCCGATTGGATTTCGGTTCAGGTCCGGATGCAGATCCAGGCCTAGCATTGGCGATACAAAAAATGTAAACGTTCAGCCATGGCAAAATATGCGCTCTACCGAGTGTCTGTTCTATTTGTCAAAGCTTTTCTTTTGAAATATCTTCTTTCTTTTTAAAACAAATCTTAAACCAGAATATATATTTTAGCTTCAAAAAACCATACATGGGCAAGACGTGATGTTGGTGCTTTCATGATATTGCATAACGTGTCATATTTTCCATACAGTATATGCGTAAAAATACTATGATCGTTTGATGGGTGCACTACATGAGGCATCATGCATTGATTACCCAAACTCAGCTTGCTACAGGGATTTGGAACTTGGTGAGGGCTCTGCCTCAAGGACCGATACGGATTGTTGTGTATGTGATTGTAGAGAATTCTCCACTGAAAGGCCAATATTATGTCATTTGAACCCCACACCGGTTGAAGGTCGCACTAAGCGATTTAATATGGAATAGGCAAAGCCTAGAAGCGAACGTAGAATTTCTTCTTACATTCGCTTCTACTTACATAAAAAACTTGTTCACAACTGTTATACTTGCCAAACTTAGACCGTCATACGTGAAGCGCCGCACAAGTGATGATTTTGACGAAAATTTCCGGTTACTTCGCCTGGGAAATTCGGGATCAGCCGAACAAATAATGTAATCACGATGGAAAAAATATTTGTTTTTATGCATGCGGGACGATGAGTGCTTTTAATTTAAAAATTAACTGTGTGAGAGAAGAGAGATGAGTTAATAAATAAATTAAATAAGAACGCATTCCACTTCTGGTCAAGAATAAAAGAAAATTAAAAGTATCCGGAAAGAGTTTTCAAAATACTCCGGTAATAAATACTGTTACCGGCTCTGGAAAATTCGCAAACACCATAAAGTCCCGGTAGGTGAGATATAATTTCTTAAGACGATGTTAGTTAGCCCAAAACCCATGCTATAGAGGAATTAATGTGATTCATTCGGGCTGCGATCCTTCGAGTTAGGCTTTTTCTTTCTTACCTTGTTTGATACAACAACAACAACGCCAGCAGCAAAAACCTACCTTCACCCACCGCTACCGCAAACCTCACATCACCTGCCATTTCCAAACAGCACCATGGCCACGAACAACCGCCGAAAACCCCCACCACCTTCTCCACGGCCATTCCCGCACCACCTTCGTGGGCGCCGAGCGTCGAAGCTGTCTTCAGCTAGACACGCGGACGCGAAGTGCAGATGCGGTTTTCTGAGGCAGAATTCGGATCAGGGAATGAGACACGCCCCTTTTTTCTCGTCAATCGGCAGAGCGTTGCTCCGCCCCTGAGGATCGTTTGGATCGAGAATTTTGCATATAGGTGGAGGTTTCCCGAAGCCGCATAAAAAGGCATGAGCGCAGTGAGTTGAAGCAAGTAGTCGAGCAGTGGTGTGGAGCAGCAGATCGGTGAGGGAAGTTCAGTTGGGCTGCGGTCGTTGGAGACGGAGCTCGAGGAATCGGGTGAGGCGAGATCGATGGGCAGACGGCTGCGGAGGCGAACGCTCCTGCAGTGGACCTGGCAGGCTCGCGTCGCGCGGATTCGAGCCAAGCCAGCCATACTCCCTCCCAGAGCATCAACCAATTCCCCCCTTTTCCCCCGCGCTGAAGAGAGGTGCGACAAGGGGCCCCGTTCCACTTACACAGCAGGCTGCCACGGTAACCGCCGTCAGCGACATTCTGCAGGCTCGCCACGAGGGGCGCGGCGTAGCGACCCCTCGGTCTCGTGACCTGGCCGCTCATCCAGGTTCCACGCCGCATTAGGCCACGGCCCAGTCTGACTCCCTTGCCTTGAGGGTCTCTTTGCTTCGGTGTGGAATGGCTGTTGTGGCGCCGTCGTCTTTGTAAGCGTAGTAACTGTATAAGTGGTCCGTGTGTCGGTATCGGTTTTAATCTTATATTGTGCATTTCTTTGTTCTATGCTTCATATATGTGCAATCGTTATATTGCTGACTGTAAATACGCTTGCTATATTAATGCTCCGCCGTGCCGCGGAATAAATGGCATTGACTGTGAACTGTTTTCCGTTTTCGCTTCGTCTTTTCTTAATTGAACCTCCATTCTGCTTCACGTAAAGGGTTCGTTTAGTGGGTGCGAACGCCCGGTAAATGATCTGAACGCAGGTCGACATAACACCGCTCGGTATCCCGATAGTACCGGAACGCTTCCGCCCAAGCAGCTCGTGTCCGAGTCACCTGCGGCGAGTACGATCGCCCGGATTTACCATCCGCGTGGTATCGCCC
>CM068958.1:37373137-37391564 GCA_035128595.1 Eptatretus atami | reverse complement strand
AGGTTCCTTTCGATAATGAGCGCAATTTGATTATCGGCTCGGCCACCAGGGGGCCAAAATAATTATATCCACACATCGCCACATAAAATTTCTTTACTGCAAAAATCCTACTCGGTAATACAACTTCGCTTCAAATAACACAACTGTGTAGTTGGTGAGCAGCGTGCTCTAACTGACTGCATCATCGTGATTATCACTGCTTCCTTTTACAATGCATGGGCTGAGGGGTTACGCCCGCTTTGCGGAGCTATTTTTAGTATTTCCTGTAGGCTTGCCATGACGTGACAGAACAGTGCTGCGGATGGCTCCGCCCCTTGATGACGATTGGCGGAAGGCGACAGGCAGAGGACCAATAAAGGGCTCCGTTGGAAGTGATGAGGACTCTTGAGCATAAAACGATCTGATTGGAGGAGGGGGAGAGATAAAAAAGGAGCGGCGGACTTAGTTAAGCTCTCGTCGAGGCTCGCTTCTCTCAGCGCTCTCTCTGGTTGTGCTTGCTCGTTCCTCGATTCGTCGTGTCTCGTGGCCTTGCTGTGCTTCGTGCCTCACCTCGTTTGGCTCTCGTGTTCCGCTGGCTCTGGGTACGGGACCGAACGGTGGGCAGACCTGCCTCCCTCTCCTGCCCGCTCTTGGAGCATGAACTGGGTTCCCTGGTGGCTGTGAGCGGTCTTGGGCCCACACCGCAGGAGGTCGACAACACCAAGCACAGCACCACGGTGGCTGGTTGGAGCTCACAGGCAAAGAACTACAACTCTGCGTGGAAGGTTTCACGGAAGATCTGCACCGTCGTGTCTCCTGCCCCTGACGGGCGCAGCGTCAGTTGGTCCGGCACCAATCCAATGACTGTTGCAACGGCACCACGGGCAAGCCTGACGAACTAACTACGTGTGTGTGTGTGTGTGTGTGTGTGTGTGTGTGTGTGTGTGTGTGTGTGTGTGTGTACCTGGCGCCTTAGAGGGTTTGGGATTCGTGTACCGATGAATCGTTTCTTTACATTTTGCTGTATATCCATTGAAATTGTTCGTGTTTTTCCCCCACGCCCAAATCCACACCACCTTTCGTCAAATCGCCCACGGATCCCTCCTCTTGCCGAGTCTTCTTATCGCTCTTGTGTAGAAATAAACATTATTAACTCGGTGAAAAGTGACTCGTGCCACCTTCCTCGTCCCGTTTGATATAGAGCGATCAAAACCGCCACCATTGGATTATAAAACTATAAACCGCCTCCATCGTCTCGGCTCATTCTACGTTGGCAGGACTGTTCACGTCCCGTGAACGTCACAATATATATATAAATATATATATATATATAATATATATATATATAGTGCTCTCAGGGAAACAATTTGAAAAAGATTACTTTTCAGTAGAAGCTGAACCAAACAACTGCATAAGCAATCCTTTCGGTGAAGTCTTCTGGTTTCTGAGCTGACCTCTGCTTTCTCCAATAAGACGTGATAATGCATGTTGGAGCTTTCTTGTCACGAACATTAATGCCAGAATTGAAAAGACATTCCTTGTTTGAGTTTTGGATACAAAGAACTGGAGAGCACCCAGAATTTGCAGACAGAGCAGTTCGTTTTCCGGTGCTACTGGCGATGAGATGACATCCCTTTGCGAAACAGGATTTTCATACTCATTGCTCTCAAGTCCAAATACAGAAGCAGAATAAATGCTGAACCTGAACCTGTCAGCTAAAGCTGACAAACATGACACCGACTTTCCCAGAACTTTTTTAAAAGAAAAAAAACAGGCACATCCATCGCGTTACAAAGGTAAGACGACAATATTAAAATGAGTTATGTGCTTTGATTGGTAAAACAAAAAAGTTTATAAAGAGGTCTGCCGAGACCCTCAGCAATTTTCAAGTGGGCCGCGAAAAAAAAAAGTTTGAGAACCACTGCTCGAGACTATCCTGCCAGCCCTTAATAATAGATGGTTCTTCAAGGGGAACCCAAACACACAAAAAAACACCTTTCTGAAAACCAATGAAAATCATTAATCACATCCTAATTTGAAGGGAAAAAGAAATGAAGTGTTTTTGAAAAAATTTTTGCCAATCACAAAGTGTCAAAAAAGCCCAGTGTGTCGATTTTCAATGTGACAGTGAAGTACAATCTTGAAGCCATCTTGATCTGAACGGCGGCTTACATAAAGAAAGTGCATTTCGAGCTCGGTTTAAGATACTGATTCAACTGTCATGAGCAAGTCTGATGGTCCTCAGTATGTTGAAACTCATCAGTGGGATTTGGAAGAAAGGGTTGGAGACAAAATAAGTGATGAAAACGCTTTTGGGGGAATTGTGGAACCATATGTTTTGAGCCTTGTGCGAGCGATTCAGAGGAAGTGGTAGTGAAGATCAAAACGTTGGTCACATGTTCACGACAGATTGGTAGGTTTTGTTTTCCGTTTAATTGACAGTTTATAAGGAAGGGATATTATATTAATTGATAAATCGCTTGCACTACTCGAGTAGAAATACCAGTCATTGCCCGACAGCCGACACCGCCCAGGCACACTCGACACCGCGGACAAAATGGGTGACAAATGCTTTGTCCCACTGTCACAGGTTGAGATCGCCCAGTTTCATACTTTCTGAGACACCATTTGTGTCTGTGGTCGTGCCGTGTTCGTGCTGTGGTGCTGTTCCGTACTGTGTTTGTGCTGTGTCGTGCCGTGTTCGTGCTGTGGTGCTGTTCCGTACTGTGTTTGTGCCGTGTGGTGCTGTGTCGTGCCCAGTGGAGGGGGAAGTGATGCCAGGGAGGAGAGGAGGTGTTGGGTGATTGTGGTCTGATGGTTGATGGGACTGTGGGGAGTGGGGAGGTGGTAGAGGGTGGTGAGTACTGCGGGGGTGATTTTTGATGGAGGATTGTTGGGGAATGGTGAAGAGGGTGGGGGAGGGAGGCGGATGGGATGGTGGTGGGTATTGGAGGGTGTGGGATCGTATTGGGTATTGTCGTGTGTATTGTAGAGGTGATGTGTTGATTGTGGAGGGGGGTGTGGGATGGTGGTGGGTATTGTGGGAGGATTGTGGTGTGTATTGTGGAGGTGATGGTTGATTGTGGAGGGGGGTGTGGGATGGTGGTGGGTATTGTGAGGGTAATGTTGATGGGGATTTTGGAGAGGGGAGGGCGGTGGGCCCTGAAAGTTTCAGCGTCCTCGGTCAAGTCCTCTGGAGGAGTAGATGATACATACACTTTTCTCTCCACTATAATGGAAGGTGGTTCATTTGATTTGCAGAAATTTGTATTGATAATAGATAATTATTTTCAGGTGCTCTTGTGGAAATGCTGCAATGGCAACAGGTGTTTGATTCACCGCTCAAATTGCCCATGTAGATGGTAGTTGGGTCGGGATGTTGTTACAGTTTTGAGCGACGGCTGTTTCTTGCTTAATCGTGGGGATTGATGGCATCCTCTCTAAATCATGGTGGATAACCACAAGATCTATATTCAACTCTGTTGTTTCCTAACAGTGCTTTGTAAAATGTTCCGCCGAGCACAAAAGCGAACATTTGTAGGCCCGATCCACACTCAGGTATTTCGGACAAACCTCGTCCAATTTTTGGCAAATTTAGGGCCTTTCGGCCAGTGGTGCAGCATGAAACCATTTTTGTTTGTATTACTACAACCACCAAGGATGCATTGACTCGGCATATTTCTGGAAAAATCGAAAATTATTTGCCGTTTGAGTTCAATCGTACCGCGATGTAACCCGTATGCAGGATGGATAGGAGAGTCAACTTCCTGATGTGACGTCACAGCTAAACTGAAGAAGATTTGGACTTTTAATCGCAAAATTATGGGACCTACTTTATAATTGGGAAATTGGAAAAAGACACATCATATCTATTTTTGTCGAGTATCAAGGGATAGATTAGCGTCGAGGTGGTCTGAGTGTTTGGGTTCCCCTTTTAGGTTACAATGGAAGAAATAAAAGGTGAAGGTAAGATATTGGTTAAGAAGGCCAGAATAAAAGCTCAATAAGAGAAAATATGTTGCAGACCATTTAAAATAAGTGCTTGGATACGTTTAATAAAGGTAATACAAAGATTTGAGAGATGAAGGTTCTGACACTCACTCTTCAACAGGAGGAGGGAACTTGTCTACAAAGTCCGGGTGAACGTACACATGACATGTGCAACAAGCAAGTGAAGCTTCACAAGCTCCTGTTGGTTCAAAGTGCAAAAGGCAAGTCAATGATGACATTTTCAAAAGAATATAAATTAATAAATCACTAGCTAATCTCTTTATTATCCCATCCACCAATCAGCTCTTCAAGTGAAACTTAAGAAGCCCCAACTTCCTTTGCCACAAAAATTTGAAAAACCCTTGTGTTGGGCCAACGAGTTCGAACCTTCAACGTCAACGCCCTGTTTCTGAGCAAGATACATCACGTTGTCTCCAACTTTTCCCTCCACCAAATCTTCTCCCTTCCTTTGTCACAAACTCCACTTTTACCCTAAAAGTGCAGTGCACCACACACACTCCATCACAAACGTCATGATTAGTTAAAAAAATTAGTTGGAAAGTTGTTCTTGAAAAAGCTGTAAGAAAGTAATACACTCCTATCCCAGAAAGCATCTGAAAATACAAAGCCCGTACGCAACCGCTTTGTATTCAGACTTCTTCTTTTTCTTCCGTACACTAAACATGATAAAAAAGCTAATAAGGCCTTAGTTATTTTATAACTTGGTTTACGCAGTTCTTCAGCTAAAATGTAGGGTCGGTAGGTCGAAATATAAATATAAATATAATTTAAATTTTTAGAAATTATAGATTTTTATGATATTTTTTCGGTGTTCCATGGGAAAGACAAGGGTAGGTGGGGAAAATAAATATAAATCCCAGACGAGGAGAATCTAAGAAAACATTGAAGATGGAAGACCATTCAAATGCTGGATGCCCATGTTCACTGTATCATCTGATGTGAAAAACAATAAAGAAGGATTAAAACTTGTTTTTACAATATAGTCTGGCATGTTTTTCTTAAAGAAACCTGTTGGATCATCAAACAAATGGAAACAATGCTGAGAAAATTACTGTCCCAGTCGTAGATGTGTGCGTGCACACCACTGCATAGTGCTGGATATGATTAAAAAAATATGTCTATGAGGAGTCAACACGCTCAAAACGGTCATTCAGAGCTATAACCAGCTCTTATTTTTCAGTGGGCATCTGATCGTACCGCCTCCCCATCCCCATGAGCACATCAAACGCTGATTTCTGGTCCGTTGAAGGTGGAATATCAGAATCTCGCAGGGAAACTTTGACGTACTTGGCACCGAAATCTTTCAATACGAACAGCGGTGTAAACTTTCGACGGAAACAAAATCGGCACGATCGAGAGTAGCCTGCGAATCATCCCCCCTGCTGCACTGAATTGATGCAATAGTTCGGCAGAATATTCGTCGTCAAGATGTTGCGTAATTAAATCACCAATACAATCACTCGAATTTATACCGCTGACATACTTCTTAACAATCACTTTCGCCCCAGAAACCACAGTCATTCTGAACCACGCTGGCCACTGCTCAGACGCCATGACCGAAGACTACTGCGCAGTGTGGTTAAAGGGGACTCGGTATTTTGGTGCGCGCGCGAAATTATATTTTGAAAATAAATGCCGACGTTTACATTTCGGGTTTTGAAACTTTTGCACCTTCGGCGGAAAATGTATAAATATAAAAGGCTAAAAATGTGTTTTATATTTATATTTCATTTCGCCAAATATACCATCGGCGGATCCGTAAACCAAGTTATAAAATAACTAAGGCCTAAGAAATGACGATTTTAGGTGACCATGATCTTTTTGAGGTCAAGAGCAATAGGCTTCAGTAACCAAATATGCAAACCCTGCTCAAATTTCAATTCAGATGGAAGATTTTGTGACCTTGACCTTTGACCTCAAAACAATCAGCTTCTAGCATTTCATTGGTGATCCAATATGCAAACCCTGTTCAAATTTCAGGTCAATCTGATGAAAATTGACTTTTATGCAACCTTGTCCTTTGACCTTTTGATCTGACAAAAAAAACAATTGGCTTCTCGCTTTTGATGGTGAACCAATTCAGTGACCCAATATAGAAATTCTAAAATTTCAGGTCAATTGGTGAAAATTGACGATTTGTGACGTTGACCTTTGACTTTTGACCAAATTATTAATTTGGCTTCTCCATATTCTCATAATAAAGCTTTGTTGAAAAATGCATGGTACAACACACACACACACACACACACACACACACACACACACACACACACACACACACACACACACACACACACACACACCACCCATCTCCCATGCTTATCACAGATGAGTTCGCAAATCATGGCAAATCCTCATGCTTCCAACTAAAGCAAAGTTAAAGATGGCAAAAAGATCCACCAGGAATGACCTAATGTCAAATTTTGAGTTAAAAAAACCTTTTTCCATTTTGACCCTTGTGACCCGAAGTCCCCACCACTGGGCATGAACTTAGTGGTGATATCCAAAAAAATTGTTACATTTTTCTTGTGTCCCCCAATGTTGATTGCATATCAAAGTTTCATTAAAAATGTGCCCGTAATTGCAATTTTTGCACTTGACCTTTTGACACCGCCACAGATCATAACTACCAAGTTTGGTGAATTTCTGCACAACTGCTTAAGAGGACATGACGGAAATATGGAGACAGACAGACAGACAGACGTAGCAGATAGCAATATCCCCCCCCTTCCGTTTTTGTTCATGGTATAATACAGTAGACGACTCGTAAGTCGTCACCATCGGGACCGAGAAAAAAGTGACGACTTAGACGTGTGACGACTTACGCGTATGCGAACATTCATGATGATGTGGGGTGAAAGATGAAGTCGCGCGTGGCCTGGACACGTACGTGTGAGAGGGCGCAACAATCTCTAAGCCGGCTATTGTACCAAAAGGGAAACACATCCTCGGGGCATAGGTGGGGGTTCATTGGTGAGTTGGAAAGTGATCAAGCAAAGATGGAATTCATGAATCACTTTATCAAAAGTAAAGATAATGAACAACTGTAAGAAACTCATATACCATCGGTGATGGTATATGACCATCGACAAATGTGGAATGAATGGCTGTTAGAATTAATTCATTGGAATGAATGTAGAATGAGTTTTCATATGGAATGAAACTCGTATACCATCGACAAATTACATGACACACAGTCATCGTGATGACGACCACTCAATACCTATGTGTAAGTGAGTGCGGTGATGTACAAACAAGCCAATATAAACCATGATTGGACTTCAACACTATGCTCGATCGATCCTTTACTCCTTCGCAGAGACTGCATTGCGTAGCCTGCCTACCTCTTCAGATGCATGTGGGACGGCGCGCTGACTGAGCTGACGCAGCGCAGTTATAATAGCCTATCACTTGCGGTGAAACCAATGAGCGCCATCACGATTCCATGAAATCGGACTTTCTCACGAGGTAGAAGTTTCCGTGTGACGAGTTAGGTGTGTAATTTACTTGAGTTTCCATTACGCGGGAACGGCAACATCTGCGACTTAGACGAAGTGTTGACTTAGAGATGACGACTTACAGACTTTATTCAAAGGGATTTAACATCTATCTATAATTCCAGCAATCTGTGTGTGTGTGTGTCTGTTGTCTGTCTGTCTGTCTGCGACCGCCGTTTCTCGACGACCCCGGTCCGATCTGATTGAAACTTGCCAGGAATATTGCCGGGGACCCGCGGATGTGCCTTTTCAAGGTTTGATATTAATCGGACGAGCGGTTCCCAAGTTACGGCCATTTATCTGTCAACCAATGACAAGACACGGTGCTATGACATCACGAATGACGTCACAATTAATGTTTATTTATTGGGTTTTTTTGCACGATTGACGTTACAATTCTTCTTCTTCTTCGTTTGGTATGACGTCACAATCGACGCTGGGGACCTGAGTATGTGCCTTTTCAGGTTTGATATCGTTCTTCATCCGCTTCAGCTGTTTCCCAAGTGTTTCCAAGGTTTGAAAGCTGTTTTTTTCCCAAGGTTTGAATTAATTGTTCAATTATTAATTAATCCCAAGGTTTAAATTTCCCAAGGGAAAGAGCTGTTTCCCAAGGGTTTGAAAGCTGTTTTTTTTCCCAAGGTTTGAATTAATTGTTGTGCTTGGTAGACATTTGTGAATACATTTACAGAGAGAGGGGGGAGAGAGGAGGGGGAGAGAGAGGGGGGGCGAGAGGGGAGGGAGAGAGGGGGTGAGAGAGAGGGGGCGTCACAATTCAGAGAGGGGAGAGAGGAGGGCGCGAGAGGGGGGTGAGAGTGGGGGCGAGAGAGAGTGCGAGAGGGGCGAGAGAGGAGGGGGAGAGAGGAGGGGGCGAGAGAGGGGGGGGAGAGAGGAGGGGAGAGAGAGAGAGAGGGGGGAGAGGTGGGGGGGGAGGGGCGAGAGAAGGGGGCGTCAATTCTTTCTTCTTCTTCGTTTGATATGGCATCACAATTGTCGCTGGGGACCTGAGTATGTTTCCCAGTTGTTTCCCAAGTTATGGCCATTTATGATACGGTTGGTTCGATCTAATTGAAACAATGCTCCAATCCAGTCGTCGTTTACGAGAGCGAAGGAACGAAGCTGCACATACTGGCACGCACCTACGGGCCCACACTTGTTCGAAAATTCGGGACTTTTTGACGCTGCCGACTTAGGCGAAGTGACGAGTTACACGCTGCCGACTTACGCGTAGTCTACTGGTAATTTCAATAATTTAAGTAAAAAATAAATAAATAAATGTAATACAAAGAACATAATATAATATAAATTCAAAAACAAATGCAACAGCACTAGTCTCTGCAGTCTAAACTTACATGTCATCTGCACACATGGGTTCTTCTTTCACAAACTCACTGGTGGGAAGAGCTGTGAAGAATGTAGCAACGGCATTACATTGGTCGAGTATACATTGAACCAAATGCTTTCTTAAAATACAAATTAAAGAAAAGGCATTTGAGCATTTTTTAACCAGGTGATCAAGAATGATGCTTTGGACTGATATACTTCTACATCTGCTATGTCCATTCTGACACTAGCTTCTTGTGTGGTTGCCTTGGCAGGGCAACCATTTTAAAAATTTTGGTTGCCCGAAAAAAAAATATAGATATATACTATATAGGTAATGTATATATATGTATATATTGTTACAGACCGGGGTTGGCCGCCAACCGACCGCTCTGAACGGAGCCGCAAGTCGAGTCGGCCGCGACCGATCGCCCGGAATATAGATCGCCGCCCGGATAACTCCGAGCGACGGGTCCTTGTACAAGACCTAAATACGCCAATGGGCAGATCACGTGGAAGTAGGGGTCGATTGCCAATCTTCAATGTACCTAAATACCCACGTGATCCAACTACCGGGGTATATTCACCCTCGACGGATCTCGTAAGGAACAAACCGCCGAGGCGAGCTTGTCCGTGCGCGATTCCGAGCGGCTTAATCGCCGAGAAACGCCGCGTCCAAATGTCCCCTATTACGGCAAACCAACGGCTTTCTAACTCCCAACACACAAAATGTTCAGTCAATGAGGAATGGACGAAGCAGCAGGGTTTACATTTAACACAAGGACATTTATTATAATGAAAACACGTATGCAATTAAACAAGGCAACAAAAGCACGACAAAGAACTACAACGTCTATAAGCAATTATTAATGTACAGTCACTTTACAAGCAGTTTTACTGACGGGACTCGGCGGCCACAACATTCATTTCGGAAAGAAAAGCAGGAAAAAGACCCCATCAAAAGGCAATGGGGTCAGAACTGGACCTCTTGGGTCTTTATGGCGTGGGACTTGCAGACCGAAACGAGTCCCACGAGACCCGTTGCAGGTTACCTGCACACCTCGTGTGTGTCTGGTTGGGCGACCCGCGACGCTCCTTTCCCCAGGCAGCTTAGCCGTAGCCGTGGTCGAGCTCGGGCCTTCGTGTGGCAAGGCGAGCTCTTCCCACACGAACGGCGCTTGGGCGACCCGCGATGCTCCTTCCCCACGGCAGCTAGCTAGCCGCGGTCGAGCTCGGGCCTTCCGTGTGGCAAGGCGAGCTCTCTCCCGCTCTCTCCACACGACGCGCTTGGGCGACCGCGATGCTCCTTTCCCACGGCAGTTAGCGAGCCGCGGTCGAGCCTCCGGCCTCCCGGTGTGGGCAGGCGAGCTCTCTCCACACGAACGCAGCGGTTTTGCGGCGACACAGGCAGGCAAGGCTGCGCCTTCCACTTCGCGTCTCTTCGCGACGGCCGGACTTTTCCACGCAGCCTCCTTGGCTTCTGCTTCCTCCGCTCCCCCAACTGCCGAGCAAAAAGCCTTACTCCTTCCCACGCGGAAAAAGCAACGAACTCTGCCCATACGGGACTTTCTTCCACGAACTCAGAAGCCCACGAAATCAGCCCTACCAAGCACGGGACTTTTTCTTTCCACAGGGACCCGCGACCTTTACGAAAACTCTTTTTTTACGGAACTGTCTCACGGAACTTCTTTTCCACAGAAAACGATCTTTCTGAACTCTTTCCACGAACTCCTTTTTGAACAAAGAAAAGATGTCTCTTTTATTCCTTTGCACACCCCTCCCGCATCACCGGCCCGCTGACTCATGCCCTCGTGATCCACCACCCCGTCCCCCCCCGCTCAACCACAGGGTGGGGAGGAGTTGTTGACAGTCAACCGCCGAGGGTTCTTCTTCTCTTTGCAAAGAGGGGGAGGGACGTCTCCATTGTTTCGTTCCTAACTATCAAATCGATCCGCAGGCATCTAATCGATCTCTGAACATTTTAAACAATGGAAGGTGAAGCTATCTTAGGGAACATTGCACTTATTCGACAATAGCTTGAACTAAGGGAAACCTGTATGTTGTGGTGCGATTGAATTCCAATTCGTAACACTACCCCCTCCCCTTTTTACAGACTCGTCCCGAGTCGTCAAATTTCGTGTGCCAGCAATGTGTAGTTTCCCTAGTACGTTTCTACCTTCGGATCCCTGAGTGCGACATTTCTTTAACGTGTCCCAAAAATAAATAACCTGAGGTGGTAACTAACTAACAAACCCACATCATTCAGGCCAACTTACTAAATTGCCGGCGCTAAAACAAACATGCAGGGGGGTTCCACGTCATCTTACAATCTTAACATTATCTATTCATTTAACACTACTCCATGGCCCAGGATTATGGACTCTGGAAAGGGCCGGAAAAGTCAAGCAAAACTGGTGCACGGGGATGCGATGGAGTGGTCGCAAACCAAAATGGACTGATGCACGCTGCCTGCAGGCAGTCCTGCACAAAACTGGTGGTCCTGGGCGCCATGGCTGATGATACACAGGGGGCAAAACGAAACAAGGGCTAGCAGAGCATGGGGTCATGGCAGAGGCAGGCAAAACACGAAGCGGCCCAAATGGGGCAAAGGTAAAGTCCTGCAGAACGGCAGCTGCAAGCACAAACGGCCGGCAGTGAAGCTTGGCCGGCCCCTCTGGTGTGGTCCATCAGGTTTGGAGGGAGTGCGGTGGTGCGGCCAGCTTTGAAGTGGGCTCGACCTAGCCTACTGTCTCCCCCCACTCTATCGCCTTTGCCTGTCTCTGTCCATACCCACCTTAATTTGCCAAACACACAACAAATTTAGCCCCATTTTATTTTTTTTATTTTATTTTTTTACATTGATCCTCCCTAAACCCCTTTATGTCTTGTTCGGCTAACCTATCTGTCCCTAGCCTAACTCCCAACCCCTACGTTCCCTCTCCTGGAGGGGAATAAGGGAGAGCTAGCGTCCTGTGCTCGAGGCCCAACAAGCCTCAGAATGGCCCTCTCAGATTTCAGCGATCTACCAAAGGTGGGTCCAGCGGCCCACAACGAGAGCGAAGGATGGATGGTGCGGGGGGTTACACTTGGGTGGGAATCACTCCTCCCCCAACCATCATGTCACCATGCATCCACATTCGCTCCACTCACACAGGCCCGCTGGCCCTCACTCACTCAACACTTTCCCATTCACAACTCACACACACTCTATCCTGCCATCCTTCTAATACTCCCCTAACTAACTCGTGCTCCCACGTCTCCTTAAAAATAGCACGTTCCTATTTACACTACGTAGCTAAGCTACGTCCCCTTACACATTCCAGTCTGTCAGTGTCTCCAAAAATCCAAATCATTTTCCCTAAATTCTACTAAAATCCCTCTAACTAATCCATTCCACGGGCCCATGAGGACACCCATGCCCCATGGAGCCGGTCTAGCTAAGCAACCCATCCCCTAGCTAGTACTTCCTGTGCAAAAGGGGGTCTTTCCCCCTTGCCCAGGGAATCCTGTTCACCCGAAGCGAGGCTTGCTTTTGTTAATTTTTTTTTTTCATAATGGCAGCACCAGCGCGGCAATCACAGCTCGCGCACTTTGCACCTTGCCGTGACGTCATGCAGCTGCGCGTGACCTCGTCCTCTTGGACGGTACCATCAGGCAGGATTCACCTCCTCGCGGATTCCAACCACGTGCAGCCATGACGTCACCCTGCGCACCAAAAGCAACCCTCGCACTCCGAGGGGTCCCCCACGCGAACACATGTGCTCTGCCCGTCGGAGCTTAACACAAAGCTCGCGTGGAGAACCCGTCCGGTCCAAATCCGTTACCTGCCTAACCTTTGTCCGTCCACGGATCGGCAAATCCACCGCTGCGTTTCCGGACCGGGCTTTCACCCGCAAGCGGCAGTGGGGTCTCGTGCGTTGCACGCCGACCGCGCGCCTCGCTGCTGTGAACCCGGCACGGTCCACAACAGCTACAGCCGCTACCCGCTTTGTCTCTCTGTCGCCTCGTCGTCGCCATTCCGCCACGCACACCTGCTGCGTGCCACGACGCTCACACACTCCAACACATCACTCCACACGGGGAGCGGTGCTTCTCCCGCATGACCGACTCGTCATCTCACCTTACACACAAGGACTCTGCTCACACACCGTTCTCTCTCACACCGTGCTCGTCACTACCACCAGCATCCTGCCCCGTTGCTCACTCAGCACAGGCTGCTTCCACTGGCACACGTGGTTTTTTTTTTTTTTTCACCACTCACACACGGTACTATTCACTCATACACTGGGCTTCCACTCGCAGAGGAAGGTTTCAACAGCACACCACGTCATTCCTTCCACCACGTGGTGCCTTCTTCCACACACGGAGTTGCTGGAAGCCACGCACCCTGGCACCTCGTGACCACACCACTCACACACGGGGTCCTCTTCCACACACGGTGTTTCCATTCCACACACGGTGCTTCATCCACACACTGCTGGCGGTGCGTCATCCACACACGGTGCTTCATCCATCACACGGTGTTTCATCGCACACACGGTGCTTTCAATCGCACACACGTGCGCCTTCATCCCACACCCACGGTGGCTTTCACCACACACGGTGCTTTCATCAATCCACACACGGTGCTTCATCCACAACCATGCGTGCTGGCAAAGCACGCATTTCGGCACACTCGCAACACAGATTTCGACACACCACACACACCGGAACAACCCACCGCTGGGAATTAGCACCAACCTCAAGGGGTCCCGGGGTTTCCATAACCCCAAGCTCCGCGTGCACCCCATTCACAGCAATCGCCCCCTTTAACCCTCGCAAGGCTCGACCGACTCTCCTCGTCGCGATCCGCCTCAAGGGGGCACAGTCCCTCACCTTGTTCATGAAGAGGCCATCCTGCTGTCTCGCACCGGGTCATCAAAACACTCCCCCAGGCTCAACCCCATTTGTCCCTACATATCCCCTACGCTGTGTGTGCTCGTCAATTACCTGGAGTTTCTCCTCTACTTGCTTTTATCCTCAGTCCCTCGTTTATTATTTCCATTTCTTTTCTGGCTTTTCGTCTGTTTCCTGTTCTATTCCCGTGGCTCTGGGTTCCTCTCCTTTGTCTCCTGCGTCTCCATGCCATTTCTCAGTCCACCTCCACGTGTTCCTCGTCCTGCATGTCTCAGTCACCTCAATTTAATTTTTTCCTATGGTCACCGGTCACTTTTTTCCGTCACCTGCACTATCCCTCGCCCAACGCTCTCACACGAATTATTTTGTCGTCCACCGCGGAGCCGACAAATCCACACTCTCGCCGCAAGCTCGCTCGCATGGTTCGGTGGGCCTCTGCCACGTGGCGGCCGCCATTTTGCACTCCACTGCCCGTATCCCTCGCCACGTGCCAAGGCGCCATTATGCCTCTTAATGCCCCAGACTTAACTGCCTTTTTTGCCCTTCCTGGAGGTCCAGCCCCATGCTCTGCAATTTCACCCGCATTGCCCGCATATCGGCTGCCTGAATGCCTGCAATGTTCGCATACCATTTTTGCAGCAATATTCCCTAATAGCTGGCCATAGTCAGGTGGTCCGTGGCAGTCGCTTCGCCATATCGGGCACGGATCCGCCAGGGACTGAGGAGGGATTTTGAACGGAGGAGGGGAGGGGGGGTGTCCGCATCCACCGCGGCCCCGCCGCTGCGGCCGATTGCGGACTCTGCATTTATTTGCGGGGAATAGGTCAAAACCTGCATAATGGGAGTGTCCTGCATGGTATTTCGTCTGAGCCATAGATTCTAACATTCAAATCCATTCCTAATCCCTCCTGCCCCTGCTCGCCTTGGCTGAACATTTTACGTGCTGGAAATAAAATTTATAACGCTCGTAAATTTGGGGCAACACGGGGGAGGTTTGCCTCCGTATACCCCTGATCCGACTTCGGAATTTTGCTACGGAGAGAGGGGGCCGAAATCGCAACTCCTGACAACCATGGTTGCGGGATTCGAACCTAACAAAATTTACGGAGGTGGATGGGTTACATCCCACTACCTGGACACCAGTTGTTACAGACCGGGGTCGGCCCGCCAACCGACCGCTCTGAAACGAGCCAAGTTCGGCAGCCCTAACCGTCGCCCAGAATATAGATCGCCGCCAGATAACCTCCGAGCGACGGTCCTTGTACAAGAACCGAAATAAGCGCCAATGGGAAGATCAACCGTGGGGTAAGGGTCCGATTGGCCAATCTTCAATTACCTAAATACCCACCGTGAATCCAACTAGTCGGACGGGTATTCCCACCCATCGACGGATCTCGTACAGGACAAAACGCGCCGAGGCGAGCTTGTCCCGTGCGCCGTTCCGAGCGGCTTAAATCCGCCGAGAACCGTCGGTCCAATGTCCCCCTATTACGGCAGGCCACGGCCTTTTCTAACTCCCAACACAACGAAATGTCAGTCAATGAGGAAATGGCACGAAGCGAGCAGGTTACATTTACACAAGGACATTTAATTATAATGAAACACGTAATGCAATTAAACAAGCAACAAAAGCACGAACAAAGAACTACAACCGTCTAATAAGCAATTATTAATTAGCATCCTACACAGTTTTACTTACGGGGACTCGCGGCCACAACATTCATTCGAAAGAAAGCAGGAAAAAAACCCCATCAAAAAGGCAATGGGGTCAGAACCTGGACCTCTTGGGTCTTTATGGCGTGGGACTTTGGCAGACCGAACGAGTCCCCACGAACAGCGTTTGCAGGTTACCTGCACCCTCATGGGTGTCTGCCTTGGCGACCCGCGTACGCTCCTTCCCCACGGCAGCTAGCGTAGCCGTGGTCGAAGCTTCGGCATATCCGTGGCAAGGCGAGATCTCTCCACACGAACGCGCTTGGCGACCCGCGATGCCTCCTTCCCCATGGCAGCTAGCATAGCCGCGGTCGAGCTCGGCCTTCCGTGTGGCGGTGAGCTCTCTGCCCCTCTCGTCCACACGAAACGCGCTTGGGCGACCCGCGATGCTCCCTTCCCCACGGCAGCTAGCGTAGCCGCGGTCCGAGCATCGGGCCTTCCGGTGTGGCAGGCGAGCTCCTCTCCCGGCTCTCTCCACACAACAAGCGCGGTTGCGCGACACAGCAGGCAAGGCTGGCGCCTCCAAGCTCGCGTCTGCCTTCGCGACGCCCGGACCTTCCACGCAGCTCCTTGGCTTCTTGGCTTCCCTCCCGACTCCCCCAACTGCCGAGCAAAAAGCTTAACTTCTCTCTCCCACGGGAACAGCACACGAACTCTGCCACGGACTCCACGAACTCAGCCCTACCAACGGGACTCCCCACGGGACTCTTTACCGAACTCTTTTTACGGGAACTTCCAACCGGGACTCTTTTCCACGAACTCTTTCCACGAACTCTTTTTGAACAAAAGAAAAGATTCCTCTATCCCTTTCACCTGCCCCCCGCACCCGGCGGACTCATGGCTCAGTGATCCCCTCGCTCTCCCCCCGCTCAAGCCAGCGGGTGGGAGGGAGTTGTTGCAACGATCCGAGACGGCAGGGTTCGTTCTTACCTCTTTGCAGAAGAGGGGGAGGGATGTTCCCATTGTTTCGTTCCTAACTTATTCAAATCGATCCGCAGCGCATCTAATCGATCTCTGACATTTAAACAATGGAGATCAGTGAGCTATCTGAGGGAACAGCATTAATCGACATCGCTGACTAAGGAAACCGTAGTTGTGTGCGATTGAAATTCCCCAAATCGTAACCAATATATATATATATTATGTCTAAGGTCGAAAAAATGGCAAAGTCCAAAATTCGTATTTTAGGCACCAAAAGTTCGCCAAACATGCGCGGAGGTTCGGAAGCGTCGTCAATTGTTCGCAGGAGTCGTTTTTTGTTCGGCGGGAATTTCAAAAAAGTTTTCAAAAAAGTTATCTTAAATCTCATAAAAGTTCTCAAAAAATTTCAAAAAAGTTCTCATAAATTAATAATTATAATTTCAAAACATTTCAAAAAAGTTTGAAATTCCCGCTATTGTGCCCAATAGCCAAGGAAACTGCTTAGGCAGCACCAACGCTCTGCACAGAGTATGGTCCCAATTGATGGATGGATGACACCATCTTTGGTTGTATTGCTACAACCAGCAACGATGCATCGAGCTTGTAGTCTTAATTTTCGATGAAAAACTTGGAATTCTTTTCATTTCTCCTTTCGATAGTCAAAGACAAAATCGCTATTGGAGAGTGCGCATGGGTGTGATGCAGTTCTCCTGCTGTCCACTTCCGGATGCAAGAGCGTTCTCGAGATGACGCAAAAGGGTCACATGATGTTCTCCGTAGTAACAGCAACAGATTTTCGGAGCGGGGGAATAGGGGTATAAAACATCTGAAATACACGAGAGTTTTCGTTTCAAAGTTTTTATTCCAGAAAACAGCGACCAATGCACGTTTGGAGAAACCAAACATGAAGCTCTATTTCAGTGGACCTAAGAAAAATCTCCATGACGTGAGATAATTAATACGTAAGAAAGACACCTCGTCATGTTGTGTGCCATTTATTACAAGAAAGTAAACTGTAGTCCAATATTGCAATGATTAAAATTGCTTAAATCAAATAACCAAACCTCATTGAACTTTTTTTTGCTGAAAAATAAAAGAGATAGCAGAGATGGTGACACATCAGACATTTTCACTTCCTGTGATCATCCGTTCTGTTGTCAGAGCAGCACCTTCAGTGAGAAAGCTTTGAACGAGATGTTCAAATTGCCATTCACATCACAGCTCAATAGTCTGTAATAGTCATTGTGCGTTTAAGACATTCATTATTTACAATTACCTGACATGCAATGTAAACCTTTGCCTTGTCCAAAATGCTTCAATCCGAGATGAAATTATTTGTTCAAAGTGTTGACCTGTGAAGTAGTCAATCAAAAACCAATTTCTAGATGATACGTGACGAGCACAGTTTCTAGAAGTGCACATCAATGAGGGCGCGGCGTGTGCCCATCCACGTAGAAGTTGCGGGTGCCAAGGGGTAGACAAAACGACACACCACAGAGTGCCTTTGTGAGCCGAAGCTGGCAGCTGAGGCGTGAGTTTTCTTGCAGGAACGGAGCCAAGTCCAACATATCGTCTTCCCTGAGAAAACAGGATAAATTATCATATAATAGATATCATATATGTCATATATATATATACAGTATATACGGCTGCTGAACCATGTGACCGATGACTGTCATCTTTTCATACTGATAGCATTTGACGTATAAAATCATGTCATAATGAAGCCACCTATGACGTCATCAAAACAGATCTCACTTTTTTTCCCATGGGGAGTAGTTGACATGTGCCAAGTTACAATTTTTCCCATGGAGCGGTTTCGGAGATACAGAGGTCCAAAGTTTTTCCTTTTTTACAACATGGCTGCCATACCACATGAACGATAACGTCATAATTATCATTAAAACATTCTACATGAGTAGTCGCACCAATGGTGAAAATTTTGGGTCAATCGGATAAGCAGTTGCAGAGAAAACAGAGAAAATTAGCACGGACGTACGGACAACCCAAAAACATAATCCCTCCGGCGATTTAGTCAGCAGAGGCATAAAAATAGGTTTGAAATAACTGGAGTAAGAGAAGACGAGTTA
>CM068958.1:37355204-37366320 GCA_035128595.1 Eptatretus atami | reverse complement strand
AATTTACTTGAGTTTCCATTACGCGGGAACGGCCAACATCTGACGACTTAGACGAAGTGTTGACTTAGAGATGACGACTTACAGACTTTATTCAAAGGGATTTAACATCTATCTATAATTCCAGCAATCTGTGTGTGTGTGTGTCTGTCTGTCTGTCTGTCTGTCTGCGACCGCGAACCGCCGTTTCTCGACGACCGCCGGTCCGATCTGATTGAAACTTGCCAGGAATATTGCCGGGGACCCGCGGATGTGCCTTTTCAAGTTTTGATATTAATCGACGAGCGGTTCCCAAGTTACGGCCATTTATCTGTCAACCAATGACAAGACACGGTGCTATGACATCACGAATGACGTCACAATTAATGTTTATTTATTGGGTTTTTTTTGCACGATTGACGTCACAATTCTTCTTCTTCTTCGTTTGGTATGACGTCACAATCGACGCTGGGGACCTGAGTATGTGCCTTTTCAAGGTTTGTATCGTTCTTCATCCGCTTCAGCTGTTTCCCAAGTGTTTCCCAAGGTTTGAAAGCTGTTTTTTTCCCAAGGTTTGAATTAATTGTTCAAATTTATTAATTAATCCCAAGGTTTAAATTTTCCCAAGGGAAAGAGCTGTTTCCCAAGGTTTGAAAGCTGTTTTTTTCCCAAGGTTTGAATTAATTGTTGTGCTTGGTAGACATTTGTGAATACATTTACAGAGAGAGGGGGGAGAGAGGAGGGGGAGAGAGGGGGGGCGAGAGGGGAGGGAGAGAGGGGGGTGGAGAGAGAGGGGGCGTCACAATTCGAGAGGGGGAGAGAGAGGGGCGAGAGGGGGGGTGAGAGTGGGGGCGAGAGAGAGTGCGAGGGGCGAGAGAGGAGGGGGAGAGGAGGGGCGAGAGAGGGGGGGAGAGAGGAGGCGGAGAGAGGGGGGAGAGAGAGGGGGGGGGGGGGGCGAGAGAGAGGGGGCGTCAATTCTTCTTCTTCTTCGTTTGATATGGCATCACAATTGTCGCTGGGGACCTGAGTATGTTTCCCAGTTGTTTCCCAAGTTATGGCCATTTATGATACGGTTGGTTCGATCTAATTGAAACAATGCTCCAATCCAGTCGTCGTTTACGAGAGCGAGGAACGAAGCTGCACATACTGGACGCACCTACGGGCCACACCTTGTTCGATAATTCGGGACTTTTTGACGCTGCGACTTACGGCCCCCCGAAGTCCGAAAAATTCTGTAAAATAGATTTCACCTGCCGCACTTACCGTAGTCTAATCTGTAATTTAATAAATTAAGTAAAAATATAAATAAATAATTACAAAGAACATAAATATATAATTCAAAAACAATGCAACAGCACTAGTCTCTGCAGTCTAAACTTACATGTCATCTGCACACATGGGTTCTTCTTTCACAAACTCACTGGTGGAAGAGCTGTGAAGAATGTAGCAACGGCATTACATTGGTCGAGTATACATTGAACCAAATGCTTCATTAAAAATACAAATTAAAGAAAAGGCATTTGAGCATTTTTTACACCAGGTGATCAAGAATGATGCTTTGGCTGATATAACTTCTACATCTGCTTGTCCATTCTTGACACTAGCTTCTTGTGTGGTTGCCTTGCAGGGCAACCATTTTAAAAATTTTGGTTGCCGGAAAAAAAAAATATAGATATATACTATATAGGTATGTATATATATGTATATATTGTTTACAGACCGGGGTTGGCCGCCAACCGACCGCTCTGAACGGAGCCGCAAGTCGAGTCGGCCCGACGATCGCCCGGAATATAGATGCGCCGCCGGATAACTCCGAGCGACGGGTCCTTGTACAAGAACTAAATACGCCAATGGGCAGATCACGTGGAGTAGGGTCGATTGCCAATCTTCAATGTACCTAAATACCCACGTGATCCAACTACCGGGGTATTCCACCCTCGACGGATCTCGTAAGGAACAAACGCCGAGGCGAGCTTGTCCGTGCGCGATTCCGAGCGCTTAATCGCCGAGAAACGTCGGTCCAAATGTCCCCCTATTACGGCAAACCAACGGCTTTCTAACTCCAACACAAAATGTTCAGTCAATGAGGGAATGGACGAAGCGAGCAGGTTACATTTACACAAGGACATTTATTATAATGAAACACGTATGCAATTAAACAAGCAACAAAGCACGACAAAGAACTACAACCGTCTATAAGCAATTATTAATGTACAGTCACTTACACAGTTTTACTTACGGGACTCGGCGCCACAACATTCATTCGAAAGAAAAGCAGGAAAAAGACCCCATCAAAGGCAATGGGGTCAGACTGGACCTCTTGGGTCTTTAGGCGTGGGACTTGGCAGACCGAACGAGTCCCACGAGACCGTTGCAGGTTACCTGCACCTCGTGGTGTCTGGCTTGGGCGACCCGCGACGCTCCTTCCCCAGGCAGCTAGCGTAGCCGTGGTCGAGCTCGGGCCTTCCGTGTGGCAGGCGAGCTCTCTCCCACACGAACGCGCTTGGCGACCCGCGATGCTCCTTCCCCACGGCAGCTAGCGTAGCCGCGGTCGAGCTCGGGCCTTCCGTGTGGCAGGCGAGCTCTCCCGCTCTCTCCACACGAACGCGCTTGGGCGACCCGCGATGCTCCTTCCCCACGGCAGTTAGCGTAGCCGCGGTCGAGCTCGGGCCTTCCGTGTGGCAGGCGAGCTCTCTCCACACGAACGCGCGGTTTGCGCGACACAGCAGGCAAGGCTGCGCTCCAGCTCGGTCTCCTTCGCGACGCCGGACTTCCACGCAGCTCCTTGGCTTCTGGCTTCCTCCCGACTCCCCAACTGCCGAAGCAAAAAGCTTACTCCTCCCACGGGAAACAGCACACGAACTCTGCCACGGGACTCCCACGAACTCAGCCCAAACTCAGCCCTACCACGGGACTCCACGGGACTCTTTACGAACTCTTTTTACGAGAACTTCCACGGGACTCTTTCCACGAACTCTTTCCACGAACTCTTTTTGAACAAAGAAAAGATGTCCTCTTTATCCTTTGCACCCCTCCCCCGCCCGGCGTGACTCATGCCCTCGTGATCCACCCCCCCCCCCCGCTCAACCACGGGTGGGAGGGAGTTGTTGACGTCACCGCAGGGTTCTTCTTCCTCTTTGCAGAAGAGGGGGAGGACGTCTCCATTGTTTCGTTCCCTAACTATCAAATCGATCCGCAGCGCATCTAATCGATCTCTGAACATTTAAACAATGGAAGGTGAGCTATCTAGGGAACATGCACTTATCGACATAGCTGACTAAGGGAACCTGTATGTTGTGTGCGATTGAATTCCAAATTCGTAACACTACCCCTCCCTTTTTACAGACTCGTCCCGAGTCGCAAATTTTCGTGTGCCCAGCATGTGTAAGTTTTCCCCTAGTACGTTCTACCTTCGGATCCCTGAGTGCGACATTTCTTTAAACGTGTCCCAAAAATAAATAACCTAATGCGCTGCGTAACTAACTAAACAAACTCTCACAGACTCATTCGGCCAACTTAACTAAAATTGCCGGCGCTAAAACAAACATGCAGGTGGGGTTCCACGTATTTACAATCTTAACTTATCTATTACATTACACTAACCATGGCCCAGGACTTGTGATCTGTGAAAGGGGCCGGCAAAAGTCATAGCAAAGTCTTTGGTGCAGGGGAATGGATGGAGATGGTCGCAAAACAAAAAAAATGGACTGGATGCACAGGCTGCCTGCAGGGCAGTCCTCACAAAACTGGATGGTCCTGGCGCGCATGGTGATGGATGGACACAGGGGCAAACGCAAACAAGGGCTAGCAGGCATGGGGTCATGGCAAGAGGCAGGCAAACGAGGCATGGCAAGGTAAGTCCATGCAGAACAGGCAGCTGCAGCACAACAGGCCGGCAGGTGAAGCTGGCCGGCCTCTGGTGTGGTTCCATCAGGTTTGGAGGGAGTGCGGTGGTGCCGGCCGCTTTGAAGGTGGGCTCGGACCTAGCCTACTGTCTCCCCCCACTCTATCGCTTTGCCTGTCTCTGTCCATACCCACTCCTTAATTTGCCACACAACACAACAAAATTTAGCCCCTCTTTATTTTTATTATCTTTATTTCCCTTTTACAATTGTCTCCCTAACCCCTTTATCGTCATTGGCCGGCTAACCTATCCTGTCAACCTAGTACTCCAACCCCTACGTTCCCTCTCTGGAGGGGAATAGGGAGAGACAAGCGTCCTGTCTCGAGGCCCAACGAAGCCTCAGAATGGCCTCCTCAGAGTTCAGCGATCTACCAAGGTGAGTCCAGCGGCCCACAACGAGAGCGAAGGGATGGATGGTGCGGAGGGGTACACTTGGGTGGGAATCACTCCTTCCCCCAACCAGTCATTCGCACCATGCATACACATTCGCTCCACTCACACTCAGGCCCCGCTGGCCCTCACTCATTCCTCACACACTTTCCATTTCACAACTCACACAACACTCTATACCGCCATCCTTCCTAATTAAATCCCTGACTAACTCGTGCTCCCTCGTCATCCCTTAAAACTCATGCACGTTCCATTTACTCTACGTAGCTAAGCTACGTCTCCACTACACATTTCAGTCTGTCCGTGTCTCCAAAAATCCAAAAATTCCATTTCCTAAATCTAAACTAAAATCCCTCTAACTAATCCATTCACGGGCTCCATGAGGTACAACCCATGTCCCCATGAAGCCGGTCTCACTAACTCTAACCCACCTCCTAACTAGTACTTCCTGTGCCCCCAAACAAGGGGTCTTCCACCCTTGCCTGGGACTCATGTTCACCCGAAGCGAGGCTTGCTTTCTCAACTCTCTTTTTTTTTCATAATGTGCACCACCAGCGCAGCAGTTCACAGCCGCCCTTTTTCCGTGACGTCATGGCAGCTGCTTGCGCCCCGCGCACCTCGTCCCTCTTGGACGGTACCATCCGGCAGGAATTCCCTTCTGCCGGATTCCAAACACACGTGCAGCCATGACGTCACTCTGCGCATCTCAAAGCAAGCCCCGCGTTTCGAGGGGTTCCCACGCGAACACATGTGCTCTGCTCGTCGGAGCTTTACAAACACGCTCGCGTGGAGAACCCATCCGGTCCAAATTCCGAATCCAGCCTAGCTTCTGTCCGTCCGCCGGATCGGCTAACATCAACCGCTGGCGTTTCCGGACCGGGTTTCACCTGCGCACCGCGCATGTGGCGGCCTTGTGCGTAGCACAGCACGGACCCCGTGCTCGCTGCTGTGCAAACCCGGCACGGTTCTCAATTCAGCTACAGCCGCTACTCGGCCCTTGTCCTTCATGTGGTCCGTCGTCGTCGCGTTCACGCACACACTCCTGCGTGCCACGACGCTCACACACTCCACCATGGCACTCGGACACGGGGATGCGGTTGCGTTCTCCCGCATACCGACTGTCATCTCCCTTACACACAGCGACCTCACACACGCTGTCTCTCTCACATACCGTGCTTCACTCACTCGTGCCGTTTCACTCACACGTGCTGTTTCCCTCGCACACGTGGTTCCACTCACACACGGTCATTCACTCATACACGGGCTTCCACTCGCAGAGGAGGTTTCACGCACACCACGTCATTCCTTCCACACGTGGTGCTTCTTCCACACACGGAGTGCTGGGAAGCACGCACCCTGGCACACTCGTGACCACACCACTCACACACGGGGTCTCTTCCACACACGGTGTTTCATCCACACGGTGCTTCATCCACACACGGTGCGTCATCCACCACGGTGCTTCATCCCACACGGTGTTTCATCCACACACGGTGCTTCATCCCACACACGGTGCTTCTCCAACACGGTTGCTTCATCCAAACACGGTGCTTCATCCACCACGGTGCTCATCCACACCATGCGTGCTGGAAAGCACGCATTTCGGCACACTCGCAAACACAGATTTCGACACCACACACACCGGAACACACGCTGGGAATTAGCACCACCTCAAGGGGTCCGGGGGTTTCCATAACCCCCAGCTCCGCGTGCACCCATTCACAGCACTCGCCCCTTTACCCTCGCAAGGCTCGACCGGACTCTCCTCGTCGCGATCCGCCTCAAGGGGCACAGTCCCTCACCTTGTTCCTGAAGGAGGCCATCCTGCTGCTCGCACCGGGTCACAAAACACTCCCCCAGCTCAACCCATTGTCCCTCACTATCCCTACCTGTGTGTGCTCGTCAATTACCTGGAGTTTCTCCTCTACTTGCTTTATCTCAGTCACCTCGTTTATTATTTCCATTTCTTTCTGGCTTTTCGTCTGTTTCCTGTTCTATTCCCGTGGCTCTGGTGTTCCTTCCTTTGTCTCCTGCGTCTCCATGCATTTCTCAGTCACCTCCACGTGTCTCGTCCTGCATGTCTCAGTCACCTCATTTAATTTTTCCCTCTGTGTCACCGTCACTTTTTCCGTCACCTGCACTAGTCCGCCCAACGCGTCTCACGAATTATTTTGTCGTCCACCGCGGAGCCGACACAATCCACACTCTCCCGCAGCTCGCTCGCTGGTTCGGTGCCTCTGCCACGTGGCGCCGCCATTTTGCACTCCACTGCCCGTATCTCGCCACGTGCAGGCGCCATTGCCTCTTATGCCCAGACTTACTGCCTTTTGCCCTTCCTGGAGGTCCAGCCCCATGCTCTGCATTTCACCCCGCATTGCCCGCATATCGCTCCTGAATGCTTGCATGTTCGCATCCATTTTTGCCAGCAATATTCCTAATAGCTGGCCCATGTCAGGTGGTCCGGTGGCAGTCGCTTCGCCATTATCGGGCACGGATCCGCCAGGGACTGAGGGGGGATTTTGACGGAGGAGGGGAGGGGGGTGTCATCCACCGCGGCCCCCGCCGCTGCGCCATTGCGGACTCTGCATTTATTTGCGGGAAAATAGTCAACCTGCATAATGGGAGTGTCCTGCATGGTCATTTCGTCCTGAGCCATAGATTCTAACATTTCAAATCCATTCCTAACCTCCTGCCCCTGCTCGCCTTGGCTGAACATTTTACGTGCTGGAAATAAAATTTATAACGCTCGTAATTGGGGGACAGGGGGGGGTTTGCTCCGTATACCCCTGATCCGACTCCGTGAATTTTGCTACGGAGGCAGAGGGGGCCGAATCGCACTCCTGACAACCAATTGTTGCGGATTCGAACCTACAAATTTACGGAGGTGGATGGGTCACATCCCACTCCTGACACCAGTTGTTACAGACCGGGGTCGGCCGCCAACCGACCGCTCTGAACGGAGCCGCAAGTCGAGCAAGCCCTACCGATCGCCCAGAATATAGATCGCCGCCAGATAACTCCGAGCGACGGTCCTTGTACAAGAACCGAAATACGCCAATGGGCAGATCACGTGGGGTAGGGTCGATTGCAAATCTTCAATGTACCTAAATACCCACGTGATCCAACTAGCGGGTATTCCACCCTCGACGGATCTCGTACGGAACAAACGCGAGGCGAGCTTGTCCGTGCGCGATTCCGAGCGGCTTAATCGCCGAGAACCGTCGGTCCAAATGTCCCCCTATTACGGCAAACCAACGGCTTTCTAACTCCCAACACACGAAATGTTCAGTCAATGAGGGAATGGACGAAGGAGCAGGTTTACATTTACACAAGGACATTTATTATAATGAAACACGTATGCAATTAAACAAGCAACAAAAGCACGACAAAGAACTACAACCGTCTATAAGCAATTATTAATGTACAGTCACTACACATCGTTTTACTTACGGGACTCGGCGCCACAACATTCATTCGAAAGAAAAGCAGGAAAAAGACCCCATCAAGGCAATGGGGTCAGACTGGACCTCTTGGGTCTTTATGGCGTGGGACTTGGCAGACCGAACGAGTCCCACGAGACCGTTGCAGGTTACCTGCACCCTCATGGGTGTCTGCCTTGGGCGACCCGCGACGCTCCTTCCCCACGGCAGCTAGCGTAGCCGTGGTCGAGCTCGGGCCTTCCGTGTGGCAGGCGAGCTCTCTCCACACGAACGCGCTTGGCGACCCGCGATGCTCCTTCCCCATGGCAGCTAGCATAGCCGCGGTCGAGCTCGGCCTTCCGTGTGGCAGGTGAGCTCTCTCCCGCTCTCTCCACACGAACGCGCTTGGGCGACCCGCGATGCTCCTTCCCCACGGCAGCTAGCGTAGCCGCGGTCGAGCTCGGGCCTTCCGTGGTGGCAGGCGAGCTCTCTCCGGCTCTCTCCACACCAACGCGCGGTTTGCGCGACACAGCAGCCAAGGCTGCGCCTCCAGCTCGCGTCTCTTCGCGACGCCCGGACTTCACGCAGCTCCTTGGCTTCTGGCTTCCTCCCGACTCCCCCAACTGCCGAAGCAAAAGCTTACTCTCCCACGGGAAACAGCACACGAACTCTGCCGGGACTCCACGAACTCGCCCTCCACGGGACTCCCACGGGACTCTTTACGAACTCTTTTACGGAACTTCCACGGGACTCTTTCCACGAACTCTTTCCACGAACTCTTTTTGAACAAAGAAAAGATGTCCTCTTTATCCTTTGCACCCCTCCCCGCACCCGGCGTGACTCATGCCCTCGTGATCCACCCCCCCCCCCCCCGCTCAACCACGGGTGGGAGGGAGTTGTTGACGTCACCCAGGGTTTTCTTCTTCCTCTTGCAGAAGAGGGGGAGGGATGTCTCCATTGTTTCGTTCCCTAACTATCAAATCGATCCGCAGCGCATCTAATCGATCTCTGAACATTTAAACAATGGAAGGTCAGCTCTCTAGGGAACATGCACTTATCGACATAGCTGACTAAGGGAACCTGTATGTTGTGTGCGATTGAATTCCAAATTCGTAACAATATATATATATATGTATATATATATATATATATATATATATATATTATATATATATATATATATACATATATATATGTAATTTTTCACTCATTTTGTGAATAATTTTCACTGCAACAAATGGATTTTTTTCACTGAAATAATTTTCACTGCAAAAACTATACAGGGTGAAAGAGAACGAACTAGCTATTTTTATTATGCTGTAACTTTTTTTACTTTGACTTCAGAATGACATAAAACTGGTGTCTAAAATAATAGAACAACTTTTCATTTAAACACAACTTACAGAAAAAAAAAATTGCAATTAAAAAAAAATATTTCAAATCAATAAATAAATAGGTAAGTAATAAAAAAACACTCGCGAATTACTAATGTGACAAAGTTACAGCACATTAAAAAATATCTAGTAATTTCTGTTTCACCATGTACACACCGGTAGCTGTAAAATACAAACACATGCCTCTGACAAAGATCCATTAAGAGACAAGAAATGCTTATGTCTGAAGAACTTGTATAACTTTTATTTACAGTTTCAACTTGGCACGTAAAAGCAAAGGAATGAACAACAGCACACAGGAATGAATAACAGTCAGTCTGTCCATCATGTCACCTCCACTCATTCATTCCTCTTTCCCCCACCTGCAGAATCAACTTCCACATCCTCTTCAATCTCATCTTCCCTCCAGGTCTTCAAAACAGCTATTCCACCACCACCATGTCAGATCCCCCATACCAAACCATGATCTTTTCATCACCCGTTAACATCCCATACCTACCCGCAATCCCTCCTCCTTCCAAATTTCCAGTTTCTCCTCCATGGAGTTTCCTTCTGTATCCATATTGTCCACCCCACGCTTCCTCTCCTGCCCCCACCCCATCCTCCACACACCCTTTGTCTGTCAAATCCTCCCTCTATCTTAGCCTTCAACTCTGCTGTTGGTGTTTCCTCCTATCTCTACTGTTCCTTTTGTGTCCTGTTGCATCCTGATCTGTTCATTGTACGAGCTCTTCCACGAGCCTCGACTATGCATACAAAAATAAATAAATAAATAAAAAGGAGATAAAGTTGCAGGTGTTGGCAGAAAATAGACGTCTGATCAAAACAACTCCCTATTGGTTGAAAGGAAGAACAGTATACTGTTTTAAAGAGCTTTGTAACACGAGCATGCTGTTCCTTGTCCATTCGGATGATGTAGTGACTGGTGAGGAAAAGTCGCACGTGTAGCAGTCACAGAAAAAAAAAATTCTCCAACAGCAAGTTACATTGTATTAGCGCACTCACGATGGTGGCGACAGGCATACTGCTTCTGTACATTGAGTTTCCTAAAGTTTGAAGATCCGATGAAGAAGGGTCCCGATGTGTCAGCGAAGGTTGTGAATCTGCGACACACGTTGCAAAACATCTCTTCATCGTAAACCAAGTCACTTGAATTATTCTTTTCATTTTACCTGGAACTTCCTTTGCCATTTCTTTTTGTACTCGAAGGCACTCTGCTTCTTCAAACATGGGTCTCCACCATAGGTCCTGGGAGAGAGCTAGCCGTGATCGTAGTGAACATGAGAATCCCCTTCAGCATGTTATCGGCAGGAACACTCTCCTCTCGATGTTCTGCTTCCACCCCTGGTCTTTTCGCAGATGCAGCCTCAAATTGAGACCGCCTTTTCTGACTCCTCGCTACTTTGGATGTTGAAAACGATTGCTCGAGATTAAATGAAATTTTGCTTGGCACAGGTTGAATCTCATTAATTAGTAAACCCTCCCCCTTACATAAAATGTTCCCCAAAATGTACTTGCATGAGCAAATAGACCTACTTATGGCATGCCAGGTAACCACATTTTGCAAACTGCTTGACTCGGTTCACAATTTTTCTTTTCCTGTGAAATCATTTAAAATTATTATATATGTTGATGCATGTGCTTTCTTTACAAAATAACAATCTTACTATAATAGAACAAGCATGGATGTCACCGACACTCCAAAATTGACATGTAACAGTTATTGAGCCAAGACTGAGGTTCTAATCCCAATACTGGCTTTTAGTGGCCACCCAAGGACAGCAGACGAGCAAGTACTTTATCCTTATTCCGGTGCACACACTGCAGCACGTAATCCAGCTTGAGCTCCAATCAACTGAGAAGGGTCCACCCTCTGCCCTACCATCTGCCATCCCTCAAACCGGCAAGCAGCAGCCTTATCACTCTCTGCTGATCTGAATAAAATCACAAGCTGGTCCAACACGTGGAACATGTCTTTCAACCTTGACAAATCTCAAACTCTTGCGATGTCTCTCCGAAAAGACCGTCTGGAC
>CM068958.1:37322243-37333949 GCA_035128595.1 Eptatretus atami | reverse complement strand
GAGAGAGATCTAGCTGAGGCCTAAGGTGGCCTCCGTCCTGGCTGTACGATCGTTTTATTTGTTTTTTTCTCCCCTTTACTCTCAATTCTATCTTCCCCAATTTCCTAAACGTCCCCCGATTTCTCCCAACTAATCTCTGCCTTTCTTACTTAAAAAAAACAAAATAAAAAAACGCCTATTCTTCCTGATCTCTGCTTCTTCTTCATCGCCTCTTCTTCGTCCTGCTTATTCTCTCTCCTCCTCTCTTCCCTTCCTTGATTTTCTACAACACTGTCCATGATAATCAGTTGAAGAACTCTCTCAAACATTCATGAATAATAACAAAAACGATATCTTATAATGCTTCATCTTCCTCTCTCACACATGTGGACTCTTTACCTGTTTCATAATGCTACTACTCTTCTGCTATTTTACAAGACTGCTTCTATTTCGACCTCTCCTTCATTCTTGCCTAAAAAAATCCAACGAGTTACAGCGTTTCTTACTCTCTCCAATTCGCTGAATCGCCTATTATTGCATCCATCAAGAATTGTGTTAAATCGCATCTCTGACCTAAAACTTAAAAAAAACCCCAGTTTTGCGTATGAATGTTTCGCGTTCCATCAACTCATTCTTTTTGTCGCAAACTTCAGTGCCACTTCACCTCATCTCACTTCAAGCCAACCATCCCACCTTCTCGCCTCACAGCCTCCTCTCACCTCTCTCAAGAAAATTCCCCCCTTCACGCTTTACCCATCTTTCATCCCCCTCACTCATCCTTCTCACAGTTGCCCCCCTCTCATCCACCAAGCTCGCCTCCTCCTTCACTGCCCTCTCACCTCCATCCTTCAACTCCAACCTCCTCAATTCTCAACCTTCTTCCCCCTCTCTTGTCCCGCCGTCTCCCCCCAGCACCTACAGAGCCTTTTCTCCTCATCCGGCCTCCTCCCCTTAGCTTTGGTGCAATCCCCACTCACACTCACCTCTCTTACCTCGCCCGTCCTCGTCCCTATGTCTAACTCCCCCCCCTCCCCACCCTGCCTGCACCCCAAGCCCCTCCCTACCTCTTCATTAAAAGTGTGGACCTCAAATATCCAGGCGCTTCGCCTTCAATACCTTCAATCTTTCATACAGGTTGCCACTGACAAACGCCGAGACATACTCTGCCTAACAGAAAACTTTGCCTCGCCCAAGACGTGTCTGACTCCAAGTACTTCTCCTGTTACTGCTTCTCCGGTATGACAGCACCTGAGCCTCGTCTGGTGAGAGTTGCTTAACCTCTTCTCCACAAGTATCTATTCCCCTTCCATGCCGCTCTCCTTCCCGCTCAACCCTCGGAATACCTCTGCTAACAGCTTCCGCGCTCCCACTCCCATCATGTTTTATATTGTGACTGTATCCATCCACCTAACAGTGATGACTGCCATCACACCTCACTATGCCGAAAGATAGGACCATCTTCTATCTTCTCATCAAACATCTCTTTTGCTCTTAATGTGGCGAGCCTTCACATTGGTCATCATGCCAGTTGGCTAGGTGTGGGTACCTCTCTGCACCTGTCATGGCACCTCAGCAAAAGCTTCTCTTGCACCTCATTGGGGATCGATCTCAATCGGTGCAACTTCCGCGACCCGGATCTCAACGATGGTACTCCATCTCTTCTGATTCTGATGATTTGAAAATTTTCCCTGACAATATTGCTGCCTTCTGCCGACGCCATCGGTTTTCTGACCACGTCCTTGTCAAAGTGGACATCTCTCTGGCTTTAATCAGAGAACCACCACCGCCGAGAGTCTGGCAGTTTCAACTCAACCGACTGGCAGGGTCTCGCAAGCACCATAAACTTATAGAACTGGTCTCCTATCGCTACTGTTCTCAACAATCAACTCATCCTGGAATTCTTTCAAAAAGATAACTTGCTCTCCATCATGCACAGATTTATCCCCGTCTCGTCTTCATTGTCCTAGCCCTTCCTCGCGCACTTGTGTTGACCGAAGCTTTGTGGCGAGCGCAGTTTGTCCTGAAACAACTTGCCTTTGCCCATGGATAAGCAAACCCACGAGGGCAAATCTCAGTTCCTTCCAAAAGCCTCGGAACAGTGTGTACTACGCCTCAGGAGAGCCAGAAACACATCTTTCTATCTTCAAGTCTGAAACTTCAAGCCTCTCGTACCCTCGCTCAAATCTGGTGGCGTCTACTCAAAGTCTGTTTCTGGTGTATGTTCCCCTCCATCCCTCACTTACCTCAAATCGCACTGCTGAATCCGCCGTGAAAGCAGAATGCCTAAGAGCTCGGTGTTTTGCAGCTCAAACTTCTGTGTCAAAAAAGCCATCACTTTCTCTACCCCCTTACCAGATTCGCTACCCAACTGTCCTGGAGCTGTGTCCTTTTCTCCTGACAAGGTGAGAAGCTTGCTGTCAAACTTGACTCAGATTCTGCAACCGTCCCAGACGGCATCAGCCGCAAGTGTCCCTCAGAAAGCCTGCTCCTCTGCTCTTGCTCACCACTCTCTCTGTGTCTATTCACTCCTCGCATTTTGCTCAATGTCAATCTCGCCATTCGCTTGGAAAAATGCTGCAAACAACACTGCCCTGCATAAAAAAGGTGCAAAAACAGATCCCTGCAACTACACAGACCAATCAGCCCTCCCAATCAGCAGCTAAGGTTATGAATCCATCATCGCTTCAAGAGCATGAAATCCTACCTTCTCCCAATGGCTTGATTTCCGATCATGCAATTTGGTTTCAGACCAGGTCACTCAACCCTGGGATTAATTGGGGCCCCGCTTTCCTTCTGCTCTCGCCAACATGGATGGAGGTCCTACATGCCGACAGGTAAATCGAGCTGTATCCCTGGAGATATACGTGCTTTTGACACAGTCCGGCACCCTGCCCTACTCGACCAAACTCTCTCCAGGTATCCAAAGGCCATATCCACTCATGGCTCGCAAGACATTCCTCTCCTTCGGCAAGTCAACGTGTGGCCCTAAATGGCAGTTCTTTCACCCCTTTCCGTCCAGGCTGGAGTTTCCTCAAAGGTAGCGTTCTGGGCCTGTTCTATTTTCTGGTTTTCCATCAATGATCTCTCCGATCTCTGGAAAATCCTCTATTTCTCTTGTGCTGATGACTCCATCGCCTCGCGCGTACATCGGTCATCCCTCAGACGCGGCAAGCAGCAGCTTCTTCGCTCACTGCAGATCTGGTAAAATACAAACTGGTCCAACACGGAACATGTCTTCAATCCGGACGAAATCTCACACTCTCACTATGCTCTCTCGAAATGAACCGTTAGAAAACCACCCGCCCTTTCTCAACAACCTGCTGGAAGAAGTTCTTTCTTTCAAGCTTCTGGGTCTCACTATACCAATGACTTTTTCGTGGAAAAGCCACATTTCAAACCTCGCCTCCAAAGGTCATCGCCGACTGGATTCCTCGTCGTGCACAAGTCTTTCTCGCCTCCGACCACTTACAAAGCTTTTGTTCCGTAGGCCTGATGGAGTACTGGCTCTCCCCCCTCTGGGGGGGGCTGGTGCCCCCCTCCTGCCTCCTACCTTTCTCGGGCTCACGCTGTAGAAACCAGAGGCATTTTCGGATCGCATCGGCTCTCCCGTCAATGAAGGCTTGAGTTTTGGGCCTCTCTCAAGTACCGCAGGTGGTCCGGTGGCTTTCTTGTCTTCTAACGCTCCTCTCCAGCCTTGCTCTCCTCCTGCTCTCATCTGCGATTTGTCCCACCACATTTCCCCAGGGCGCCAAGGTCAGCCAACAACCCCTCTGGTAGAAACTACAAAAATCACGATCACCTGCTCACCTCATCCTTTCATTCCGTCTTTTTCCCACCTTGAATAAACTCTCACTGCTATTCTTTCCCCATCTTCCCTCCAGTCTTTTCAAAACAGATGTTCCTTCACCATCTTATCACCCCATCCAATCTCTGCAGATTGTTTTTTCGTAAAACCCCCACATTTTGAGGTTTTTCCGCCGTTGCTAGCAACGGAGGGGTCATAGCCAACGGTTCTTTCTCACAATAACTGGACCATTACCATGAACCTACATAGCAGTTCATGATATTGACTCAGTCTCTGAAATATACGAACTTCGTTGTTTTTATGTTTCGACAGGGTTCATTCAATGTGCTATCTCTCCGACATTTTCAATAGATCCGCTGGAAATTTTTGACAATATAGGCTATAATTTACTTGCATAGCATCGCGCTCGTGGAGCGATTTTTGACTTTTCTTGTGAAAATAAATTTTTTATGATTTTTCAAAAATTTTCAAAAGTCCCGTTGCTAGGCAAACGTCGGTTCCCATAGCAATCGGTTTCTTGTTGCGACAAACTAGTCATGGTATGAACTACCAACCAATTCAGTCGAAACGCCATTGTATATAATGGAACATCGCCAATTTTAAATACTGAAATAAGGTAGAAAGCAAATGTCAAAAAAAATTTTTTTTCGCGACTAGATTCGCTACCCAACATATGACGGAAAACTGGATAAATAAATAATAAGGGTAGAACAAATTCAAAAAAAAAAATTTTTTTTTCGACTGATCGACTACACCACAGACAGACAGACAAACATAATCGACGGAAAAAACTGGATAATCAAGGGTAGGAACAAATTCAAAATTTTTTTTTTTCGAACTGGAATAGACTACCATCAAGATTGCTCAACCTAACGTTGCACACCCACAATGTGGAGAAAAGAGTAAAGCGGCACACGGTGTTGGCCAGGATGGATTTGGCCCAAGTCCTTCACGAACCTGGAATGGCCAGGCCTCGCCGTTCGACCGAATAGTATCACATGATGTGTAATTTGGTTCAAGGCAATGTCAATCGAGATCTTTGCGAGACAACCGGGATTCGTAGAGCTAACAGCTATTAGGTTAAACAGGCTGATGTCTCACCCAGGAAAGCGACACACCCGATTCAAACGCCCGTTGTTTGAAAACCCGAAGTTTCCCACCAAACCCATTCCACCGAAAATATGAGGATGATTTTTAAAAAAAAAAGGAATTCCAATGGAGTTGCGTTCAGCTCACCAAGGCGCTTACCAGCGCTTGCTAAGCCAAGCCGTTCTTATCAACGGTTTCCAATGGAGTGCTTAAGCGACTTGGCGAGCGCTCCACAAGAAACTTGGTGACGGAACACACCCTTGAAGAGCAAAGCAACCGAGTCGACCTTCACATCTGCAAAACCCAACCACGGAAAATGGGAACAGACCGAGGTGGTTGTGTTCGAGTCCTGCCGTGAGGTGGTTGTGTTCGAGTCCTGTCGTGAGGTGGTTGTGTTCGAGTCCTGCCGTGAGGTGGTTGTGTTCGAGTCCTGCCGTGAGGTGGTTGTGTTGATTGAATTGTGTTCTCTGGTGTGAACTTGTACAGTGAGGCACGCATGTACAGCAAATACTACTGTACGTACAGTTTCTCGAGGTTTATGTACGAACTCAAAGTATCCACTACACTGCTGGAATACCGAAGGACTCGTGAATCTTGTGACTCGAGCCGCCGGGATCCGGGGGCGAAGCGACGCCGAACATCGCGAAAGGTCCCACATAGCCGGTCAATGAGCGCGCGACGCCCCATAAACGGCGTGAGCGTCCATGACAATCACTGCTCGTGGATCGGGAACAATTACTACACTAATTATTAATAAATACATAAATATCTATGGATACGTCGCTACAGGTCATTTCAATCGAGTAAGTTTGTGAATTTTTTTTACTTTACTCAGGAACAGGAGACACCGCGTCATAAATTTCTTATACACGACCGACAATAATAAATCCGAATCCGGCTTACACAAATTAGTTGATTATTTACTAAAGGTAACATCTGTAATCTGTTTAATTACACATGTATCCTATTTATTGTAAAAAAATTTTTTTTGCGTTTTGGAACGAATCGGTCAAGCGTGACGTCACACGCACGTAACGCGGCGGCCATGTTTGGCCGTGCTCATTGTCATTCACAACACATAGACGCGTGTGAGCTACCGGACGCCATCTTGGTTAGCATTAGTGATCAAATATAAGCAACTTTATAATGGACAGTGAGTAGCCGAGAGAATGTACATACTTGCTGCAGGCTTAGTTAGTTAATCAATGTGTGTGCCATCCCTCCGACGGACATAAAGCTGTCTAACTATCCTTGGTAAAACTTCCTCGCCAACTCGATAGAACGTAAAATTAATGGTGGCCGTTTAACAAGATACACTGGTTAATCCTCCCCTCCAAAATATGTGTTAATCCACACATAAAAACTGTTATAAACCATTTTGCAACCTACAAACAATTGTTTTCAAACAAGGTCAGATGATAAAAGCCAAAATAAAAAGCTGCGACAACTGCAGTGACATGTGTACGGATTTGGAAACCTTTTGCACACAGACAGACGGCAGTCCGCGTAGCTTAGTTATTTCGATAAGTATGTGTTTATAGTTAGGGTCCCGTCCTTCTGTTCAATGGGAATTTCGTGTGTGTGTTGTGAGTTTATTTATAGTTAGGTGTATTACATCACAACAACAACAACAACAACAACGGCACCGTCCCTGACTCAACCCGGTCACCATTGCCCACGTGTTTTGGCTGAGACGTGGCGGAGCCTCCATCGCCTCAGTTCCGACTCGCCCAGAAAGGTGGGAGTTGCCCGCCTACCGTGGGCGCTGTCCAATGAGGGAGCGCCAGCGCATCGCGCGATGGAACCGTCCAATCAGGAGGCGAGTGGCGAGGAAAGAAACCGGTTCCCACCTCAAGAGAGTAGAGAGTGATCGTAGCGATTGCAGAGCGTCTGCGGTCGTGGTGGCTTCGTCTCGTTCGTGGGCCGTGGACTTCGGGTCGTGGGTTCGAGTCCACCGTGGTGGTTTGGAGTCAGTGTGACCGCACGAGGCGGGAAAGGTACCGCGCCCGGCTCTACCGAATAAAGACCCACGGGGTCCAGTTCTCGTGTGTGTGTGTGTCCGTGTCCGTGTCCGTGTCCGTGTCCGTGTGCCCTGTCTGTAGTAAGATTCGTTAAGTGCCTTGTTCATTTGCACATTTACATTTCTTTATTCGTGTTAACTCTGTGTGTCTCCCTTCCTGAATATTGCCTATTGTAAAATAAGCCCCCGTGTAACTGTTCCAGTTCATTCTCGTGTTTTCCTTCATTGACCCAGCACGGTGCGGGTTGAGAAAGTTAAGGCCGCTCGTTGCCGGAAATTGTTCATTTGGACCGACGGATCTTTGGTAATCCCGCTCGGTAAACGGTCCGTTCCCCGAGTCCGTCGAGGTGTGGTTTCCCCGTTAGTGGACGACCTGGGTACTTGGGTATATTGAAATTAGCAAATTATCCTACCCCACGTCGTCGAAGTATTGGTGACCACGGTCCGCTAAGGCAGTGGTTTCCAACCTTTTTGGAGCCGCGACCCTCCAAAAATTTAAAGTTGGGGTTCGCGACCCCTCCCGACTCACACTTGAAACACACTGCAGTGACGTCACGGAGCGCAATAAAAAAATCCATGTGCCTGGAGCACATTGGTCAACGCCTAGGTACTGCCAGCTGTAAACTAAAGCAGAACTAAACTAAACTGGCATCACAAATAAATTATTTACACTCTGATGTATAACACAGTAAAAACAGCCAGCCACATTCATAACAATGGCTTCTGTAATTGCGAAGAGCGGTATTAGCCTATTTATGCACGGGACACGGACTGGAAGATTGAGCGACCTCTGCTTGCAGACAGAGGTTACTATCACACATGACAGCTACCAGACGTACCAAACCTTGCATTACTGACCAAAAATATACAAAAAAACTAAATCAATTTGGCTTTAAGTACAGTTTTAAATTTTATTCAAGATCCCACAGCAACAACTCATGTGAAGGAGGCAACAGGACTGCTTTACAAGCTGATGGCAATAGGCTATTATCATCATTCTCATATAGCTGGGCTGCAAAAAGCTTTAAGCACAGTGCAAATACCTTTCAGTGTCCCTACGGCTGTATTATTCACAGTTCTTATAACAGTTATGCCTGTTGTAGGCTTGTAGCCTATATCATTCATCTCATTTTGCATTTTCCCCTTATAACAACGATTCTCAATGGGTTTTCAGTTTCATTTTTTTTCAGATTGAACACAATAATTCAGATAATATGACACAATAATTGAACACAATAATTCATATAATACTAGACTCACAACAATTGAACACAATAATTCATATAATACTGACTCACAATAATGACACAATAATTCAAATAATACTGACTCACGATAATTGAACAATAACACACAATATTCTTTTTTAACAGTTACATCTTGTGAAGGCACAGGCTGTGTATTGTCAGATAGTATTCACTTACTCATTTTAGTGGGATGGCTGGCCTGTTTCTTTGAACAAAGCAGCTGTATTCTTGGTTTAAGCTGGAGACTGCAAACGAAGATCATCCTCAACTCTAATGAGCCGTGATCTGTATTGTTCTTGATAATATCAGTGAGGAAAAGTCTTCTCACAAAGGTATGTAGATCCAAATGGAATAAGTATATCAATTGCAGCTTGATAGTCCTGGGTATTCTGCAGCCACTGACAGCCAGAATTTCTCCAGTGTGGATGAGGCAAAGCGGTCTTTAGTGTGCGGTCAAGGAGAGATCAAAAGCCATCCTCAAGCTCCGATGACGGGGTCGGTCAGATGAGGTGATGAAGGCTGCGTATCCAGTCATTTCTCTCTGGTGTGTCTTTTGGGAAGTACCGATTGAAGTGGCCTAAGCAGGCTTCGAGGTGAGTAGGCAATAATCCTTTTATTGTTGGATGCTATGTCAAATTTGTCCATGAAGTCCTCGAGCTCAGGGAACATTTCACAACTGCCTTCTTCGACTCGCGCTGCCCACGCTCAAGCTTCTCAGTAAACGCTGTAACCTTGTCAGAAAGCGTGAGGACATTGGTGTTTGGGCCTTGGAGAGACAAGTTTAGACTGTTCAGTTTATCAAATATGCCTGTCAGATATGCAAGGCCAGTAACCCATGTGGGGTCGGTCAGGTGGTCAGCGAGGGGGGAGCCGCAATCTGGGAGGAAATGCGAACCTCCTCACGCAGTTCAAACAGTCTGGTTAAAACTTCCCCCGTGAATAGCCATCTGACCTCTGTGTGAAATAGTAGAGATTCGTGTTCCGATCCCATTTCCTGCCAGTGTGGCAAACAGTCTGGTATTCCACGGACGGGATTTGATGAAGTTCACCACTTTAATTGCTGTTTGAAGAACATTGCGGAGTTGTGGCTCGAGTTCTGCTGGCGAGGCCTCTCTGTGAATAATGCAATGAGTGAATTTGATATGCGGCACCACTTCCAAAACTTTAGCTTTCAGTCCCTCTTGTCCCCTGCATGGCACCAGCTCCATCCTGTGCACACAGAGATGCAATTTCCCAACTTAGCCCTCCAAGTGCATTTTACTGTCCAGTTTGTTAAAATGTCACGACCAGTGCAAGTTCCTTCAGGTGTCGGCAAACAACATATCCTCGTACATTTTCCCCTCGTAGCTGTATCTTGGCAAAAACAAGTACTGTGCATCACTGGAACATCTGTGTTTCGGCAATTTGGAGGGAAAATCTTCACTTTTCTTCACTCGGTCAATGAGCTGCTCTTTAATGTCGTTGGCCATTTCACCAATGCGCCTCGCCATTGTGTCATTAGACAGTGGAAATAGTCTCAAGTGTGCTAGCTATTTTTTCACCATGCATAGCTCTGGTCATTGCAATCGCTGCTGGGTGGATAGGCTCTCTGCAATAGTAGGGTACGGGGCTTTTTGGATTGAGCAACCAGGTATGCCACTTCATATGAAGCCAACAGGGCTTTGACAGGGATCGTAGAGTGCTCACGTACAGTCGTCTTTTGGCTCTAGTTCTCCCTCCTTACGACGAAAAAATCTAATGGTTTGTCAATGTAGGATGGGTGTTTGGTTTGTAAATGTCTCCAATCTGGCAGATGTTTTTTGACAAGCCACCGATCCATATTCAGCCACCTTGCAGTAGTTAGCTAGCGCTAACATTGACTTTTCAGCAACCCGCCACTGTGCTTCTCTCTCTCTCTCTCTCTCACACCACATTTCACTTGCTGCCTCAATCTGTTTCATAATGACTACATTATAACATTGGTATGGGAGATTTAATTGAAAAATCATTTTCAAAAAATATTTATGATTTTGTTTGACAACCTTCCCGCGACCCCCGAAAACATCTCGCGACCCCCCAGGTTGAGAACCATTGCGTAAAGGGACCCGTGAACTCTCGGACTTATCCGAGTCACGACCTAAATTCCGGGTGTTCGTGGGAAGACGACTCACTTGCTCCTACCTGCGTGGTCGTTTATCGCCACCGAACCCCAGCCCACAACAATATTTCAGAGTAAAACTACACTATTCCTGTTCATCAGCATATAACCATGTTCAGTAACCCATTGAAGCAGTTTATTACCGCACAAAATGGCCATTTTAACATTGATTTGGCTTTTTCAATCTGGGACACGTTCAAAACAAACTGGATCAGCCAAATGGTGCTAACCAAGATGGCGCCAGTCACGTGACCTCAACCTCACGACGGCGGCGACACTTTTCACGGGTTATGAGCATTCCATGTATTTTCATGAGTCACTCGACAGGTGATCTTGTTCCAAGCATGCAACACCACTTTCTAACACCTTTATTGGGGTGGTGTATAGTACATAACTGACAGCTGCCTCAATCGCTCCCAAAAAATTAAAATAAATAAATAACCCGGGTTACATGTATGAAGCAAAAGCATACCTACTGCTTACAAATCAAAACACCTCACTGCACTGTAAAACGTGGGGACAAGAATACCACACTGTAAATGGTGACTTGTAATACCCTCTCCCACCTGGAGGGGTGCTACAAGATACACATTTACAGAGAGAATTTGCATCCTCCTCCTCCTCCTCCTCCCCCCACCCTAACCACCCCAACGGCAAAGATAAAAACATGCCAAAACATTAACTGGGGTCATATTGATCATATGTGGCAAGTCTGGACGTAAACAGCTAAGAACTGTAGGAGTAGTGCCGCACCAAACAAACAAACACCGGTCCATGAGTTAGAGCAAGGACAAGGATTTTGGAACAGGAGTCCGACGACGTCCTCTAAATACGTGGCGCTCCAGCGACTGAGGCTTTCATCATAATACAAGGAACTTGAATACACCATTTTGCCCATCATACCTGTGCTACATCGACATATTAATACAATCTATAAATTTATCGACTTGATCTCATTGTGGGGATGAAAGCAGTCACAGGGACATCACCGGAGAGGTTTTCCTCATTGGGAGTAGGGTGAGGAAGATTGTAGGTTGAGGAATGAACAATTCACCTTTTAAAGAGGAGTCCCACACATACATCACAATGCATGTGCACAACCACCCGTTTACACCCAAACTCGCAGGTAGCTTGGATATGCAGTGAGTGTGACAGTTTCTGTAGTATCTCATGATGCAAGTGAAGCGCATTACTCCATTGCATGGGGTAATGCACTGCATTACTGCAGTAAAGTGTGGATGAGCCTGGGAACAGGGCTTGATTGTTAATCACAAAGACAGGTTCATGGTCAACGTCCAAGATTACATGCCTGGTGTTGGCTTAATGGTTCGGGTGGTGGGCTTGGGATCCTCAGATACAGGGTTCAACTCCCCCTCAGATGTTGAATTAATACCAGGTGGGGTTGACTCTGCCTGTTATCTTTCCGAGG
>CM068958.1:37285141-37301092 GCA_035128595.1 Eptatretus atami | reverse complement strand
ATGATAAGAGGTGGTGGTGAACAGCTGTTTTGAAAGGCCTGCGAGGGGAAGAATGGGAAAGAATAGAGTGAGGGGTTTATTCCAAAGGCGGAAAAAAAGAGGAATGAAGGAGTGAAGGTGAGCCAAGTGGTTTCGTGGATTTTTTGGTGTTTTACCAGAAGGGGGTGTTTGGCGGACCTTTGAGCGCCCTGGCAAAGTGTGGGGACAAATGCAGAGAAGCCAGTGGGCAAGTGGAGAACGAAAGCAAGAAAACACGACACGCGAAACCCAGAGGGGCAGTTCATAAAGTACATACAAAAATAAAGTATTAATTAAGAACCGGAACTCTCCAAGACAAATATTACATTTGAAGCTTTTGTCAGATTTTAACTAAAACAATGGAACACAAGTTTATATGCACAGTTACCTTCTTTATTGCATTAACATTGTCTTGAATGTCAATTTTGTACTTTTATTTTCATAAATGACGTGCTGTGATATTAAAGAAAAAGGTAAATTACACCTCTAGGGACTGCATTGTCATGATTTACAAACATCGGCATAAGGAACTGCTGGCTTTGCAAGCGATTAGCGATGTATGAGGGTGGGTGTGTTTAAAGCCGCGTACGGGCTGCGTACAGGGGTGGTGATGACGGCTGCATACATATTTTATGAAAGTGGTGTCGGACTACATGAAAGCGTTTCAGAAGATGAAGGTGAGCTGTCGTCATCGCGAGGAGGAAATATCCCGTTCACAGGAACATTTTCGACGTGATGTTGAATCCGTGGACGTCAATAATGTTCCATATTACTGTGATTACCATAGTTAATATTACTGATGCATTTGAGATAAATCTACAGTTCGTTGTAATCTTCAAGTATTGTGATGTGATATGGGGCGGGGTGGTGGCACTAGCCTGCATACAGAGGGGGTCGGTGGTTTTGAACCTGGAAGTTAGGCTACGGAAGTAGAGCGTACGTACTTTATGAACTGCCCCTATTCCAGTCTGGCACAGAGTTACTTTAGACCTCTGGCAGAGATGACCGGCACTCCCGCTCGGGGGTATTTTTTTTATAATAAGCTCTATAAATTATAAGGAACATCCTCCTGCCTTCTTGCCTGAGTGTGTGCTCAGAACCACCCGTTTTGGAATAAGATAAACCAACCTTGGCGGGGGGTGGGGTGGTGATATTAAATTGTAATAGGTCTCCTGCTATTAGAGCGTGGACAGGGACACAAATGCTGTCAGCTCACAGCGACTTTAGTAAAGATAGTTTGGCCATTTGTAGAGGTCTTAGACCTCCGGCACAGAGGGTCTGCGTTAGCAGTACTTCTGGTGTGACAATATGTACAACTTGCTCCATGAGTAATGTCTAAAATAGTTGGAAATATGGCAAGTCTGAATTTTTCCCATCAGGGATTTGGATGTTTGTGTCAGACAGCAGGGGTAAGTGGGGGCAAGGGGTGAAGGGAGAGCCTGTTCTCTGTCAGATGTGTGTTTATATAAATATTGTGCTCACATTTTAAATTTCAAGCATTATGAAAAAGATCAGTGGTGTGACTGAGAAGTTAACATCATTAACTCACCAGCACAAAAGATGCCCGGAACATCGCTGCGAATAATTACTGCACGAACCGATTTGTCGTGCTTCACCGATTCCATTGCTTCATATATCTACAACACATGCAGGATCACACATCAGCCTGTGGGGAAACTTTCAACACACATCAACCTCCCTCAGCTTCAATCAATACAAATAACAATTGTTAAACAGACATTTCTACAACAACCATCAAAGCTCCAGACAGCCACCAACAGACCAATCAATGGCTTTATGATGATTGGTATCAACAGTTGTGTGGATAGGTTTGCCCAAACACATCGTTACCCAGAAACTCACTGATTGGTTGAGTGATCAAATCCATGCCTCGAACATTAATGAGCGCAAATAACCAGGCTGAGGCCCAAAGACAAGTGTAACACAACGAAGCACATACATTGAGGCCGTTTGTGGGAGCATATATGATGATTACTATTTTTCTGCAATTACTTTTCTTTTTATCAACGAGCCAAATGATAGGTGGCGTCTCATCACAAGAAGATATATCGCAAATAATCGTACATCGTGGTTAAAGAAAGTCACAGATTCACCGAGGTCTTAAAAACTTGCCTACACAAGAATTTCCGAGCTGTACGTTTTAAGACGACAATTGCTAGGAGAGTCAGGAAATGCAATGGGAGTCAAGAAAACAAAAGCTATCAGGCCTCTACATATAATACGACTTCAACTGGCTTGGTGTTTAGGACTAGTTCATGCAAAATCATGGTAACATGCAAGTACAATGTCAACTTCCCTTTCATGGCAATATTAAAATCCTGAGCTCCTTTGCCAATTCGGTTTTTGCATTTTCTGTCTTCTTAAATACATAATTTGCTGTGCTGCCATTTTTATGTGTCCTATTCACAAAACATTACCAAAATCCGTGTTGATTTCTCTATTTTTGCTACATGGTTGAATGATCACACGCTTTTAAAAACTTTCCTTTCACTTTGATGTGTACAGACATCAAATCTCTGAATATGAAGCAGCGACGAAACGAAAGAGCTCATAGAACATGTTACCTCACACAATATTTAAGTATATACTTCAATTGAAATAAAATCATGATTTTCAAGATAGTTTTAAAATAACGAAATAAAATTAAAAAATATATATATATATATACATATATATTATACACACCCGTGGTCCAAAGAAGTGGTTCAGTTTGGCATTTTTAATATGAAAGGCAAAGTTAAGAAACAAACGAAACCAATTAGAACAAGTCTGAAGATGACGATGGTTCACGCCGCGTAATTGACGATGTAGATTGTTTCAGAAGTCAAGGATGAGACAATGTGATAATGTTTGACCAAGTTATAAAAATGATCAACATGATGTGGTACGAGTGACAGGTTATTAGCTGCAAAATGTCGAAAACCCGGTTTCGTTCAACAACTTAAAAAATTTGACCTTTGCATAACCTTGAAAGGTCACAAAACAATGTTATGGCATTAAAATAAGGAAACAGGATACGTGCTATAGCTTAATGGAGTTAGTTCGTCGAAGAAGTCGAAAACCCGGTTCGATTCCCACAACTTCGAAAATTTGACCTTTGTGATCTTTAAAGGTCAAAGGTCAAGGATTATGACCTTTTTGTGCAAAACTTCCTCTGGAACATTCCAGGAACAATATAACGTCATATAGGCTATATGGCATTTCGCACTCCTCGGATTATCCATACTTTGATGAAATCAGCGTAAAAACAAACTTGAAGGGGGCGCCACGGGCAAGGTGTTCGAGACAGAGCAAAATGGTTCAAGACTTTAGGTGGGAATGACCTCAAGATTATACATAAAAAATATTGTCATCCTAGCTCTCAAAGTTTGCGGTCGTATGATTTTTATGTCAAAATTCGAAATTTTCTAAGTTCGTGACCTTGTGACTCTTGTGAACTTGACCTTGGGACGAAAATGAAAAATCGAGCTCCGTGGGCTATGCAGGTGCCATTGGGCTAACCAAATACCGGAACCCCTGCCAGATTCGACCAACCCCTCAGAGAAGATGGATTTTTATGTCAAAATTCGCAATTTTCTAAGTTCGTGACCTTGTGACCTTGACCTTGGGACAAAAATGAAAAATCGAGCTCCGTGGGGCTATGCAGGTGCCATTGGGCTAACCAAATACCGAAACCCCTGCCAGATTCGACAAACCCCGAGGAGAATATGCAAATTGAAATCGGCTACCCCCAAAAACACAATTCGCAATTTTCTAAGTTCGTGACCTTGTGGCCTTGAGCTTGGGACGAAAATGAAAAATCGACTCTGTGGGCTATGCAGGTGACATTGGGCTAACCAAATACCGAAACCCCTGCCAGATTCGACAAACCCTCGGAGAAGAAAATATTTATGTCAAAATTCGCCAATTTTCTAAGTTCGTGACCTTGTGACCTTGACCTTGGACGAAAATGAAAAATCGAGCTCTGTGGGTTATGCAGGTGCCATTGGGCTAACACAATACCGAAACCCCTGTCAGATTCGACAAACCCCCTAGGAGAAGATGCAAATTGAAATCGGCTACCCCCTAAAAACATGTTTTTTGGGCTGGCTCCGCCCATAATGGGCGCACCATGCCCATTTCAGGAAAACACAACAGATCATGATATAAACCTCCCACCAAAATTTTATCAGGATCGGATCAAAACCCACGGAGCTATGCTCGGGACAGATAGACAGACAGACAGACACACACACAACAATAACGAATATAGTGTTCACTTATTTTTTTTCGTGAACCAATTATCCTTTGGAACCAATTATAATTACCCTTTGAAACCCTTCAGAAACCTTTAGAACCCTCGATAATTACACACAGTGGGTAGAAAGGTTCTTCTTTTTCATTTTGGACAGATCGATGGAAGGAGGGACATATCAAAGATTGAAGCAGTCTTATACACCACCTTATTTAACATGTCAAAGTACTGCTAAACTGGAAGAAGGCGATTTGTGTTCTGCAGTGTTCAAAAGTACATAATTCAATTTAAATACAATAAAGATTTTTAAGGTCGTATTTTAAAAAACCAAAATAATTCCCAGAATTTATCACCCTTTCGCAGTGTCTAATATACCACCCCATCTCGCATGTTGCCTTAGTACTTCAATGCGACTGTTTGTGTCCTTTATGACATTCTTAAAAAGAGTAAGTTTCCTGTTTGGAATGATTGAAAATTTGGTTTGACTGCCAGGCATATAGACGAAAAAAAAAAAAATCTCACTTCTCTCTGCGCATTTATATTGGGACGAATTCAGAGAGAAAGTACACTGTTAAACAGAAGGTTTGTTTTCCATTTTCATATTCCGATTCGTGTTCAAAATATAACATTAAATTTAAATCAAGTTGTTCCTCGATCATAATAAACTGAGGTTTTTGGACAGACAGAGACAGACAGACAGACAGACATACATGAACCAATTGCTGAACTCCGCTTTTCGCTTCACGTGTGCAGGGTAACTCGAATGGCACTCGGTAAAGCGCATACCTCCGCCAGCCTGAATATGCTATGTATCCCACTGATAAGCCGGGTCTGCATCTGGACCTTAACAAAAATCGAATTGGTTTGTTCTCGTCACCTACCCAACTCATCCAACAAGTTGTGTATCATGCGAAATAATCGCTTTTGGCCCCATCTCTCAAAGGAGAAGCTGCATAAAGCCACACAACGTAAGCTCTTTGCCGTTTCAAACTCTATCCTGGTTCCTCAACAGCTGCAGACATTCACAAGTAGCACATACATGAGAATTCCAATGCTACACACCCCCTCAGCCACCGGACCTGTTTCATCACTTATTGGCAAATCATCAGCGACAGCGTAGACACAAACATGCACCACCGATCGAGGTTCTGAAGCATGTACCATGTGCAATGTCAATAGCAGTCATCACATGAATAACAAGACCCAATCATGTCTCTCAAAATAATATATGATATTTTGGGAACCATTATTTTTAAATAAATGAAATCTCAAAAAAACAAAAAAAACACCAGGTAGGAATGACACATTACGATGCCACAATATGACATCACAATCCTCTTATTGATTACCATCACTACATCTTTTGACATTTTACTTTTGTTGTGGGATTGTGATGGATGAAGAGGAAGAATGAAGAAGAAGAACAGCAGCAATGAAGAATGACACCACATTAAGATGCCACAAGCCGACACAACAATCCTCTTCTGGTTTGGCATCACGATATCTTTTGACATTTTACTTTTGGTGTGGGATTATGATGGAACGTCACCTCGATATCACCTTACAGATAGAGTCCATAATCGCTAATCAAACTTTGTGTCTAAAGAGCGGTTGCTGAGAGAGACTCAAATGAGATTTGTTCACTGTATAGTCCGTGAGCGTCAGTTACAGCTGTATGGACATGTGGCTCGTTTTGGACAAGCTGAGTCTTTGGGCCTCTCACCCTCTCACCGCAGGCAGGTCGGTGGTCTTTCTGTCTTCTACCGTTCCTCTCTAGTCTTGCCCCCCCTGCTCTGTCTGCTCCCCCCACCCCCCATATTTCCGCAGGGCGCTCAAGGTCCGCCAGCAACCCACCTCTGGTAAAACTACCAAAATCACGAATCACTGCTCACCTTCACTCTTTCATTCCCCTTTTTCCCACCTTTGGAATCACTTCCGGTTCCGGGTTTGGAGCGTCGAGAGGTCTCCTTAGGGCTCTCTGCTGACGATCTCAAAGTTAAGTTTCCGGTCGTTATTTGTCCCGTTTTAACTGTTTAATTTTCTCACCTACATGTTACTGTGTGTTCCTAGTTCGGTTTCGTTTCAAAAATCGTGCTCTTTTGTGAGTTTTTGTCGACGTTGTCTTACCGGGTGTTTGAGGCCTCGGCTTGAGGCCGACCGGTTCCCCTCAGTGTACGACATTTTATTTGTTTTTCTCCCCATTACCTTCAATTTCTATCTTCCCTCTTTCCTAACGTCCCCCATTTCTCCCAACTAATCTCTCTATTTCTTATCTAAAAAAATAAAAATAAAAAAGCTAACCTTCTCCTATTCTGCTTCTTCTTCTTAATCGCCTCTTCTTCTTCCTCTTATTCTTCCTCCTCCTCTTCTTCTTCCTCGATTTTTTTCTACAACACTTCCATGACCTAATCTGTTGAAACTCTCTCAAACATTAATAATAATAACAAAAACGATATCTTATAATGCTTCATCTTCCTCTCTCAAACATGTGGTACTCTTTACTGTTCATAATGCACTACTCTTCTGCTATTTTAACAGACTGCTCTCATTTCGACCTTCCTTCATTCCTTGCCGAAAAATCCAACTGTTACAGCGTTCTCTTCTCCATTCTCTGAATTCGCCTTTATTGCATCCATCAAGAATTGTGTTAATCGCATCTCTGACCTAAAACTTTAAAAAACCCCAGTTTGTATGAATGTTCGCTTTCCATCAACCATTCTTTTTTTCCAACTTCAGTGCCAACTCACCCCTCTCACTCTCAAAGCAACCATCCCACTCTTCTCCCTCCAAGCCTCCCTCTCACCTCTCTCAAAAATTCCCCCCTCACTTTCTCCACCTTTCATCCCCCTCACTCATCCTTCTCAAAGTTGCCCCATCTCATCCACAAGCTGCCTCCTTCCACTGCCCTCTCACCTCATCTCTCCACTCCACCTCCTCAAATCCTCAACTGCCTTCTTCCCCTCTCTTGTCCCCCTCTCCCCAGCACCACAGAGCCTTTTCTCCTCCTCATCCGGCCCCTCCCTAGCTATTCTGCAATCCCCTACACTCTTTCAACAACCTCCTTACCTCCCCCCCTCGTCCCTTGTCCTACCCTCCCCCCCACCAATTCCTGCACCCAAATCCTCCTCCCCTACCTCTTCATTAAAAGTGTGGACCTCAAATATCCGGGGCCTTCGCTCAAACCTTTCAGATCCTTCATATAGGTTGCCACTGACAAACCAGACATAATCTGCCGAACAGAAACTTTCCTCCCCCAAGACGTGTCTGACTCCCAAGTATCTCTCCCTGGTTACTTCCTCTCGGTATGACGACCTGAGCCTCGTCCTGGTTGAGGAGTTGCTCTCTTCATAAAGACTCTATTCCTCACTCTCCGTGCACTGCTCTCACTCTCCCACCCCCAGGAATACCTCTTGCTACGGCTTCCCCTCCACCTCCACCTCATGTTATATTGTGTACTGTACCATCCATCTAACAGTGATGACTCCATCTACCCTCACTATCCGAAAACATGGACCATCTTCTATTTCTTCATCCAAACTCTCTTCTTCCTTTGTGGCGACTTCAATTGTCATCATGCCAGTTGGCTAGGTGTGGGTACCTCTCTCACCTGTCATGGCACCTCAGCAAAAGCTTTCTGCGACTCATTGGGACTGACTCAATCGGTCAACTTCCCGACCGCGATCTCAACCAATGGTACTCAATCTCTGCTGGATCTGATTTTGACAAATTTCCCTGACAATATCTGCTGCTTCTTCTCCGCTCCAATCGGTTCTTCTGACCACGTCCTTGTCAAAGTGGACATCTCTCTGGCTATTATCAGAGAACCACCTCACCGCCGTCGAGTCTGGCATTTCACTCAAGCCGACTGGCAGGGCTTCAAGCAGCATCAACTATAGCATCAAGCATCAACATCAACTGTCTCCTATCGCTACTTTCTCAACATCAACTATCCTGGAATTCTTTCAAAGAAACTTGCTCTCCCTCATGCACAGATTTATCCCTCTCGTCTTCAGTTGTCCTACCCTCCTCCCGCCCTTGTTTACTGAAGCTTGTGGTGAGGCAGTTGTCCTGAAACAACTTCCTTTGCCTCATAGAAAGCAAACCCAACTGAGGATAATCTCAGTTCCTTCCATAAAGCTCAGAACAAGTGTGTATCTACCCTCAGGAGAGCCAGAAAACAACATCTTTCTATCTCAAGTCTGAACTCTCAAACCTCTCTCCCTCCTCAAAATCCTGGTGGCGTCTAATCAAATCTGTTTCTGGTGTATGCTCCCCCTCCATCCCCTCCCTTACCTCAAATGGCCGCACTGCTGATACCGCATGTGAAAAACTGAATGCCTAAACTCGGTGTTTGCAGCTAAATCTGTTGTCAAAAACCCATCACTTTCTCTACCCACCTTACCCAGTCGCACCCAACTGTCCCTGGACTCTTGTCCTTTTCTCCTGACAAGGTGGAGAGCTTGCTGTCAAACCTCGACTCAGATTCTGCAACCGGTCCAGACGGCATCAGCCCACGTGTCCTAAAAACCTGCTCTTCTGCTCTTGCTCACACTCTCTCTTCTATTCACTCTCTTATTTGCTGAAGGTCATCTGCCATTGCTTGGAAATCAGCAAACTTTACTGCCCTGCATAAAAAAGTGCAAAAACATATCCTTGCAACTACAGACCAATCAGCCTTCTCCCAATCATCAGCAAGGTTATGGAATCCATCATCGCTTCAGGCATTAAATCCTTCCTCTTCTCCAATGCCTTGATTTCTGATCATCAATTGGTTTCAGACCACGTCACTCTACTCTGGATATGTTGCTTCTGCTCTCCCAACAATGGATGGAGGTCCTCAATGCCAGACAGGAAATCTGAGCCGTATCCCTGGACATATCACTACTTTTGACACGGTCTGGCACCCTGCCCTGCTCACCAAACTCTCTTCCTATGGTATCCAAGGCCATCTCCACTCATGGCTCGCAGACTTCAGCTCCTGTCGCAGTCAACGTGTAGCCCTAATGGAGTTATTCATCCCTCTTCCTGTCCAGGCTGGAGTTTCTCAAGGCAGCGTTCTGGGCCCTGTTGTTTTTCTGGTTTTCATCAATGATCTCTCCGACTCTCTGGAAAATCCTCTTTATCTCTTTGCTGATGACTCCACCCTCTGCCGTACCAGCTGTCATTCCTCAGACCGGCAAGCAGCAGCTTCTTCGCTCACTGCAGATCTGGATAAAATCACAAACTGGTCCAACACGTGGAACATGTCTTTCAATCCGGACAAATCTCACACTCTCACTATGTCTGTTCGAAAGGACCGTTTAGAAAACCCACCCATCCACTTTCTCAACAATCCTCTTGAAGAAGTCCTTTCTTTCAAGCTTCTGGGTCTCACTATCTGCCATGACCTTTCCTGGGAAAGCCACATTTCAAACCTCACTCCAAAGTCAGTCGCCGACTGGGAATCCTCCGTCGTGCAGTCTTTCCTCGGCCCTCCTGAGCTCCTGACCACTTACAAAGCTTTTGTCCATAGCCTGATGGAGTACTCTCTCCCCTCTGGGCTGGTGCTCCTGCCTCCCACCTTTCTCGGCTTCACGCTGTAGAACCAGGGCATTTCGGATCATCGGCATCTCCCGCAATGAGGCTGAGTCTTTGGCCTCTCACTCAATCACCGCAGGTTGGTCGGTGGTCTTTCTGTCTTCTACCGTCTCCTCTCCAGCCTTGCCCCCCCCCGCTCTCTCTGCGATTTGTGGTGGCCCGAGCGAGTGGCCCGTGCTCCGCCAACCCGAGCAAGTGGCCCCCCTCTCTTAATTTCCCCCTCTCCTCTCTCCTTCTCCCTCCCTCTTTTCTCTCCCCCCCCCTCTTTTTCTCTCCCCCCCCCCCCATCGTATTCTCGTCAGCGAAGCGATGGGTGGTATTTGCTCAAGTAAATAAATAGAAAGCATGCTAACATTGAAATAAACATGTACATAAATACAAAAACTACAGAATAAATTGAACAAAAACACAAGACTTTTACCATTTAAATTTACTACAACACAGGAGGGTAAACATTACCGTACTCACACTGTACTCTGCCGTAAATAGAAAACACAAGACTTAGCTCGGGATGATGCTGTTAAAGGGTGGAGTGTGGAGCGATGAGCAGGGAAGGTGATTCAGCGATCAGAAAAGCAGCATTAGCTTTACGACGAAGTTTTCCTGCAGCGTTGCCACAACGGAGAAGGGTAACACGATCTTTTACCACCGAACGTTGAACTCCAATCTTTCCTGCTTGGCTAGGAAGGTACGGTATCCTCTTCCAGAATAATCCCGTCTCATCAGTGTTAAAAACCTGCTACAGCATCAATCCCTTCGCCTCAATTTGTCTCTTGAGTTGCAGTTGAAAATGTGTTTTTAAAAATGAAGCATTAGAACGGGGGTTCGAGTCCAGGTGTCAGGAATTAAAGGTTTAGGAATGGCAGTTTAAGTACGGCTGTTGGAAAATGAGGGTTTGGGAATAGGTGCTCGAGTGCAGGTGTTGGAAAATAAATAAGGGTTTGGGAATGGGTGTTGGAAAATAAGGGTTTGGGAATAGTTGTTTGAGTACAGGTGTCACAAAATGAGGGTTTGCGAATAAGGTTTGAATACGGAGTTGGAAAATGAAGGTTTGGGAATGAGGTTTGAAGGACAATGAAGGTTTGGGAATGAGGGAGAGTACAATGGGGAAGATTCCACCTAAAATTGTTGGCCCTGTAATGGCAGCCCACAGATGCAAACTGATTTCACCTTGATCCAACCGATCAAACAACTCTATCTTTTCACCCAATCTCATAACCTTTCTCTGCCTTTTGGCACAACTAACTTTATCCATCGCATTACGTTTGGGCTCATTACAAACGGTGCGTGAGAAACAACACAAGGCCCATAATGGGGGATAATCGTACACGCACGGATGCAAACGATGACTCATCTCAGCTCAAATACTGTGATTGGTCGAAATGTAATCCCGTGAAATGAAATCGGAACACAAAAGGTTGCCCGTGATTGGCCGAAACCCACAATATTAGAACCCGTGATATTTGAGGGTTTGCTGTACTGTTCTCATTCGTATCCGCAGGAGGCATCGTATTCTGGAGTAAGCCTCATCTTAACAAGAGAAAAGATACCATGGTATAATTCACAAGAGTAGTCCTTTGGAGAGATACCATAGCAAAATAAGTCCCGATAATATGCGGAATAAATTTTCATAGATTTGGTAAATAGGACGTTGACAGATTGTGAAAAAGATCATGAAAAAAAAAAGAAACTAATACAGGAGCATCTCACGCCTTTTCACGATGCCTGAGCTTCCTAGTATTATCTTGTGACCATTGCACAAAGCCTCGCGGTGATCTCAACTACTTGGTACAAATATCCACAGCACCGTGTCAACCTCCCTCCCTTGTAACCCAGTTCCCCCCCTCTCCATACTCACAGCAAACACCATGCTCCTGCTGAAGGCATTCTTCGCTTTTGGCCTGTTCATGCCAAACACCACAATACCTACAAAAACAATAAGCATCGTAATAACAACGATGAGGTAATGCAATACACAGCTATGTGATAAAGACATGCTTTTCAGGTGTTCAGCAACACCTGTGCTTGAGATGATGGTGAAAGGAGAGCGAGGAAGTGGATCATGGAGTGGGATCGAGGGGTTGGTTATGGAATTGGGGTGTTGTGAGATTTCGTCAAATAGTTCAATCGCTTAGAAACGCCAGCACTGGGAAGTTTAATCAACCGTTACAGGTTATTAATTGTTTACTCTACCGTTTAAAACACAATGTGTATTTGTGTATTTGTTTGTGTGATGTTAATCCCCCTTCAAAAGGATGATTTAAGAAGGGTTTTAAAAGCCAATCTTTTAACAAGACTGTGTGTTCACTCCGGTATATTTTTTTCAGGATTAAAAAAAAAAACTCGAAAAACATTTTCCATCAAAGAGTAATTACGTCTCTTCTTCTGGAAATGTAGACGGTAACTTGCAACCGGGCTTCAATGGTGGAAAACAAGCGTTTTTTTAAAAAATAACAATAAATACAAGGTGCAGGGAGGTGAAATTCGCTGCACGTGATGTGTAACATGCGCAAAGTAAAAGGAGTGTTCATTTACATACGCGTGATGTCGAATAAATAAAGAAGATATAAGTACACCCGACACGAGGCCGAGACTTCAGGTTTTTGCATGCTCATGAGGCTGTACCCTCAAAATGAAAGGTCCCAGAAGATAAAGAAAATAGGGTAACATTTTTACACGTCGTGTTTTAAAATAATGCTTTTTCTTGCTACAAAACATCATATCTTCCATTCTGAATATTTTGAATAAAATAATTCCAACCCGTCATTTTTGACAGGCTTTTATACGAGTAAAATTTTTAAAACACAGCCATTTTTTGTCCAACACTCATGGAATTGGCTGTAAATATATTACAAGCATTGCACCCTCACCTCCGAGCTGTCCAGCCTGGGTTTGAATCCCGACCCTGCCATAAACTGTCACCCTGGTGTCTCACAGGCAAGGTGATTCATCAATGTGTGTGCCATCCCTCGGATGGATTTTAAACTGAGCGTCCCATCTGCCGGCATTAGTTGGTTGACATTAAAGATCCTACGGTGTCCTTGGCAAAGAGTAAGTGAGCCATCGCCCACATTCTGAACAAATTCCAAATTCCTACCATGACTGATTGCTGGGAAGACAACGGCAGACCACCAAACACACACAACCCATGCCAATAAACTGCTTCAGCAATACCAACGCTATGTACATGCAGGACAAAGGTATGAAAAGATGTGTACTCTATTTTTACAACACTCTTTTACAGTGTTTTATCCCATTAAATGGTAAGTGGTCCCATAGTTGAGACATCGTCACATATAAAGCGATGAAAAGGTTTTTTTATTTTATAATCATACGTTCAAAGTTCTTGAAACTGCATCATCTCTACCAGGTTACATCACTGCCGTTAACTTTTACCCACTCGAATACCACACGGTGTAATGGGTACAAAGTACACAAAACATTCAACACTCGCTCCTGATTAACAATTTTTTTTTGTCTCTAGAAAGAACTAATTGAACTAGAGAGCTGCCATCGGAGATTGCTGATGGTTCTCCGGTATAGCCAACTCATAATATTAGTTCTACCTTGAAATTCTGCCTCATGACAACAAACTAATTTTTTTTTTTTTCCAAAAAGTGGGACGCCACAGACACCAAGACTTAACGCCTCCCTTTGGCAACCACAATGTTAAAAACATTAAATAATGGGGAAAAAATCAAATAATTTAAAAGAAGAAAGTTGAAAATTGGGGAAAAAAATGAAAAATAAATCATTGAAAATTGAAAAATTGAAGAAGTTAATATTAAAATATATACGTATATATATTGTTGCGGTTCTCGGAACCGCATGCATCCAACAGATATTGGTCCCAAGACAGGTATTCCATTATTATACGTGTAAATAGCCCCTTCCCTTTTGTTTAGCGGGACAACAGGAGCGTGCGTTGCGATGATCTCACAGCTAGGTTTGCTTACATCATTTCTTCTTCATTTCGTCCCCACTCTTCTTTTCTGATTAGTCCTGAGGTAAATCTGAGCCACGTGCGCCTCACTGTGAGATAGGTCCTCGCGGAGGCCAGTGCGTGCGGCGCCGCTGCGAGGAAACGATGACGCGCGGGCATTAACAGCGCAGAGCCCCGTTCCCAAGCGAGCCTTCAACCCAACGTGTGCGGCGAGTCATACAGTGCACTTGGCAGTTCGGGATTATGGACTCGAACTTCCGATGATCTGGGGAAGATTGCCGGTTGCAATAAAAAGGCATACGGATGAATATCTCTTCAGAGGCTGCACGAATGGTGTTTTTCACAACACAGGAAACGCAGCCAGCACGACGCCCACGCTGCACGAAATGTGTACAGAGGCCGATAAAGGCGACTCCACGCCACGTTGGGCGGGATGCGAGTGTGCGAAGTAAAAGCAGAGCGTTCTTTTTCAACAAAATATCTGATACATATTGGTGTTTGCCCCGCGTACACACCAGCAGAGTCGTGCGGACGTGAGCGCTGGCCACGTGCGTAATGGCGGAACCACGCACACTGTATGGAATGTGCTCGAAGGCAGACACGTACGCTGCTCATGACTTTGTTATCGTACAAAGCAGGGTACGAATGCACCACTCGCGACTTTGTATCGTATTTCCTCAATATCTGACACATATCGGTGTTCACCCCGCGCACACGCTAGCAGAAACGGGCGAACGCGAGCACTGACCACGTGGGCCATGGCGGATCCGCGCATACTGCGTGAAACATGCATGGATTTATCCATAACAATGTACCTTCGGCCCTCGCGGGCAGCAGCGGATTCCCCACGGATGGTGATCGTCTTCCCGTCTCTACGGCCAGCGAAGCTGCGATAGAGCAGGGGAATGTTGTACAGTGCGGGCCACGTTGGCGCATGCGGAGCAAGCGCATTGATCAGCGCTGGTCGGACACCCGGGCAGACATGCGGGATCCTCGGCCGGTCGCCAGGACACGGACCGGGGGTTTTTGCGGGACGATTCGCGTGCCAAGTTCGGTGTGGGCGATTCATGTCATGTTCGTGGGGTCGGAGCGGAATATTTTCGTGTCTGGGAATGACCTAGCCGAAACGGAGTGTTGCGGTTTCCGCCAAAGTTAGCGGGCCGCGTGAGGGGTCGGGCCAATCGGAGCGCCCGATTCAGGTGATGACGCTTTGCTTCGGGGTGGCCCCCCCCCGCCCCACGCTGCGAGTCCTATAAAGTCGGAGCGGTCCCTCCGCCTTTCTCTCGCCCTTGTCTCTCTGCCCGACATCGCCACGACCCGCCTCTTGCTGCCTAGACTCCGCCTCCTCATCTCCGCCACACGACGTTGACCCACCCGCCTACTGGTCCCACCTACCATTCCATCCACGCACACTCTGGACTCCCCCCTTCTCCACTCAAGCCCCTCCTTTACACACCCACGGTCTCCACACGCGCTGCTGAAGCCAGAGACGACGTGCCAGCTGTCGGGTACCGCCACCACACGGAGAATCCCCTCCCCCCCACCCCCGACGTATTCGGGTGGTCGCGTTCGTGAATCAAGTGCAAAGGTCCGAGATCGTAAGCCTCAACTTCTCTCCCTCTTGTTTCAAGTACTTTCTCTTCATCGGCGTTTGTCTGTGTCTTGGTGTGTGCGTGGTATGTGTGTGTCCAGGGCTGTCTTGCTTAAGTAAGCTGCAAGCAAGATGTTGACTGTTATTATTATCTGTTATTTTGTCACGTTAAGTTCTTGCTCATGTGTCCCATTTTGTAAGTTGCCTGTAAAAATAAATCATTATTAGGAATGTTCACGCTGCGTTTTTGTTGGTTCTTCATTGATCCAGCATGGTCAATCCTGCTTAGCCGGGACTTATTCCCAACGACCTTCCTTTTAGCCGGTACAGTCCTTTGGCAAGGTCGCTCGGCTGATTCCGATCCGGTAAAGTGATCCGATCCGGTAGAGTGATCCGGTTCGGACAAGGCGTACCGAGGGCGTATTCCCCGGTAATTAAATCACGTGTTTAATTAGGCAACCCGATTAACCCATAGACGGGAGGACCCTAGGTTACGCGGTTGAGTTATTGGCATCCACGGTCGGTTAAGCGACCCGCCACATCACGGAATTATCCGTGTGCGACGGC
>CM068958.1:37267207-37279494 GCA_035128595.1 Eptatretus atami | reverse complement strand
TGGCGGAACAAAAAAGTCCCACGAATAAGAAAATTGAGAACAAACACGTGGTAAGACTTAGAGATCTCCGGATCTATAAAATCCTTAAATTTCATCACATTGTTGGGTTGATAAGTTTCTCTCAGTTGATAAGTTTCTCTTCTCTCAGTTTCCCAGATGCCCTCAATGGTGTTTGTTGCGATTACTATCTGGGATTTCAAAAACCCAGGAAACGAGGAATGTTTCATCGCCATCCAGACTGTGACATTATCAAAATTGAATCGAATGCCATACTCCTGAAGAATATGAGTGAACCTGAGGCAGTCCCTTCGGGTGGGTGCCTGGAATGTCCCATCCCAAAGAGAAGATGATCACCTGTCTCTGTTAACATCTGAGCTCAACCATTTGAACATCGGTATGGCAGCACTCTCTGGGGTTCGGAGACCGGATTGTGGCAAGATCATGGTGGGTGGTTAAACCTCCTATTGGTCTGGTCGCTCTGATGGTTACCTTGCCCAAGGAGTTGTGGCAGCTGTGTCCAATGAGCTGACTCCAATGATAATTGAGGTAACACCGGTCAATGAGCGTATTATGAGACTGAGGATTCTTTACTCCTTGGGTGTCGTTTCCCTGGTCTCTGTATATGCTCCGACTGAGGCGAGTGATCTCAACGTGAAGGATGCATTGTATGCCACGCTCGAGTCTGTGGTTGATCTGTGCACCAAGCAAGATACTCTTCCAGTCTGAGGAATTTCAATGCATCGACTGGCATTGATAGTGATGTCTGTTGAAACAGTGTCAGCCCATGGGTCGGAACTGTGAACCAGAATAGCACTAAGTTCCTTGACTTTGCAAGAAGTCATGGACTTGGGGTGCGGTTCATGGTTTCCGCGCCACAAGCTCATCGCTGGATTGGTATTCCAACGCTGGCGGTGTGGCAAAGGAGATTGACCATGTCCTCGTTGATGGTGCTGGAGGATGATCCAGAACTGCAGGGTCTACCGGAGTGCTCAGTTCCTCAATACTGACCATGTTTTGTGGTAACACATCTGAAGTTGCAGCTTAAAAAAAAAAGTCTCTTCATGGCACAAAAAAAATATCCATAGGTATTTACTTTCTTCTCCATATATATTTTGTGGTCATCCATGCCTACCAGTAGTTCCTGGTTATCTTATTCAGCCGCTACCAAGTGAGAGCCCAGGGTTTTGCCCTATGTTTTTGTTTTGAATGCAAAAAATAAAAAATGTGCAAATGGTCGTGACCTTTACCATTTGCACATTTCAATTATTAGAACCCCCCCCCACATCCACTTTCTAACAATCCTCTGGAAGAAGTCTTTTTTTCAAGCTTCTGGTCTCACTATCTGCCATGACCTTTCCTGGGAAAGTCACATTTCCAACCTCGCCTCCAAGCCAGTCGCCGACTGGGATCCTCCGTGTGCAAAGTCTTCCTCGGCCTCTTGAGCTCCTGACCACTTACAAGCTTTGTCCGTAGCCTGATGGAGTACTGCTCTCCCTCTGGCGTGGCTCCTGCCTCCACCTTTCTCGGCTTCACGCTGTCGAAACCAGGGCATTTAGGATCATCGGCATTCTCCGCAATGAAGCTGTCTTTGGGCCTCTCACTCAATCACCGCAGGTTGGTCGGTGGTCTTCTGTCTTCTACCGTCTCCTCTCCAGCCTTGCCCCCCCCCCCGCTCTCTCTGCGATTTGTCCCACCCAATTTCCACAGGGCGCTCAAGGTCCGCAACAACCCCCTTCTGGTAAAACTACCAAAATCACGAATCACTGCTCACCTTCACTCTTCATTCCTCTTTTTCCTGCCTTTGGAATAAACTCCTCACTCTATTCTTTCCCATTCTTCCTCCAGGCTTTCAAAACAGCTTTCACCACCACCTCTTATCATCCCCATCCAAATCCTCGATCTTTTCTACCCCTAAAATCCACCCAAGCCCACTTCTTCAATTCCCTGCTTTCCTTCCTGAAAGTCCCTGTAATGTCCATCTTCTTCCCCATGTTCCCCGTCCCATCCCTCTCCCTTCCACAGATCTCCTAATGTGTCTGTCCCACTGTTTTGTCCCTCCCACTCCCGCCCTCTTTCTCATGCCCCCTTGCTGTGCGTTGTGTGTTAGCTCTCATACGAGCCTCGACAAGGTATACAAAAAAAAATAAATTCTGTCCTAATTTTGTCCAATCAATCCAATTTTTTGCATGCAAACAAGTTTTGATATGCAACAGGGCAGCCTTGTGGAGAAAGCGGTTTCCAACATTTTTGTTTTTGAGGCCATCCTACACTCCATCAGGTTCATGAAAGAGTAAGGCCAAAAACATTCCCCACCAGACCGCACAAGAAGGGCGCAATTATTGCGACTGAAAGAAGAAGTCATAATAGTTGTTTAAAGAAATGCTGGTATGATTGGTACTCTTTGTACAAACATTTTCCTGCATTTAAATATCTAAGTTTAAATTCACGTAGATTGAAAAATAACTTCATTATACCTGCATGGTTAACAAACAAGGTAAATACACAAATTAATAACATAATGAGGTGTATACAAACTGTAAGGCTGAGTCATGATCTTCATTCCCTATGGGTCTGGAACTGTGAACCAGAATAGCACTAAGTTCCTTGACTTTGCAAGAAGTCGTGGATTTAGGGTGGCTGCTTCATGGTTTCAGCGCTCACAGGCTCATCGCTGGACTTGGTATTCCAATGCTGGTGGTGTGGCAAGGAAGATTGACCATGTGCTCGTTAATGGGTGCTAGAGGATGATTCAGAACTGCAGGGTCGACTGGAGTGCTCAGTTCCTCAATACTGACCACAGGCTTGTTGTAGCAACTCTGAAGTTGCAGATTAAAACTGGTACCATACCAGCCTAGGCTGGATGTTGGCAAGCTCAAGGATGAGAGCCGAGGAGTTTTCGAATAGGCTGAGTGGGGATTTGGGGGGTCTGGGTGCTTTGGGGAATCCTGAAGAGTCGTGGAGTGCCTTTAAGACCACCATCCTTGATGTTTCCGGTGGATGCCTTGGAACTCATCGTTGGGAGACAAAGAGCTTTGTCTCCCAACGGACACTGGATGCCATTGACAAGAGTCACAGGGCCAGACTTAATGGCAGAGCTGAGCTGTTCAGAGAGTTGAGGTGTAAAACTGTATGTGCACTGAGGGCGGACAAGGAGGAATCTGTGAAGTGGTGGAGAATCACCTGTGGTCAAGTGATTCTTGTCTTGCTTACAGGTGAATTCACGCATTGTGTTCCTCCAAGCCAGTCCCTCAGTGTACTGCAGTTAGAGCGGAGAGTGGTGGGCTCTTGACAGAGGAGTCCGAAGTGAAGGCCCACTGGGCTGGTTACTGTGAGTGGCTGTACCAGGCTGACCCACCAGTTGTTGAGTTGGATGTCAGGGGTGTTACTATCCCTATTGCTGATGCTCCATTCAATTGCAAACCACTTTCATTTGTGGAAATACAGGCTGCGGTGAATCGGTTGAAAGGGTATAAAGCTACTGGGTTATGTGGCATCCATGCTGAACTTCTCGATGCTGGTGGAAATGCTGTACTTGGGTCGTTGCATGCAGTTTCGTGCTCTGTTTAGAACACAGGCATCATCCCAACTGACTGGAAGAGGGGCCTTGTTGTCCCTCTCTGGAAAGGGAAGGGTGATCGAACTGCAACAACTGCCAAGGGGGTAACACTGCTCTCATTGCCGAGCAAGGTCTTGGCTTGGATAATTATTTTATCGGGTTCACCACCATCTGCTTGAGCACCAGTGCCCAGAGCAGTCAGGCTTCGCACCAAAGAGGTCAACGATTGACCGTGTCCTTGCAATTTGGGTCGTGACCGAATGCAGATGAGAGTTTCGACAGGGGGTGCTCGCAGCCTATGTTGATCTCTGCAAAGCGTTCGATTTAGTGAATCTGGATGCTCCCTGGAGGATTCTCAGCTCCTGTGGGGTGCCTCCAAAACTGATCAATCTCTGATTTCTGAACGATACTCTGGTACTGGTGGTGCTGTGAGGTGTGGTGGTTCCATCTCTGACTTATTTCCAGTTGTTCCTGGAGTTCGTCAGGAGTGTGTACTGCCCTCCACACTTTTCAGTGCTTGTATGGACTGGATTCTGGGAAGGATGTCAGAGAGATAAAGCTGTGGTGCATCTTTTGGGAATGTTATCATCTTTGGCCTTGATTTTGCAGTCATCTTTGCAGACACTGGATATCCTTATGGGAGCCCTCAAGGTGCTGAATGAGGAGTCAGAACTGCTGGGATTACAGGTTTCCTGGGTTAAAAGGAAGATCTAGGCTTTCAATGACATCTTGGATGCTGCTATTTTGTCTGTACCTGTTTGTGTTGAGGATGTTGAGGTCACAGAAAGATTCACTTACTTTGGCAGTGATATTCATTTCTCCACATGTTGGGAGCCAAAGGTCGATAGACATCTGGACCGAGCCTGGGGAGTTATTGATGCACTGGATCATGGGATGTGGCACTGTCGGGACCTGTGCAGGAGGACGAAAGTCTGAGTCTTTCAGTCCTTCGTGCTTCCAGTCTTGCTCTATGGATGTGAGACTTGGACTCTGATCTGGGATCTGGGATGGAGGCTCAACTCTTTCAGTACCAGGTGTCTTCAGAGAATCCTTGGCTATCGCTGGTGAGACTTTGTGTCCAACGAGCGGTTGTTGAGAGATATTCAGATGAGATTTGTTACCTTATAGTCTCTGAGCATCAGCTGCAACTGTATGGACATGCATTCCTGATGCTGATGGTGCTCACCAGATTCTCTCAGCAAGGGAGCCTCGAGAGTGGAATAGGCAAATAGGCCAACCACGTGCCTCGTGCTTGCAGCAGGTTGATCGTCATCTCAAGGAGATGGGGATGGGCCAGGCATTTACCTGGGGGATGGCCAGACGGAGGCCCCTGGAGTACTGGCGGAAAGTGTACGCAGTGACCCGCTGCTCTGGCGCAAGCTCCCATACCTGACCTGTTTGTCTTCATAAGCTAGAATGCTGGAGGAATTGTTCAACAAATGCAAACGGTAGCCCAGCCTTAACTCATCAGCATCTGTGACAGATGGGATCAGTGCTCTCGCACTGAAATCCTGAGCATCGGTTCTGCCTTCTCCTCTTTGCTTTTGTTCATATCCTTCTCAGAAGGCCATCAGCTGTCATTGTGGAAAAAGGCTTATGTCACCTTTGTTCTCTTGGGGAAGTTCAGGCTCTCAAACTCCTGGGTCTCACAATTAGCCATGATCTTTATTGGGCAAACCACATTTCAAATGTACACTGAATCCTGTGCACTGAAACATTTCAAATTTTCAAACATACATTCCCATGGTACGCTGAATCGTGTGGTGAGGCAGTTGCTCTGAAACAACTTCACTTGCCTTTGCTTCCCGGAAGGCAAATCCAACCAAAGGCAATCACTGCTTTCAAACAAATCGTCAACAAGTGTGTGCACTTTCAGGAGAGCCAGAAAACATCGGTCCAACCTCAAGAATGAACTTATAAACTCGTCTCCCTCCTCTTAAACCTGGTGGTGCCTTGTTCAGACTGTCTCTGGTGTATGCTCCCCCTCCATCCCTTCCCTCTCTTAATATGGCACCACAGCTGACTCCACTCGTGAGAAGGCTGAATGCCTCAAATCTGTGTTTGCTTCAAAATCTTGTGTCCCCAACTCCTCACTCTTGATACTCATCCTTCCCTGTCATAACCAACTGCTCCTGGACTCTGTGTCTTTTGCACCTGAGAAGGTGGAGAAGGTTATTTACACCGTTGACTCTGACTCTGCTGCTGGACCAGACTGCATTAGCTCACGTGTCCTAAATACCTCCTGTGCTGCTCCAACACATCCTCTCTCTGCCCCTTTCACCCTGTCATTTGTGCTAGGTCATCTTCCATCTGCTTGGAAATCTGCCAACATCACTGCATCACATAAAATGGTGGAAAACCTGATCCCCTCAACTACAGACCTATTAGCTTACTTCCAATCATCAGCAAGGTCATGGAATCGATCATCATAGCTGATAGGAAATCCTTCCTTCTATCCAACAACCTTAATGCAGATCTCCAATTTGGTTTCAGACCAGGTCAATCCACCTTGGACATGCTGCTTCTACTCACCCAACAATGGATGGAGGCCCTCAATGTCAGACATGAGATCAGGGCCGTCGCTCTGGACATATCTTGAGCTTTTGATACAGTCTGGTATCCTGCCTTACTCTCCAAACTCTCTGATTATGGCATCCAAGGCCAACTCCACACATGGTTTACTGACTTCCTCTACTCTTGAAGCCAATGTGTGGCTCTCGACAGAATCATTTCATCTCCTCTTCCTGTCATAGCTGGAGTGCCTCATAGCAGTATTCTGGGCCCATTCCTATTCCTGATCTTCATCAACCATCTCTCTGACTCTCTGGAAAAAAACCTCTTACCTATTTGTTGATGACTCCACCCTCTGCCATGATATTTGTCATCCTTCAGAGAGGCAGGCGGCAGCCTCTTCCATCTCTTCAGACCTTTACAAAATCACAAGCTTGTGAAACACTTGGAATATGTCTGTCAATCCTGACAAATCTCACACTCTCACTTTCTCTCTCTGAAAGGACTGTCTGGCAAACCCTCCTGTCTACTTTCTTAACAATTCTCTTCTTCCTCTTTCATATGCAGCATAAGGCTGCTGTTTGCATCATTGGTTGAGGGCACAGTTGTGCCACTGATGCAATGCCCATATTACCAGTACACTGGTACTCATTGTGCTGACCTCGAAAGGATGACAGGCTGAGTCAACCCCACTTTGTGTTAATCAACGGCAAACAGGACCTCAAACTCAGGACCATAAGATCCTAAGCCAGCCACCCAAACCGCTAAGCGCTAAGCCAACACCATGCCGACAATGCTCTTGAAGAAGTCCAGTCACTCAAACTCCTGGGTCTCACTATTAGCCATGATCTTTTTTGGGCAAACCACATTTCAAGTTGGCCTCCAAAGCCAGTCGCCGAGGCATCCTCCATCATACAAAGTCCTTCCTTGGCACACCTGAAATCCTATCCACCAACAAGACCTTCATCCACAGCTTCATGTAGTACTGCTCTCCCCTCTGGGATGGGTCCCCTTCCTCACATCTTGCTCAGCTTGATACTGTGGAAACCATGGCCTTCAAGATCATGGGAATCACACTCCATGAAGCTGAGTCTATGGGCCTATCACTGTCCCATCGCAGACAGGGTGATCTCTCTTCCCTCTACCACCTCCTTTCTAGTGTTGCGCCACCTGTTCTTTTTGTGCTTTTCACCCCCCTCCCTCCACACTCCCTCCCAGGTTTCTGCAAGATGCACATGATCCACCATTAACCCATAAACTTCCACATTCTCTTCAATGTCATTCTTCCCTGCAGGTCATCAAGGCAGCTGTTCACCATCATCTCAGATCATCCCCAATCCAAATCCATGATATTTTCTACCCTTGTCAACCCCCCCACACCAAACCCTCTACACAAACCCAAGCCTTCCTTCCAGCTTTCTAGTTTTTCCCTCCTGAGAGTTTCCTTCTGTATCCATCCTGCCATGCATCCTTTCCTGCCCCCCATTCGTCCCCACACCCATTATTTGTCCAAGTCTCCCCCTTCAACTCCGCTGTTGGTGTTCCCCCTCTCCCACCCCCTCACTAATGTTCATTTTGTCCTATTATGTCCCGATCCGTTCAGTGTACTATCTCTTCCACGAGCCTTGACTCTGTATTCAAAAAATCGGTCCCAAGACTGATCCCCTTAATTATTTTCCATATGTTCCATTCATCACCACCTCCAAGGATACCATGGAAGTAGGATTTGCAGTTGCAGGTCATCATTGGTGGGAGGAGTGGTAAAATGTCAAAATATTGATTCAACCAAGCAATGTTTTTTTTCACATTAATTTATAACGCCCTGCCACACTCTTCTTAAGGCCCAGTCACACCTTGCTTTGAGCCAGCTTATGCCGATTTTTGGAAAATTTGTCTAAAACGCTGGAACACGTCGAATACGTTATGGGTAAGTTTTGATAACATTGAGAGCACGCTGAAAAACACTGCCATACGTCGTGTACGCTGGCTTTAAACGTTGTACTTTTCGGTTGTTCTCAAATTTTCCATGCTTGAAATTTTAAGACTTATGCCAGCGTATGACTCACACGTTCCGCATAACGCTGGCCATAAGTTGTCGGCACGTCACGCGATCGTTGACACACGTCGACACACGTTACTTGTGAGTTACTCATAAGTCGAAACACGTCGAGGTAATGTTTAGCGTACCCGAAACTTATTTATAACCTATGAGTAACGTGTTGTACTCACGTTACGCGATCGGTGACACACATCGACACACGTTACTTGTAAGGTGCTCATAAGTCGAAACACGTCGAGGTAATGGTTAGCGTCAGTGTTCCAGACTCCCTGTTTTTTTTTTTTTTCTTCCTTCGGTATGATGGTGATTTTGACACTTCGATTTCTAGTGCGTTATAATAGAATATAATTAATAGGCTGCCGCTCAACGATTTAATCATAACCGCACTGTACACTGAACACCGTCATACCGAAGAAAAAAAAAAAAACGGGAGTCTGGAACACTGACGCTAACCATTACCTTGACGTGTTTCGACTTATGAGTACCTTTCAAGTAACGTGTGTCGATATGTGTCAACGATCGCATATCGTGCGTACAATTTATTCCCATCGCATGCGGAGCGTGTGTCATACGGCAAGTACATCGTAAAATTTTCAACATGTTTAAAATTACAAACGTACTCCATTTAATACGACGTATGATAGCGTACTTTAGCGTTCTATTCACGTATACCAAACTTACCCATACCGTATTCGACGTGCGCCAGCGTTTTAGACGCATTTTTCAGAGGTCGGCATATGCTGGCAAGATCGCCAAGGTGTGACTGCGATGTTGACACTTCCATTTCTGCGGCGGTTGATTTGAATCTTGTGCGGAGCCTTTTCATAACCTACGCCACGTCATCGTCGGCGATGCGTGCAGCGCGCTATGCATAAGTTAGACTATCGTTGGGCATAGGTTGTGAAGCCGACAACAGGTTCAGCATTCGTTGGTATAAGTTATCTATAACACAACGAAACGTTCTGTGTCCGTTACTAATACGTTATGCATAAGACCAAGTCGTTATGAATACGTCCAATTTAAAAAAAACATCAAAGTTCAACGTAAGCCAGCGTTTTTATATACATTTTGATACGTTGCCATTGCTGGCTAAAACGTCAAGGTGTGACTGGGCCTTTATCCCCACTCCTCACTCAGGTTCTTGAAATGGTAAGTGTTGGTGTAGCGCAGGCATGATGGGTCGAATGTCCTCCTGCGGCTTGGTTCCTTGTTGTTATAACCACAATGTGTGCACTGGAGTCTAATATCCGAGACCAGCACAGATGGGAAAGACAGATTACTCCTATCCTGAAGGTCATTAATGAGCCAGTTGGGTTTTTATTGACAATCCAGTCATTATGTGGGAATTCCACTTTGCTCCAAAAGCTTAACAAGCCTTTTATCATCCATACAATGTTTGTGATGACATATCAAGTACACATAAATATGCAGTTTGGGCTTTTGGAGAGATCGATCTGTTATTTAATAGATCAACGCATCGGTGAAAACTGCCATCCTGGTGTTTTGCGTGCAGGGCGAGTCATCAGCCATTCGTCCATTGGATGTACGTTCACAACTGGATGTCCCATCAGCTGCTGGCATTAGTTAGTGGACGTTAAAAAAAAAATCCCACGGTGTCCTTTGCGAAGAGGAGGCGAGTTATCACCGGTACCCTGAACAAGTGAAATTCCTGCTCCAACCGACAGGAGGCACTGAATCAGTGGCGCAGCCGTGCTCCCAGCAATGACGCAAACCATCAGGCACACGTTGCCAAGGAATGTCCCCAAAACCATCAGGCACACGTTGCCAAGGAATGTCCCCAAAACAATCAGGCACACGTTGCCAAGGAATGTCCCCATTGAACATCACGCGTCATAAGTAAGAACAATGAGCATGTTTATTACGTTGCACACTCTTAAAGACAAACACTAAAGGCTGCATTTTGAATACTAAAAAAATAACTGGCAACTCAGATGTGTCTTCAACTTTTCCAAAAGGGAGGGGGGAGAGATGTGTGGGGGGTTTTAGCATCACATGTGGTACAGTAACCTCTCAACGATCTCATGAGTGTCTGTTATTCCTTGGCTTTCTCGTTGTGATATCAATGGGTTAATATGCAATGCATGGAGTGCAGGACTGACCTCAGTCCCACTGTTGAGGTCAAATTCCATCCCGAATAGCATTACCTTAAGTTAGCCAATAGTCCATCCCACTCACTGCACAATCAGAATAAATGGAACACAAGCTTGGTGCATTGCAAAGTGCGGTAAACCACCCCTTCTTTGAAAAAGAAAAACCCCTCAACCCACCTCCTCTTCACAAGGGGATATGTATAGGTCTGCAAGGAACCGTCTACATATTACATCCACAAAAGTACTAGAATGCTTTGCACCTCGCTCTGTGTATGCCCAAATCATCCTCCTACCCTCACCTTACTCCGATGGACTCCCACCCTCTCTATCGTCCCCACCTCCCTTCCTCTCGTGCTTCTTTGTGTACGTAATATGAGGATAACCCCTATCTTTCATCTCTTGAACAAGCAACACAAATCAAGCAACTCTGTCCTTGAAAAGGCATTCTTGAATTAGTCCAAATATTCAGGCATGATTTTTAGTGCAGATGTTTGTATGAAGAGTTGGTAAGATTGCAGTTTACCGAAGCATAAGAGCCAGATAGATATATATATATATATATATATATATATATATATATATATATATATATATATATATATATATATATATATATATGTATATATATATCACTGGATATATCTGACATAGAAATCCATCCTATATATTTGTACTCCAAAACACAAATTCATCCCCCACTTTCAATAACCGACACCATAGCACATACTGAGCTTTTAAAATTGAAAAATTCCAAAATATTGACATTTGGGGGAAATACACAACTTAAGGTTATGAAATCCCATGTTTTAAATCATTGAAATGATTATCCATCAAGATGCGAGCTAACCTTGAGCATACATTTATTGTGACCAAGAACCTTGAGCCTTCAACCAGTGCAAGTTGCATTTGTGATTAGCAAAGGTTTGGACAGTTTTCTGGTGAATGAAACCAGTGACATAAAAGGTACACTCAATTGGTCGAACCATGAGAGATGATATAGTCTTTTTCTTCCAAAATATGTCGGAGAACTAAAGCTCAGAGGTACGACACAGTCAAGACAAAGCATGACAAGGAGCGGTTGTACTCATGCCTTCAGTGAAAAGCCATTTCAATTGAGCCACTTCTGCTGAGAGTGTATTCAGTTCACTCCGAAGCCTCTCGTTTTCAGTGATTGTCACGACACTGTGGTTCAGTTCCTCATTCACCCTATTCCATCTCTCGTTCACCCCACAAACTCCATTCCTCGCCTGATTACTTCCACACTGTAGCTTCAGTGGTTGTGATCCGCCAATCTCCATTTGCGGCCAGACGGGGCCAGTTATCGCCATCTCTGCGTCGCAAGGCCTTGAAGCAGGAGGATCACAAGTTGCGGCCATTTTGAACCGTAGCTTATGTGGCAAAGACATCTTCTTGCCTTCATAGGGGCTGCAGCAGCGGCCTCTTTCGCTTGGCTGTCGCAATACAGACACTGGGGTGGCCATCGCTCCATTAGCGATTGACGGTGGAGGCGATGGAGGTGGCACCATTCCTACTGGTGAGCCCTCGGAAGCTGAGCTGCCGTAAGCTGAATCACTGGAAGCCGTCGGCGAGTTTGGTTCATTATTTCCTGTGCCAGCAATGTCGTGGCTTTCTCGATCATCTCGAAAAAGGTACACTGGACTAAGACTTCTGCAGGGGCTTCTCATCGAAGCGTACTCTTCACCTCTATTGATGAGCGAGTCACGAGGTCGCCGTGTCACTGAAAATGTCAGGCTTGTTGGGCGTGCTGCTGGTGGTTCAGTTGAGGCTTGTGTCAAACCAAATCTGAATTTCAGGGCAGAAAGCTCAGCCCTAAGGCAGGAATTTTCTTCAAGCAGACCAACAACCCGACCCTCAAGAACGAGGTCATTTAGACGACGCTTTTCCCGTGACCGCTTTGCTGCTTCATTGTTCTTCCGACGCTTATCCCAGTATGAAATGTCCTTCATACTGTCTGGGATAAACTCTCGTTTCCGCCTTTCTCCAACACCTCCTTTTCCGAGGCTTGGTGAGTGAAGAACACCCCAGGTGG
>CM068958.1:37170948-37196917 GCA_035128595.1 Eptatretus atami | reverse complement strand
TCGCCATCCCAACCAATACTTTACAATCGACGGACCTCAGCGAGTCAGGCATGCGCACGATACCTTTTTCGGGACAAAACATTGACTTCTAAACCCATCTTTATCGAAAACAACCGTCAGCGCGCACACGGCAAAACCATACGTGATCAACGACGCGTCTGCGAGCGCAACTGGCGATCATGGGACGACCCTGACGCGTCGAGTGAAATATTTTTTATACAATCTTAAACGTCTCCAAAACATCCGATTTTACCAGAATTCAACAAACCGAGTTTTAAGTGTCCTAAGCGATCGCAAAAACCGAAGACAAAATTAAAATCGAAGTTAAAACAACTCGTAACGTCGAGCGAACAAAATACTCCATTCTCCACATTAATTTACGAATATGTTGACCTCACTGTGACCTTGACCTTTGACGATTTGACCACAAATCTAATCAGCGCTAGCCATCACCCTCCTGAATCACATGATGTAATTGACATGGGGCTTCTTCGTTCTCGAGATATCGTGCCTACAAACAACAACAAACACACAAAAACAAACAAACAGAACGGAAGTCATACTACGAAAATCTTAGATTCTAAGACAAATCAAAAACCCACAATGGTACTACGAAATCGTCAACTTGACCTCTGACCTTGTCTAATAAAAGCTGTTTCTAGAGAAGTAGCGACGCAAACCAGAAGTTTCTCGATGATTCTGTACAACCATACAAAAATCGTAACGTCGACCGAAGCAAAATCTCATTCTCCACGCATTATTTTAATATTATTTTATCAAAGTCACAAACCGTAATATTCGGCCATCCACCAACAATCTTACATAATCCGACGCTTAGCGAGTCAGGCATGCGACGATACCTTATGGGAAAAAATGACTTTAAAACACATCTTATCGAAAACCGTCAGCGCGCACACGCAAAACCTTACGTGACTCAACGCCTGCCTCTGCTCGAGCGCGCTGCACCAGTGACGACCGTGACGCGGCGAGTGAAATATTTTTATACAATCTTAAACGTTCCAAAAATCCGATTTTTACCAGAATTTGACAACCGAGTTTTAGCGTCGTAACGATCGCAAAAACCGAAGAAAAATATAAATCGAAGTTAAAATGAACTCGTAAGTCGAGCGAAGCAAAATACTCCATTTCTCCACATGAATTTACGGAATTATGTTTGACCTCACTGTGACCTGACCTTGACAGATTTTGACCAAAATATAATCAGCGCTACATCGCCCTCCTGAATCACGGGTGTAATTTGATATTGGTAGCTTCTTCCGTTCTCGATTATCGTGCCTAAAAACAAACACACAAACACACACAAACAAACAAACACACAAAACAGAGGACGGAATCACAATATACTTACGAAATCTTTAGATTTAGTAAGTAACAAGCATCATAAACTGGTACTTACAAATCGTCACTGACCTTGACCTTGCTATAAAACATCTCTAGAGAAGTAGCGACGCAACCAGACAGTTTCTACGTTTATTCGTACCAACCATCCAAAATCAATGTTGACCTCACTGTGACCTTAACTTGACCGATTTTGACAAAATCTAATCAGCGCTAGCCATCACCTCCTGAATCACTGTGTAATTGACATTGGTTAGTCTTCGTTCTCTTTATACTTTTTTTTGATGTTTGACCTCAATGTGACCTTGACCTTGACCGATTTGACCAAAATCTAATCAGCGCTAGCCATACCCTCCGATCCACGTGGGTAATTTGACATTGGAGCTCTTCTTCTCGAGTTATCATGCCTACAACACACAAACACAAAACATTCCGGAAGTGATCAATATACTTACGAAATCTTAACAGACAACGACCAAATGCAATAGCCTCTCTCTCTGGTGAGGATAACTAGAAAATTTATAGAACATGAAACCGTGCGTGTTCAGTGTGTAATTCATTTGAAATAAAATAGATTTTAAAATCGTATAAAAAATCTGAAGTTTAGTGCCATTGTGCAGTCTATACACACCTTATTTAATTTGTCCAAGTACTGCAAAACTGGAGTTTTTGGAACGGTAGTAAGTGATGTGTAATCTACCAGTGTACAAGTTATATAAATAGAATAAATAACATTTAAAGGCCGTATAATAAAATTAATCCGGAAGTTTACCACCATGACATCGTGTGCTTTACATCAACTTAAATTTAACACGTTACATTCGTTCTTCGTGCCTGTGTTTGTGGTCTTATGATGCATTATAAACAGTAAGTTTCCTGTTGGAATGATTTTCATTTTGTTGTTTGCCAGGCAGGCATAGTTTAAACAAGCTCAAAAGCTAGATCCTCGTCCTCTTAATGATGACGTCATAAACGAATATGACGTCATTGTGATGTATCAGGTTTGCGATAAATTATCTGTGCTAATGCCCGGCTTTTCCCGCAAACAAATTCAAAACAGCTTGCCTAGTTTCGGAGATTATGTATAGGCATCCATTAGCCAATATGAGCGTCAACTTTTTTTCTTAGGATGAATTCAAAACGGAGATGGTTATCGCCTGCGCGTGGGCTTCTGCATAACATGGGACAAGTTTCACGAAGATCCGATGAAAGCTCTGGGTTGTGAAACAAAATAGATGACGTCATTAAAATTGATATGACGTCATAGTATGTATCATATGTGCGTATTCATCTCTTGTAATGCCCTGTTCATTCCCGCAAACAGAATTCAAAAAGCTTGCCTAGTTCGGAGATAATTTTTAGGCGATTTCCACAGCGGAGATATTTTGACGTCATAAACTTTTTTCTAGGAGAATTTCAAACCGGAGATTGTTACTGTCTGCGCAGGTATTTTTTATATATACGCCAAGTTCAGAAAGTTTCGATGAAAACTGTAGCTGTGAAACAAAAAAGTCCACAAGATGAAGATGAAGAAAAACAACGGAGTAAAACTGGAATCCTCACGAGGATCAAAAATGAAAAAACCTCACTCTCTGCGTGGCATATGTCATAGGACGAATTCATAGCCAAAGTACAGGTTCGTTTTCCAATTTGTGTTCAAAAAAAATTCAATTGAATTACTTGTTGCTCAATGTTTAAACTGACATGTGGATGGATGGACGGACAGACAGAGTGAACCTATTGACTAACACCGCTTTTTGCTTGATGTGCTTGGGACTACTCACTCTCTGTGTAATACCCCTGCCTTGCCTGTCTTCACTCTCCTCCTATTTACTCTCTAACTATGTCCCTGGTTCTGTCATTCTCATCATGTTAAACTTTTCTGCTTCTTTTATTTATATTCAGCCTTCATTATTTTAAACACTTATATAGGGATACTGTTATCACCCCCTTCTAAAGCCAAAAATGCAGTCTCTCTCAATGCTTCTAGACCTTGTTTATCTCGCTAAAATCAGTCAGGAAATTGTCATTCTTCAGCAAAATATGTAATAGGTCAAAGATCTTATATTTTCCAAGTTAGTCGGAGGTCGTACAAAGTAATGCCTCTTATTTTCAGTTGTAAAAGCTCGCTGAACATACGAGATCACAATGAAGGTTTGCATCTCCCACCCATTTAAAGTTGAGTGGCACCGTGATCGGTCACGTGATACATACGACACTCTTTCAAATGGCTGCCGCACTAGTTGCGCATACGAGACAGAAACTTAGCACGGTTGTGCAAGTGTTTCAGAGAGGACATACCAACGACAAGCCTTAAGTGGCGGCCTGCAACTGCTGACACAGAAACAAGAGTCGGATTTGATCGCTCATTAAGTGCGTTCAGTTGTAGACCATGTGGAAAAAAATTCATATTTGCACGTAGTGTGTGTATTCCTTGCATTTATATTGATTTTACTTTGTGAGAAATAAATAAAAGCCATTATTTGTCCCGACTCTCGTAATTTAGATATTCATCATTATACTCAACCAGAGAATTTGCACAAAATAGAAATAGGACTTTTATATTTCCTGGTATTTGGAACATTTTACACCTTCTTATTATTCCTCCGCACAAAGGTATACATTCTGTAGGGATTTCATTCTGATATACACGGTGCGCATCATTCGTCGCCGTGTATCATTCCCCTCCATTCTTCCCTCTCACTTCCACCACCCCACAACTCTCCACGTCCTGAAGCACAAACGAGTGCCAGATGTACCAAGACGATTTTACCAAGAGACATGTTTAATGAGAGAGAAATGATGGTGTGAATAGTAAGGGAAATAGAAGGGTTAACAATGCGTTGAAACAGTGTTGTATCGAGAGAAAGGACACTTAGGGAACTAAGTAGAGTTGTGAAAGAGTGTGTACTTGTGATAAGCAAAAGAAGCTCTCACAAGAAGTTGTCGTGGTGTAGGGTGTGCCGCCTCTTCCTTTTTTTTCCCCGACATTTTATCTCAAATGAGGTCAAAACTCGCATCACGCACGGTTAGGTCTTGCTGGCTCGAGCCACGTGCGGGGAAGCACGTGCTCACGGCAGCGCTGGCGGTTCTGCGATGGCCGTGCGACAGACGGACAAGAAAGTCAGACATTTGTGGCAAAATGACTGCTCTGACATTAGTGTTGACATGGTGTGATCTGGCCAAGTTAAAATTGGCTCTCTAAGCATCGACGTTATAGGATTACTGCCGTCTGCCGAATGTAATCGCGCTTACGCCTTCCAAGGAATGTTTTTCAAAATGGACAGATGTCATGATTTACATGTGTTCGTGGGTGACACAATGACACTCACGGACCATGGAATGAAGACACCACCTGCGACGAGTAATTCGGCACACACAGGAAAGATAGATACATGGGAGCCACTAGGCTCATATAATATCTCATGTATCAGCTCTCACCTTAAACTCTAAATAACATAGTGTGTGATGAGGATGTGGGGAGAAGTATTGGAGGAAGAAAGGGTAAGGTGAAGTTGGAAGTTATGAGTGAGAGGGTAGAAAATAGAAGAGGGAAATGGAATCGATGGAAGGGATGGATACGAATACAGATCACACCCTTTACAAACAATACTCTATATAAATGAAATTGTAATTAATTTTATGTTTACTTTGGTTGGGTTTATGACCATTCAAATCCACACAATACACAGCACACGTACCGTAATATCACAACCAGCCCGAGCTACCTACCTCTTCAAAGCACCAATTCCTGTACCTCAAACTACCTTTGTACCTCTAAGACCACATCCTCTTTTAACTATTTAGTCCCTGCTGTGCACTTCCAAGTAGAGGGTCATTCCTGCCACTCCCTAAATTTTCAAAGACCTCCCAGTTCACTCCTCAGATTTGCTTGAAATTCTTAATAGACGAGTGTGGCTCTTCCCACCAGCAAAGATTAGCTTTCATTCTATGTAAAATATTAGCGCAGACCGTTAATGGCCCTTAAAAATTACCAAAGTGTGAAAAAAGCAGTGTGGGCAACCAGGGCGTGTGAATTGATAACTGATTCCTCGAGAAAGGTAAATAGTGCAAGAGTTGCAATGTATCCATCAATGAGTGTGCAGTCAGAAAGCCCGTGGATTGCATAGTGCGCACGTCGAGGAAGCTAAAAATTGCGAGCCAAAACGAGCGAAAATGAAGGGACGAGGACCGCCGGAAAATATGGAACAAACGAAATGGCCGCAAACACAGTGGAGTAGAGTGTAGTCAAGCCAAAAGTGGGAGGAAGACAGGGAGGAGGAAGTAGAAAGCCATAGCCTGTATCCGAGGGCGGAAAAGGCCCAAGTGGGGCCCCGGGTGGACCATGGGCGAGAACGAAGGTACAAAGAGGCTCAGAGAAAGGGCACGACCATGAAGTTGAGCAACGCCCAGGGCTGCATAGCTCAAATTAAAGGGAGTACAGGGCAGGAAGTTAGCAACTGTGCATATGCAGGAGGCGGGAAGGAAACGAACACGCGTGCAAAGAGACTGCAATAGGATAAACAATAATGAAACGATAATTGAACGGACCAGAGAAATAAGCCAATAAGTCACAATGGTAATGGAAGAATGAACGGACTACAACCAAGTGCGTACGACGAACCCAACCGACGTCTGCAAGTAATCTCTGATCGTCGAATTCGGAGCGATCCTGACAAATCAAGCGAGGAGGTCCTCACTTTGAAGATCAATGGCGACTCTCAGTTTCGGGATGTTGAGACGCGGCGCACACACAGAGGACAGTGCGTGCTAACAACATATTTCATTGAATTAATCGAGCACGATACTTTACAAAGCGGTGTACCTGGCCTCCAATATAATATCGTAGTGGCGGAGGCAAGCCATTGCCTTCAACCGTTCACAGCAGAGAGGCGTCCTGTTGGAATTCTTAAGCTGGGAATTGTTTACCACTATAAGGCGAATCGCACGCCTTCTACGACAGCCGGGTGTTATTGAATGACGGAAACAGTCCCACAGAGTTATGGTATATGCAGATGTCACTTTTCCAGCTGCAATTCCAGTTCCCATCCACGGAGACGAACGAAGTGCCGGACAGCCGGCTGCAGCTTGGTGAACGTAAAACGTTCACTGATGACTGCATCGCAAGTGGAAATGGCTGATTCGCGCGACATGACACACGGCGTTCTCAGGAGCCGACGAGCGGGGAAAGGAATCTACTGGTTAAAACCTATATATACAGCATAGACACCACAGAGCACAAAAGAACTTAGTGAGTCAAGAACACTAGGCGCATGGCGAATGAAATGACCCCAAACATGACCCGCCGCTGGCGACATAAGGCGATTCACCATTAAAAGGTGTCTGGGTACGAAGCCAGAAAAGAACTAACCAGTAATAGAATAACTATGACGAACACCATCTCGGATACTTATGTGTTTCTTTCGACCTGTCCCGCTTCAGGGGTACGCCGACCGGAATCATCGCAAAACCCCAGTATGATGCCGGCATGCTGGATCTCTGGCTAGCCTTGTTATTGCACCGGATCCCCTTCCCGACTGACGACAAGTCCCTGGTGCCACACTCATATCACAGACAACAGGTAAGGTCTGGGTCTATTTGCCGTACTAGAATATCCGGAAGCTAGTCCTTACAACACCCTCTACAATTGCGCGCCCACGCCAGATAACATGTCCCCTAGTCCTCAAGCAGATCCTACCAACCCAAAGCCGTCCCGATGTGAGACCCGGATCCACCGCGACAGCGCACTACGAACAACCAGGTCAAAAGTCAATATAATTTACAAGACTGTGATTAGTTATATAACTCTATATAGGGCATTCATATAATTATATGGTTATTTTTTCGCCAAATTTCAAGGGCGCAGACACTCGAATTATAGGATTGATATTTATGAGAGAAAAAAATATTGAAACGCCGGAACAAAAATATTTTAGGGGTGACTTACCGATACCAATCGAAAATTTGCAAAAAAGAGAATTCGATCTTATATCTTTTATTTTTTTGATAATTACGTTATGCCAAAATGACTACATGTAATGTATAGATGTTTCTGGATTGCATTTGGAATCTGAAAATACTGCAGAAAAATAATGTTTGGTCACACTCGCCCAGATTTTGCTGGAAAAATTCTTAAATGATAGAGATCTACAATATGGCCTTACCCACCATGCACGAAAAGAAACTTTTGGAAAAGTCTCAGAAAATCAAGATTTTAATGCTATTTTGTTGCGTTTTTACGAACTCCGCAGTTTGCAGGAGCAGGAGTCTTGACACAGAACGGAACAAGAGCCTAGTTCACTATGTTCAAAGTATTCCTTTCTAACTACGAAAGTATTAGTCCAGGAATCGTATTTCGGTACAAGTTAACCGTGTAATAAGGAATAAACTGACATTTGACTCCTTCATTGTAACAAATAAGGAGACTGTTGTCTCAGTCGCCAGGGCTACACCACGCTCTGCACAGTCATCCACGAACTTTCACGCTTGCTGACGATAGTACGGTCTGACTACGAAACACATTGCTTCAGTTTGCCAATATGAGGTCGATATAATTGTTCACGCAGAGTATTGTGCAGAAAGATCAGCAGGTCAAATGCAGTATCATCAAAAGACAAATTCTGCTTCTCGGGATGCGAATCTTTCACAGTTTTCGGACGCATATATTTACATGGTGAAACCAACAGCTTTTCGGTGCTCATTAATCCTTCATCGTAACTTGTCTTTTAGGACGTTTGAATATTCTTTCATTTTGTCTCAAGTTGGACACGTTCGTCTCGGTCAAAGAATAGAACAAGTCAATAGGACATTGAAAAAAGACATTGTCTATTTGACCGAAACGTGTCAATTGAGACAAAACAAAAATTTGCTCGGAATGAAGGAAGTAAGCATCGAAACTCAGCACCTGTCACCCTTTATGGAAGATAACTCTAACCAGATTTATCTTCTTGTGCCACCAACACAGACTGCTACTGCTAGGTGTTGTGCTGGAATTTCTTAATTACATCTAAATGGATTCAGTTATGAGGTGTACTGAAGGAAACAGGAACCTTTTACAAGTGAAGAGGCCAATTATGATGGGATCTGATGAAGATCAGACAAGTGCGCTACGAGCTGACAAAAATTTTCTGTGAATACCAAACCATTCTCTCCTGGTACTCATTGGAGAACCTAATTGTATAAAAATTGTGTGAACCCTTGACCATAGGCCCATTGTTTCTAGAGAAGCATATAATGTAGTAAATCAGATCTGCTGAAATCAATGACAATGAAGGCGGACATTGACAGCCTTCCAATGTGTACATAGGGTTAGGGTTTCTCGCAATGTATGATTGAATTTAACACAAGATACTTCAAACTTGTATCTGGCATTGCCTTGATAAGACTTAACTTGACTCGATTTGAATCCACTGCAGCGACAACAGCTCCCTCATCATGGCCTGTTTTCCATTGATCAAAATTAACTTGGGGTTAATGAAGGGTAACTATTCCTCATTACAGAAGATAACCGCGCAAAGCGCGGCAAACATAAAGCGACGTGACGCTGTAGATATATCGCGAAATGAGTGCCTGTTATCGAAAAAAGCAGAGCATACTTACTCATGTTAACCCAATCAACGTTAAACGATGTTATCCGTTGTAGTAGAGCGCATCGTTGGGTTGACTCAGTTGTGGCAATATTTTGAATCCCATTTTGGGGTTGCACGTAAATGTTTAAGAAGAGGTCAGGTTTCAAGTATCGCCGAATGAAGCCATCGAATCCTGATACAGTTGATGCATATTTTGTGGGCTTCCGGTAAATGGACGACGGAAGTACAACTCGGCGACCGATTGAGCACCGTCACTATCCCCAGCGGTGACTGCATCAGATAGTCCTGATTCAGCTCCGCGCGCAATTGCCGTTGATTGTGGTCGACGTAGTTCAGGAATCCTTGTTCAACCTTTGCGTTATTGATCGACAATATATTGTTGTAGTAATCTACCACTACGTAGTATTACATTAAAGTTACTTCTAACCATCAAGTGGTAAGCATAAAACTCCATATACTGACGCATTTAACCATCTCGTTCTTGGTGTAAAATGTCCAGCCCAGATCTCCATGTGGTAGTAGCAACACGTAATGAAAGGGTCATAATCGGGGTGGGTCTCATTGATGCGGATAATGTCACGATTTTCCAGATTCAGGCTTGACCACTTGTACAAAACGATGTCGCAGTGCGATGGAACATCAGCACTTCCCAAGATAACCGCTACTTCTGCTGTCGTCGGTAGATATAGCGCCGAAAATCTGTCGTTGGGCGTCCACTCTCAAAACAAACTTCATGGAATCATTTCTTCTGGTTCCAGTAATTCTGCGGATTGCTTATAAGTACTTACGAACGGATTACAGTCATGCAGCACTGCTGTAGCTTTTGAAAGCAAATCAGGTGTAGGTCAGCTGTTCGAATGACGATTTCGTTGGCAGTGTCGTAATAAGATTTGCTGAAAACTTCGGTGGTTTACCGTTCTCAGGAAAAAAAAGTCCGATTCTAGTGATAAACACTGCCATGGATTCTGAACGTATATGGGCCCCTTTGTAGGTAACACATCTTCCTGTACACCCAATGTCGCGAACGCTAAACTCGAGGTTTTATGCCCAAATGTTGGATCGAAAATTCCCCTTGCTTCAGGTGTGCAGTCAGTGAAAAGGTGTTCCAAGAGGGGAGGTGGTTCACTGATGTTGGGAAGAACAATTTTTTTCCTGCATACAGCAGGTGGAAAATTTAGCGTTTTCCCTCGAGGCAACTGGAATGCAGTTCAGCTTTCCACATGTACGCGCCACATGAAGAGCACATCGTGTCCATCTTGCCAATGCTGTGTATGGGGGAAATGAATCCTCATTGTAGTCTTGCCAATTCACCGAGAGCGTGTGGCGATGATATGTCTTTTGATAGCTGTGCTTCCTATTTTTCGTACTGCTGTTTGCACGCGTGTCTGCAGTTTTTACGTTTCGGCATCTTGTGCTTACAAAATGCTCACTACAGTTCTAAGGAAGACGAAGGAAATAAACAGGGCCTCGCTTTATGAACGCGGTTTGGAAATGTAGGCACGCTATTGGCTGAGCGGTGCACGCACTTCAATCTCGCCACGCTATTCATTCGGTGTTCATATGATGGGGGTTATATAGCTTATTCAAAGTTGGGACCAACACAGCCAATTTTGGACCCTTTGGTCATGGAGCTCCGAAGAAATGGATCCGTTCCAAAGGGACATTTGGAATCCGAAGCAATACTGGACGTGTGTGCCAAAGCACAGACTCATCCCTCCGGCCACGCATCTCGGAAATCCGTGGCAGTTTTGTTCATTTAATAGTATAAATATGTTATTTATGCCTGGTGTTGGCTTAATGGAGGGTGGTGGGCTTGGGATCTGAGAATCCTGAATTAAAAACCCACTTGCGCTGGTGTTGATTAATACCAGGTGGGTTGATTCTGTCCTTTGTCATCCTTCTGAGGTCAGCAAAATGAGTGCCACCCTTGCTGGATCCTGTGCGAGAGTGGTGACCTGTCCAGGATTTGTGCCCAATACCAAGGAGACTGCTTAGGCAGCACCACATGCTCTGCACAGAGTTTGTCCAATGATGGATGGATGATGAAGATGTTTTTTAGATAATGAAGAGTGCCAATTAAAGAGATGCGGGAAAGCTTTTTGTTTTTACCAAGTTGACAGTGACAGTAGCCAGGAGGCATAGCTTGAAAGAATACCTTTAACCAGACCATCGTGGAGATAATGCGTTAGAATGTCTCCTCTGGTATCGGTGAGGTTCGTGGTTCGAACTTGAACCCTGCCAGTCATAACAAAGACTAAAAATGTACTGCTGATCTTCTTAACGTTCGATTAAAAAGATAGAACTGACAAACAACCATAGTGACAATCATAGTGCAGGCTTAACTGGGACAAATGGCTTCTTCCTGTACTTCAGTTCCTTGTATGGTATCAACTAATTATTATCCTCACGAGGTATCCGTCTTGCCAGGCACGCCGGCGTCACCCCTCCTGTCAACCTCCCATCTCCTCCCAACCCTCACCCTCAACTCTCATTACAACACCACTCCCACCTGCCCACCGTTCACCGCTTTCCTCTCGGAGGCTCAACGCCAATACGCCTTCCTCCTCTCTCCGGATCTGTCCCACCACATCAACTTCAATATCGCTATAGGTGGCTCTTGGCGACTTTTCGCCACTCTCTACCAAGGGACGTTTTATACAGTGGCTCAAAAGGCAGTTCACGTACTCCACAAGCGAATCTTCTGTCAATAGTACTTCCTCTGGTCCAACCACTCAACTAGCGTCTTGTGTCATCGACATGTATAACCAACCAGGTACAGAGGGAATTCTTGGGTGTGCGCCTTCTCCCTCCGGGGGCCTTTTATTCATAGGGAGTGTGACTGCTAACTCGTTACATATCTAGCAGTTTGACTACAGATAAACCAAGTGAAAGCTCGTAGTTTCACCACTGCAAGCTCTGTATTGACTGGTCGTTCCCCCAAGTGATTCGTACAAGTTGTGCGTTTACATCAGGAACTGGCCATTTGCAGAACCAATAGTTAGTCGTTGATTGGTGTTACACACAGACACGCACAGAGACGCAGACAGAAAAATGACATTTATTTATTAGTTTTAAAGTGGAGAGTTGTAACAGAAGCAAGGCAGGGGTAAAATCATATTTAGAGTTGTCCATCTTGAATGCTCTAGGGTCATTCCATGCCAACTCACCTAAGGGTCCCAGGTCACCTCCTCAGATTTTGCTGGAAAAAATCTTAAATGTAGATCTATATGGCTCTACCCACCATGCAAAAGATTAGCTTTCAATTCCTCATAGTTTAAAAAATATCTATCTCTAGAGACCTTTGAAATTTGCCCTAAAAATGCCAAATGTGAAAAACGATTTTTTTCCAACTTCAGTGGCTTATAAGTTTTATAATGGACTCCTCTAGAAAGCTAATATTGCAAATTGCATCCAAATTTTTCAATTGCATCAGATAGCTTCTGGATGCATATTTCTCACTCTATAGGAAGCTAAAAATGGCTTTTAGGCCAAAACGAGCTAGAATAAGGTGAAAACTATAGGAGCCCTCCTGAAAATATGGAACAACTTAGAATTTTTTCCTCATAACACAGTGATTATAGGGTTATTATCTATCCATAGATACATTTTTGCTGGGATAATAGTTAGGTGATGAATTATAAAGTTTTAACATAAGCCCTTGCCTCCGAGGGCTTTAAAATGGACCAATTTTGTCCCTGGTTTGACCATGTGGCTAGGGTTAGGATCTTCATTTTTTTTCTTTAAAGATTGCCTCATATGAGATGTGTCTACTGACCAATAATTTTATCTAACGCCCATGGCTTCATCGTAAAATAAATTTTATTTACATGCACGTTTTTTTAATTACTGTATTACCTTTTTTCATATTCAGAAGTTTATAAAGCTTAAATGGAAACTATCCAGGAAAGAGTTACTGCAGATTTTATAACTGGTATACAAAATTTCAGATTGTGCATCAGAATGTCTCTAGAAAGCACATACTCCTAGTTTAGGAGCCAAATATGGCAATTTGGCCCACTTGGTACAAAACAAGGTGAACTTGAAGGGGTGCGCATGAGGCTAAATTATGCTTCTTATTAGACATTAGTGATAAGATGTTATTTATTCATAAATACATGCTAATGATTACTTTCATAAGTGATTGCAATTATAAATTAGAACAAATTTGATTAGTGAGAGCAGCTTTTTTATTACAGATATACAGAGACAATGAATATTAGTAATTTTATTACCTTTAGAAAACTCTTTAATGACCTTTCATCTTTTTGACATTCATTATCATGATTATCTAGCACTCAAAGGCACAGAATTTTCATCTTAGAAAACAGGTCTGAAATGCTTAAAGTCATGCTGTGACAGTTGGTACTGACGTCCACCAGATTTTATGTCAGGCCTCAACCACACAAAGAATGTCGAGTAATGGCACCCAGCATTGATCTTTCTTTTTCTGGAGGCCATGAGATGTGTTACCCCTTCCTTGCTTCATGAAGTTCACAAACACATCATTTCATCATCACTTCTTGTGACAATGTTCCCAATGTACATTTCTGTCATAAACACAAGCAATATATTTCCAGCCTGGTATACATCCAGGTTCAGTTAGGTTGGGACTAATAACTGGGACAGATGAGCTTGTGTGGTTTCGGTCCTGTGCATACTGTTGATGACCCAGCATCAGAAGAAACCCTTCTCATCTCCAGACGTGTTGAGGAGATTGGCAGGAAACCATGGTGTGACCGTGTTACCACAATGGTTGTTGCTGCTCTGAAGCACTTCTCAAAGTCATACTCCATTGCATTTGTTGGATTTCTTGTGATGTCACAAAGAAGAATTTGATCCCTCCTATATTCTTCTCTGCCCACTGGACATCTCTTCAGCTGTCAAAATCTTATTCTGTAGAGTGGCCTGCAAACTTATTTGACTTACTGTGCACATTTTTCGTGTGAAACTGGAAAGAATCACAACAGGAGGTCTGTCGACACTCATACCGGGAAAGGTATACAGTCTCATGATGTAGGCAAATACTGTCTTCTGAACTGAAAGTAATTTCTGATCTCCATGAAATCAATTCTTGTGACTTCTTCTCCAAAGCAGCAACTTGTTTTAGCCCAACCTTCCTTGTATAATAGGTCTTGTGACACTCCTGGTCTAATTTGTTCCAACAGTGCATCTACTTGTCAAACTTGTGCCACTGGGCCAGGTTTTCTGCATCCATTTCCTTTGTTTCCTCTCCTTTGTTCTCCAAACAGCACAGAGCAGGTTGACTGTGCTGCCCCTAGTGTTGTGACAGACCATTACTCCATCTAGTGGTGTACATCATAACTAATGACTTCAAATAGAGAACTGTAGGACATGTTTTTAAAATTAAAACCCAAGCATATGTTGGATTATCATTACAAGAATTATTTTTGAATAAAAAATGTACTTATAATTATTAATTTATGAGAAGAATAATCTAAGTTGTTACATAACCTCAGTTAATGCCCCCTGCATATTCACCATTTTTGGTCAAAGTGGCATTTTCAACTTCCTACAGATGAAACATATGCTATTATCAGGCATTCTGATAACAGATCCTTAAATTTCATATGCCAGTTTTATAAATATCTGCAGTATCACTTTGCCTAGAGTGTTCAGTTTCAGATTATAAGCTCATGAATATGAAAAAAGTGATTAATTATAAAAAAACGTGCATAAATAAAAATTTATTTAATATGAAGCCATGGGCGTTAGATAAAATTATTCGTCAGTAGACACATCTTATATGAGGCAATCTTTAGAAAAATTAAGATCCTAAACCCCAGCCACATGGTCAAACCAGGGGACAAAATGTGGCCATTTAAGCCCTCGGAGTCAAGGGCTTATGGTTAAAACTTTTATAATTCATCAACCTAACTGTATTATCTCAACAAAAATGTATCTATGGATAGATAATGACCCTATAATCACTGTGTTATGAGGAAAAAATTCTTAGAGTTCCATATTTTCAGGAGGGCTACTATAGTTTCACCTTATTTTAGCTCGTTTTGGCCTAAAAGCAATTTTTAGCTTCCTATAGAGTGAGAAATATGCATCCCAGAGCTATCTGATGCCATAATTGAAAAAATTTGGATACCAATTAGTAAATATTTGCAATATTAACTTTCTAGAGGAGTCCATTATAAAATTATAAGCCCCTGAAGTTGAAAAAAAAATGCGTTTTTCACATTTGGTATTTTTAGGGCCAAATTTCAAAGGTCTCTGGAGATAGATATTTTTTTAAACTATGAGGAATGAAAGCTAATCTTTTGCATGGTGGGTTAGAGCCACATAGATCACATTAAGAATTTTTCCAGCAAAATCTGAGGAGGTGACCTGGGAGGTCTTTGTTTGAAATTTAGGTGAGTTGGCACGGAATGACCCTCTACTTGGGAAAGTGGCAGCAGCAGGGACAGTAGATATGTTTAAAGAGCATTCGATGGATACTTAGAGGGTACAAGGATAGTTTGAGTGGTACAGGGACATTGGTTTGAAAGGTAGGTAGCTCGGGGCTGGTTTGTGTAATATATAGGTACCGTGTGCATGTGGTATTGTGTGGATATTGAAACGGTTCATAAACAAACAAGAAAAAGTAAAACATACAATAATTATTACAAACTTTTCATTTTATATAGAGTATTGTATTGTAAAGGGTGTGATCTTGTATTCGTATTCCATCTCCTTCCCCCCATCATTCCCATTCCCTCTTCCTATTTCTACCCTCTTCACCATAACTTGCCACCTTCACCCTTCTACCCCTTTCCTCTCTCCTCCACATACTTCTCCCCACAATCATCCTCCATCCCAACACCACTATGTTACCTTCTTTAGAGTTTCAAGTGTGGAGATCTGACATAGGCATGATATTATATGAGCCTAGTGGCCTCCCCATGTATCTATCTTTCCCTGTGTGTGTCCGATTTACCTCGTCGCAGGTGGTGTCTTCAATTCATGGTCCGTTGAGTGTCATTTGTGTCACCCACGGATACCGGACATGTAAATCATGACATCTTGTCCATTTTTTGAAAAACATTCCCTTGGAAGGCGTAACGCGCGATTACAATTCGGCAGACGGGCCAGTAAATCCTATAAACGGTCGATGCCTTAGAGAGCCAATTTTTACTTGGCCAGATTCACACCATGTCACACCATTAAATGGTCATGATGCATGTCTATTTGCCCAAATGTCTGAACGTTTGCTTGTCCGTCTGTCCCGCACGGCCCTCCCATCGCAGAACCTGCCACGCGCTGCCCGTGAGCACGTGCCTTTCCCCGCACGTGGCTCGAGCCAGCAAGACCTACTACCGTGCGCGTGATGCGAGTTTTGACCTCATTTGAGATGAAAAGTGGTCGGGGAAAAAAAAAGAGAAGAGGCGGCACACCCTACCCACGACAAAACTTCTTGTGATGAGCTTCTTTTGCTTATCACAATACACACATCTTCACAATCCTCTACATTAGTTCCCTCCTAAATGTCGTCCCTTTCTCTCGATACAACACTGTCTTTCACCCAGATTGTTACACCCTCTCCTATTTTCCCTTACCTATCACACCCATCAGTTTCTCTCCTCATTCAAACATGTCTCACTTGGTAAATCGTCTTGGTACATCTGGCACTCGTTTAGTGCTTCAAGGGACGTGGGAGAGGTTGTGGGGTGGTGGAAGGTGAGAGGGAGGAGGGATCATGGGGGAATGATACACGGGAGCGAATGATGTCGGCACCCGTCTGGTATATCAGAAATGAAATCCACATGACCCCAGAATGTTATCCTTGTTGTGCGGAGAGGAATAATGAGAAGGTGTAGAAATGTTTCCAAATACCAGGAAATATAAAATGTCCTATTTTCTATTTTGTTGCAATCTTCTCTGAGTTGAGTCATAATGATGAATATCTTTAATTACGAGAGTCGGGACAAAAGTATGGCTTTTATTTTATTTCTCACAAAGTACAATTACAATTACAATGAAAAATGCAAGGAATACACACACATACGTGGCAAATATGAATTTTTTTCCACATGGCCTCCATCAACTGGAACGCACTTTAATGAGCGCATCAATCCGACTCTTGTTTTCTGGTGTCACTGCAGTTGCAGGCCGACCACTTCAAGGCTTGTCGTTGGTATCGGTTTCCCCGCTCTTGAAACACTTTGCACAACGTGCTAAGTTCTCTGCTTCGTATGCGCAACTAGTGCGGCAGCCATTTTGAAAGAGTGTCGTAATGTTATCACGTGACCGATCACGGTGCCACTCAACTTTAAATGGGTGGGAGATGCAAACCTTTCATTGTGATCTCGTATAGCTTTCAGACGATGCTTTGGTTACGAACTGAAAAATAAGAGGCATTACTTTTGTACCGACCCTCGTACATCAACTTGGAAAATATATGATCTCTTTGACCTATTACCATGATTTTGGCTGAAGAAAAATGACAATCTTCCTGACTGATTTTAGAGCGAGATAAACTAAGGTATGAGAAGCCATTGAGAGAGACTGCACTTTTTGCTTTAGAAAGGAGGTGATAACCAGATTTCCTATATAAGTGTTTAAAATAATGAAGGGCATTGATATAAATAAAAAGAAGCAGAAAAGCTTTCACCATGATGAGAATGACAGAACCAGGGGACATAGCTTGAGAGTAAATAGGAGGAGAGTGAAGACAGCAGCAAGGCAGGGGTATTTCACACAGAGAGTGAGTAGCCCAAGCACACAAAGCAAAAAGCGGTGTTAAGCAACTGGTTCACTTCTGTCTGTCCGTCCATCCATCCACAAATGTCAGTTTAACATTGAGCAACAAGTAAATTTCAATTGAATGTTATATTTTGAACACAAATTGGAAAACGAACCTGTACTTTGGCTATGAATTGCGTCCTTACATCGCACATGCGCAGAGAAGGATGAGGTTTTTTCATTTTTAGATCCTCGTGGAGGATCCTAAGTCTTACTCACGTTGTTGTTCTTCATCTTCTTCTGTGTGGACTTTTTTGTTTCACAGCCTACAGTTTTCATCGAAACTTCCTGAAACTTGGCGTATATATGTAAAAAATACCCTGCGCAGACAGTAACAATCTCCGGTTTGAAATTCCTCCTAGAAAAAAAGTTATGACGTCAAAATATCTCCGCTGATGGAAATCGCCTAAAAAATTATCTCGAAACTAGGCAAGCTTTTTGAATTCTGTTTGCGGGAATCGAACAGGCATTAGCAGAGATGAATTACGGCACATATGATACATCACTATGACGTCATATCAATTTTAATGACGTCATTCCTATTTTTGTTTCACACACCCAGAGCTTTCATCGGATCTTCGTGAAACTTGCCATGTATATGCAGAAAGCCCACGCGCAGGCAGTAACCATCTCCGATTTTGGAAATTCATCCTAGAAAAAAAGTTGACGTCATAAATTCGCCGCTAATGAAATCGCCTATACCATTATCTCCGAAACTAGGCAAGCTGTTTGAATTTTGTTTGCGGGAACAAGCCGGGCATTAGCACAGATAATTTATCGCAAACCTGATACCATCAGCAGATGACGGTCATATTCGTTTTATGACGTCATCATTAAGAGGACGAGGATCTTAGCTCATTTGAGCTTGTTTAAACTATGCCTGCCTGGCAAACAAACAAAACTGAAAATCATTCCAAACAGGAAACTTACTGTTTATAATGACATCATAAAGGACACAAACAACAGGCACGAAGAACGAATGTAACGTGTTAAATAAGTTGATGTAAAGCACACGATGTCAATGGTGGTAAACTTCCGGAATTAATTTTTTTATACGGCCTTTACAATGTTCATTTTATTTCTATTTAATTATACACTTGTACACTGTAGATCACACATCACCTTACTACCGCTTCCAAAAACCTCCAGTTTTGCAGTACTTGGACAAATTAAATATAAGGTGGTGTATAAGACTGCATCAATGGCACTAAACTTCCAGATTTTTTTTATACGACTTTTAAAATCATTATTTTATTTCAAATGAATTACACACCTGAACACTGCACGGGTTATCATGTTCTATAAATTTTCTAGTTATCCTCACCAGAGGAGAGGCTATTGCATTTGCGTCCGTTTGTCTGTTAAAGATTTCGTAAGTATATTGATCACTTCCGGACTCTGTTTGTGTGTTTGTGTGTTTGTAGGCATGATAACTCGAGAACGAATAAGCTTACCAATTCAAATTACACCACGTGATTCAGGAGGGTGATGGCGCGCTGATTAGATTTTGGTCAAAATCGGTCAAGGTCAAGGTCACATTGAGGTCAAAATCCAAAAAAAAGTTATAACTCGAGAACGGAAGAAGCTACCAATGTCAAATTACACCACGTGATTCAGGAGGGTGATGGCTAGCGCTGATTAGAGATTGGTCAAAATCGGTCAGGTCAAGGTCACAGTGAGGTCAAACATTCGATTTTTGATGGTTTGGTACAGAATAAACGTAGAAACTTCTGGTTTGCGTCGTACCTTCTCTAGAGATAGCTTTTATTAGACAAGGTCAGAGGTCAAGTTGACGATTTCGTAAGTACCAGTTTTATGACTTGCTTTTACTTACTAAATCTAAAGATTTCGTAAGTATATTGATGACTTCGTCCTCTGTTTGTGTGTTTGTTTGTTTGTGTGTGTGTTTGTGTGTTTGTTTTTAGGGACGATAACTCGAGAACGGAAGAAGCTACCAATGTCAAATTACACCACGTGATCAGGAGGGCGATGGCTAGCGCTGATTATATTTTGGTCAAAATCTGTCAAGGTCAAGGTCACAGTGAGGTCAAACATAATTCCGTAAATTCATGTGGAGAAATGGAGTTTTTTGCTTTCGCTCGACGTTACGAGTTCATTTTAACTTCGATTTTAATTTTGTCTTCGGTTTGCGATCGCTTACGACGCTTAAAACTCGGTTGTAAAATTCTGGTAAAAATCGGATGTTTTGGAGACGTTTTAAGATTGTATAAAAAATATTTCACTCGCCGGTCACGGGTCGTCACGTGGTGCAGCGCGCTCGAGCAGAGGCGTCGTTGAGTCACGTAAAGGTTTTGCGTGTGCGCGTGACGGTTGTCGATAAAGATGGTGTTTAAAAGTCATTTTTTATCCCAATAAAGGTTATCGTCGCATGCCTGATCGCTAAGCCGTCGGATTATGTAAAGATTGTTGGTGGATGCCGAATATTCGGTTTTGTGACTTTGTAAAATAATATTAAATAATTTCGTGGAGAAATGGAGATTTTTGCTTCGGTCGACGTTACGATTTTTGATGGTTTGGTACAGAATCATCGTAGAAACTTCTGGTTTGCGTCGCTACCTTCTCTAGAGACAGCTTTTATTAGACAAGGTCAGAGGTCAAGTTGACGATTTCGTAAGTACCAGTTTGTGACTGCTTTTTGTTGTTACTTACGAATCTAAGATTTCGTAAGTATATTGATCACTTCCGTTTCTGTTTGTTTGTTTGTGTGTTTTGTTTGTTTGTTTGTAGGCACTAACTCGAGAACGGAAGAAGCTACCAATGTCAAATTACATCATGTGATTCAGGAGGGTGATGGCTAGCGCTGATTAGATTTTGGTCAAAATCGGTCAAAGTCAAGGCCAGTGAGGTCAAACATAATTCCGTAAATTAATGTGGAGAAATGGAGTATTTTTGCTTCGCTCGACGTTACGAGTTCGTTTTAACTTCGATTTTAATTTTGTCTTGTTTTTGCGATCGCTTAGGACACTTAAAACTCGGTTGTTGAATTCTGGTAAAATCGGATGTTTTGGAGACGTTTTAAGATTGTATAAAAAATATTTCACTCGACGCGTCACGGGTCTCCCATGATGCAGTGCGCTCGAGCAGACGGTCGTTGAGTCACGTATGGTTTTGCGTGTGCGCGCTGACGTGTTTTCGATAAAGATGGTGTTTAAAGTCATTTTTTATTCCAATAAAGGTTATCGTCGCATGCCTGACTCCTGAGCCGTCGGATTATGTAAAGATTGTTGTGGATGCCGAATATTACGGTTTTGTGACTTTGATAAAATAATATTGAATAATTGCGTGGAGAAATGGAGATTTTGCTTCGCTCGACGTTACGAGTTCGTTTTAACTTCGATTTTAATTTTGTCTTCGGTTTTTGCGATCGCTTAGGACACTTAAATCGGTTGTCAAATTCTGGTAAAAATCGGATGTTTTGGAGACGTTTTAAGATTGTATAAAAATTTTCACTCGCGCATCACGGGTCGTCACGTGGTGCAGTGCACTTGAGCAGAGGCGGCGTTGATCACGTAAAGGTTTTGGTGTGCGCGCTGACGGTGTTTTTGATAAAGATGGTGTTTAAAAGTCATTTTTTATCGAATAAAGGTTTTCGTCGCATGCCTGACTCGCTAAGCTGTCGGATTATGTAAAGATTGTTGGTGGATGGCCGAATATTACGGTTTTGTGACTTTGATAAAATAATATAAAATAATTGCGGGAGAAATGGAGATTTTTGCTTCGGTCGACGTTACGATTTTTGATGGTTTGGTACAGAATCATCGTAGAAACTTCTGGTTTGCGTCGCTACTTCTCTAGAGACAGCTTTTATTAGACAAGGTCAGAGGTCAAGTTGACGATTTCGTAAGTACCAGTCTATGACTGCTTGTTGTTTGTGTGTTGGTTTGTTTTGTAGGCACAAAACTCGAGAACGGAAGAAGCTACCAATGTCAAATTACACCACGTGATTCAGGAGGGTGATGGCTAGCGCTGATTAGATTTTGGTCAAAATCGGTCAAAGGTCAAGGTCACAGTGAGGTCAAACATCCAAAACATGATAACTCGGAGAACGGAAGAAGCTACCAATGTCAAATTACACCACGTGATTCAGGAGGGTGATGGCTAGCGCTGATTAAATTTTGGTCAAAATCGTCAAAGGTCAAGGTCACAGTGAGGTCAAACATTCAATTTTTGATGGTTTAGTACAGAATCATCGTATAAACTTCTGGTTTGTGTCGCTACCTTCTCTAGAGACAGCTTTTATTAGACAAGGTCAAGAGGTCAAGTTGACGATTTCGTAAGTACCAGTCTATGACTGCTTGTTTGTCTGTTTGTTTGTCTGCACAGAACTTTAGTGGTTTTCTCCACAACCGCTTGTCGGATGAAGCCAAAATTTTCACCATAGGAGCGACTACTCATGCAGAATGTTCTAATTATAATTTTGATGTCATCAGTGACATGGTATGGCAGCTGTGTTGGAAAAATGGAAAATCTTTGAACCTCTGTATCTCTGAAACAGCACCAAGGGAAAAAATTTAAACTTGACACAAAGCAAGTACTCCTCATTGGGAAGAAGTGTGATTTTTGTATGACATCATAGGGGCCTTCGTTATGATGCCATAATTGCATATGTAGAAAATGTGGTATATTAAACCAAGTTTAAAATTAAACCAACCATGTTACAAGGCACAATCATCCAATCAGCATGAAAATTTTTGAGGGTCATCAAGGGATAAATTGGTCCACAAAAAAAAGAAAAAAAGATGATGTCATTGGTCCATTTAAAATTTTTAAAAAAACCTTCAAAAATCTTTTCTGAAGTGGCTGAACAGATCGAGGCAAAACTTTACACATTTGACCACCTATCCAAGAGGAACAAAAGGTTCACACATATTATGTGTTCACACATACTTGGTGAGCGTTCCACAAGAAACATTTTAGCTCTTCCACGAGCCTCGTCTATGTACACCAAAAAAATAAGAAAATAAAAACTTGGGAACTGAACACACCCATGCAAGTGCTGGGGTGTGTTCCATTACATATCAGCTTGCGGAACACTCGCCAAGTGGCTTAAGCACTCAAGTAAGCACTCCAACAAAATGGTTGATAAGGAACAGTTGGCTTGGCAAGCGCTAGCAAGCTGATTGGTAATGGAACACCCTAACCTGGCTCTCCTCCCCCCCATGGGAACCTATCAAACCAATGATAGACAAACAAAAACATGGGAATTCATCCAGATTTTTTGCAGTCGAGTCCCATGCAACATAAGCGAAGCGAATGCGAAAATAACAGAGTCCTCTTTTTGGGGCCTTTTTGGGCGAAAATAACACGGAGTCCTCTTTTTTGGGGCATTTGGCCCTAAATATTTTTTGTGCCCAGGGCACCAAAAAAATCTTAATCTGCCTCTTGTGCACTCTCCACATCCGTTCCTTGAAGGTTGCCTATTTCTCTGATGCTGATTGCCCTCTTGTTTTCCAAACCTACAGCATCCAGCTCTCTACTCATACACTCTAGGTTTGCCTTCCTGAAATCTAATAGCCTTATTTTACTATCCCGAACTGTAACTCTCAACAGAATCCTTGCAAACATTATGTTCTGGCCTGCACTTGATCCTAAATGCTCCCCCACCTCCATGTCCTCCACAATATAGGAATCATTGCTTAAAACGATGACCAACACTGAAATCATCCTCGTGGGCTTCTCCACAAACTGACTTCAAAAGCAATCCTGGACTAGATATAGAAAATCCTCTTATGCTCTGACTTTCCTTATTCCTTCCAATTCCTTGCAAATTAATATCCCCGACAATCAATACTCTTCCCTTAACACATGCATTTCTCAATTCTTCATGAATCCTCCTTCCATGCTCTTCCCTCACACCAGTATCCTGATAAACCCACCCAACGTATATCTTACTATTCCTACAATCTCTGATATCAATCCACACAAAATCCTCCACATTAGTTCTCTCCTTGATGTCATCCCTTGCTCTTGATGCGATATATTTTACCCAGATTGCTTCACCCGCTCCTATTTTCTCGTTCTTATCACACCAATACAAGATGTTTCGGTGTGATATATTGTTGTGGTGCCGGGTCTCGGTGGCGAATACGGCCGCTAGGTGGAGCAGTAGAGTCGGCTCCACCGAACACATGGAATTTAGGTCATACCTTTCAGATAAATCCGAAAGGTCACGGGTTCCTTATCGGACCGAAGATCGCCAATAGGTCGACCACGTGGGGTAGGGTCAATTGCCAATTTCAATATATCTAAATACCCACGTCATCCAAACTACCAGGGAAATTCACCCTCTGCAGGATCTGCGCGATCCGGGCCGTTACCGAGCCGGATACGAGTCGTACCCCGAGCAGAGAGTACCAGATTCCTGCCGGGTCGATTGCACGATTTACGGCAACAATGAGGCCTCCTAATTCCTGTTCGCAGCACGGCAAACCAATGATAGAAAGGACAAGGATGAGCTGGGACATTCAAGAAGAGGGGAATTTATTTACAATAATCGGGGGACGAGGGGAAGAATAATTGGGAGGGGAACACAGAGCAGAGTTATCACGACTAAGCAAGGCAAATAATGTACAACAAAAAGCACTTAACAGTACTACTTATAGACGGGGCCCACGGACACACACACAGGCACACACAGATACTCAGAAATGGACCCCGTCGGGTCTTTATTGAAGGCCTCCAGCTCGAGGAAAGGTTGAGCTGGAGACCAGAGCAATCTTGGACCTGTCCACCTCGTGTGGTCTTCGACGTTCTGGATCGGCGGGACTCGAACCTGCAACCATGATGCCACTCCAAGTACCAGGGACGGAGGATGAAGGACGGACGCCAACCAGCATGAGCGCGGACAAGGCAGCGAGCGCCAGCAGGCAAGGCCAGGCGATCCGGGACGATTAAAACCCCAACTCCAACTGCTTGTCGGATGCGCGCCGAACAATTATTCACTCCCCGTCCAGGGGGAGGGGACTCCCTCTCGTAAACCCCCCCCCTTACTGGACGGTTTGGCGCTGATCCGCTCGTTGCCCTGTGATTGGCCAAAAGGGGCGCCAAGTCCGCTGATTGGACTGGGGGGCGTGGCGGGCGTCACGGCCGACCGCCCCTCAAACAGGAAGATGAGTAATATTGTTATGGGGCTGAGTTTCGGTGGCGATAAACGGCCACTAGGTGGAGCAGTGGAGTCATCTCCCACCGAACACCCGGAATTTATAGGTCATCATCCCGGACAACTCCGGAACCGACGGGTCCCTTATCGGACCGAAGATTGCCATTAGGTCGACCACGTGGGGGAGGGTCGATTGCCAATTTCAATTTACCTAAATACCCACGTCGTCCAAACTACCGGGGAAATTCATCCTCGATGGCCCTCGTACGAGTCGAGCCGTTAGCATGTCCGACCCGTGCGCAACCTGAGCGGATGGTTGCCGAAGTTCCGTCGGTCCAAATGAACAATTTACCGGCCCGAACGGCCTTACTAATTCTCCAACACGCGCTATGCTAAGCTAATGGAGGAAAGGACGAGGATGAGCTGAAACATTCAACAATAGGATATTTATTTACAATAGGTGGGGAAGGAACACATAAAGGGCAGAGTTAACCACTTATAAAATGAAAATGCACAAGTGTTACCCAGGCACCTTTACAAGCTTTTACTGATAGACTAACACACACAACACACACACACACACACACAACACACACCACACACCACCACACGAACCGTTGCACACGCTTTATTGAGGCCTCCAGCTCAGAGAAGGCGAGCTGAAACCAGGAGCGCCTCGACCTGTCTCCCGTGCGTACGTTGAGGTGGCGGGACTCAGGACTTCGCGTGTGAGGCGAACGCGACAACCGCTCATTTCAAGAAAGCGATCTTCACTCGTGTCAGCAAACGTGATCACCACTCGTGTCCCAGTTTCCTCTCTCCTTGTCACCGACAGAACCCGGCGTGTAACCGACTGGCGGTTCTTGTCGAGAAGGATCTCTTGTGTAGGAAGAGGGAAATCTCTTTGTGGGAAGAGGAGAAGCTCTCGTCCGACGTGCCACGCCCTTATTACCCTTCTCCAGGGGGGGCCGCCTCCTCTCCTCCCCCTTCCTCACTGGATGGTTTGGTTGCGCAGAATCGTCAGCTCGCCCCTGTCATTGGCCAAAACGAGCGGCAAGTCCGTCGATTGGCCCGGGGCGTGGTGACGTCGCGCGGATCGCCTTTCTCACAGTCGCGGGGTATGATTGGCTGAGCGGCGGCCACCTCACTCGTA